>CAJQUN010000012.1:5448279-6048279 GCA_907163345.1 Haberlea rhodopensis | reverse complement strand
CAATCCAAAACTTAATCTAGAAGATAAAAAATTGGTTCCCTAATCTAATATGAAAGTGTAAGAGAAACGTCTTAATATTAATCCAAAACCAACTCCTAAACTTTATCAATTCCAATCCATTGTCCTTTACTTATGGATCTCTAAATATCTTATGTTTCTCTCTAACCATATAGTCCAAGTCAAGTCCACCAAATTATCTATTCTTTTAATCCCTTGTGACAAGTCCATAATCCTTCATGTTGAATCAGATGAGATTGGGGCTCATTATGCAGAACAACTATCAAACATAACCAATCGTAGCACCGTATCCATAAAAATAAGACTCCGCACATTTGAAGAGAAAATGTTGTGTTGTTTCCTCTTGATCCTGGCAAAAGTCACAATGATTCGATATTGGTCCTATTCTGGCGTTCCTGCTACGAAGATTTGCTTTTGTAGGAATAAGATCCTTCAAAATCCTCCAAGCTAAAGTGGAATTTTGTTGGGTGATAAGATGTCCCAGATGATCTCAAAAGCATTATGGGTTTCTATTGGCCCAGGTGCGGCAACATGAGATAGAAAATAGTGAAATGAAGAATAAAATGGACACCAGAATTTATGTAGAAAACCCCTAAAAATTATTAGGGTAAAAATCACGGGTAAGATGGAAAGATTCAACTTTAGTATTTGTATGTTACAACATCTCGCTGTCTTTCAAAGAGACAACACTCTCAATATAGGAGAAAACTACTTCACAAATATTATAGAAATATGCACTCAAATGTATATATGAGAGAACACTCTGAAAGTGGGATACTGAAAATGAGAGGAGGAGAACCCTATTTATAGGAGCTCTCACCGTGTTCAAACTGAGTTTGATTTAATAAAATTCAGCTGCCAACTTTCCTTCGTCCAACAGATTATTAAATACATACATCTAATTTGTCTGGAAATTTGGCAAAGTTGGTTGCCGACATTTCTCCTACTTGGATATTTGATTGAGAATTAACCACATCTCCACATATCCTTTCAATCTTGACATACCCTGCTGCTCAGATTTTTGCTAGGCCACTTGAGGATCTGCACCACTCAAACTTATCAGTATTAACCGGCTTTGTCAGAATATCAGTTAGGTTCTCATTCGTATGGATCTTTTGCATATCTACACTCCCTTCATCCACTACTTCAAGAACAAAGTGAAATTGAATACCAATGTGTTCAGTTCTGGAATGAAAGGCTGGATTCCTTGCAATGTGCAAGGCACTCTGACTATCACAAAACAAAGGAACTTTCTCTTGTTTATGCCCAATCTCCTCCAATAACCTTTGAATCCATATCGTCTCCTTGCAAGCCTGAGTAGCTGCCACATATTCTGCATCGGTTGTAGATAATGCCATAACTGTTTGCAGTTTTTGAAACCCAGCTTACTGTTATACTACAAGTGTAAACACATAGCCAGTAATAGATTTTCTTTTATTTGGATCACTTGCATAATCTGAATCCACATAGCCCATGAGTGTAAAATCTGATCCTCCGTAACATAATACAACATCTGAGGTACACTTAATGGATCTAAGGATCTTTTTAACCGTACTCCAACGCTCTCGTTCAGGATTCACCATGTACCGACTGATTGCTCCCGCTGCTTGTGCAATGTCTGATCTTGTACAGATCATAGCAAACATTAAACTTCCCACTACTGATGCATACGGTACTCGAGATATTTTCATCCTCCCCGCTTCACTGCTAGGACACATATCGGAGGATAACTTGAAGTTAACAGGAAGAGGGGTCGAAATTGGCTTACAATCTTGCATATTGCAGCGTTGCAAGATTTTCTTCAAATAATTTGTCTGGGAAATCCAAATCTTCATGTTACTTCTGTCTCGGTGAACTTGCATCCCTATAATCTTGTTTGTTGGTCCAAAGTCCTTCATATCAAATTCCCTAGCCAACTGTGCCTTCAATTCTTGTACTCGATCATTGTTGGGGTCTGCTACCAACATGCCATCCACGTACAACAACAAAATGATATAACCTTCATCCCCGGATCTCTTGTAATATGCGCAAGGAACTGCATTAAGTCTGTTGTACCCAAGGCTCATGATATAGGAATCAAATCTCTTGTACCAACACATTGACGCCTGTTTGAGACCATACATAGATTTGTTAAGCCTGCAAACCAAGTTCTCTTTGCCTATTTTAGCAAAACCTTCTGGTTAGAAAATATAAATTTCTTCTTCAAGATCTCCATGAAGAAAAGTTATTTTTACATCTAGCTGCTCTAGATGTAGATCAAACACCGCACACAATGACAATACTCTTACATGTTGTAAGTCGGACCACATGAGAAAATATCTCATTGAAGTCGATACATTCTTTCTAAGCATATCCTTTCACCACCAATCTTGCACAATATCTTTCCACTTGGTTGTTACCATTACATTTGATCTTATAGACCAATTTATTACCGATGGCTTTCAGACCTTGTGGCAGTATAACAAGATCCAAAGTTTTATTCTTGTCCAAGGCCTCCAATTCTTCCTTCATACAATTGTGAGTTATTTTTGTGTGCCAAACTTTAGTCTGTGCTGTTTACTGGTAACACAATGCTCACAAAAGGGTAGAGTCACTTTCGTAAGCCCCGTCAGCAGCTTTCGTTTTGAGAGAACCTTCAACCCTCATTCTGACATATGTCCGAGCTTTTCTATGCCATAACACTGTTATGACTTCTCCCGAACTAGTCGATGCAACAGCTAGTTCTGCCTCTTTGTGTGTTTTCCCCAAAAGTATATACAGATTTGCAGCAATCTTTTCCTCCTTCATTACTACAAGCGCTCCTCTCACGATCTTCATGTTCCCATTTTTGGTACGGGTCTTGCACCCGATATCATCAAGTTGTCACAAAGACAAAAGATTCTTTGTTAGGCCCTTCACATGTCGTACCCCTTGTATGATGCTAATAGTACCATCAAACATTTTTAATTTGATGGTTCCAACCCCAGCGATTTTCAAGACATGATCATTTTCCATGAATACTGATCCTCTCGATACTGGTTCATACTGATCAAATCATTCTCTCCGCCATGTCGCTCCTGAGTCCATTTTCCATGTATCACAAAGCTTTTGTCTGCCTTCCGCAGCAGTTGCTGCTTCATTTAATAGTATTTCTCCACCGTCTGAGGTACTGGCAATATTTCCTTGAGAATCTTTCTCGAGACTCTTCTTACTTGTACAATCTTTCTTGAAGTGCCTTTTACCGTCACATTTATAGTAGTAAAAATTCTTCTTCTTACTTCTGGATTTGGATATACCATACTTGTGGCTCCCACTGGAGTCACGCTCCGTCGATCTTCCTCTCACCATCGGCAAAGCCTCTGCATGCTACGAACTTGCCAACCTGTCTTCCTTGTTCTTGCGCCTACTTTCTCCTTCAAGTACCGCAGCTGCAACATTGTTGAAGACTAACATATCATTAGTGATATTGTTGGTCAGATTGATTATAAGTTGATCGTATGAATCCGGTAGACATTGAAGTAGAAGCTCCGCAAGTTCAACTTCCTCTATTTTATGCCCCAAAGTAGTGTGCTTGGCAAATAGAGTATTCAAAGTATTGATAAAATCGGTCACCGATGAGGATTCCGACATCCGAAGAGTATAAAGTTGTCTCTTTAAGAAAAATCTTATTGTGTAGTGACTTGGCATCGTACAATTTTACTAGAGTATCCCAAATATCTTTTGCATTTTTTTTCCAGCGATACTTGAATACCCCATCTGCTAGAGCTAAATGCAACTTGGCAATAGCATTACCATTCATCCCATTCCACTTTTCATCGTCTGTGATATCCGTCGGTTTATCTCCAATAGCCGCCAAGCATTTATCCTTTCGTAAAGCTGCTTGCATCTTCATCTTCACATCATGAAATTGCTTCCGTCGAATTTTTCAATCTCGAACCGTGCCGCCATTCTGACAAAAATAAAAAATTACCTCAATAAAAAAAATATCTCAAAAATCTTTCTTGATGTGGAAGATCACTCAAGGCTACAACCACAGAGCATATTTTGAATTTTTAAGATTTTACAACGAGACTGTGACACCACTTGTTGGCCCCAAGTACGACAACATGAGATATAAAATAGCAAAAATGAAGAATAAAATGGATACCAGAATTTACGTGAAAAACCCCTAAAAGTTATTAGGGTAAAAATTACGGGCAAGATGAAAAGATTCTACTATAATATTTGTAGGTTACAACATCTCGCTATCTTTCAAAGAGAACACAATATAGGAGAAAACTACTTCACAAATATTATAGAAATACACACTCAAATGTATGTATGAGATAACACTATGAAAATGGGGATACTGGAAATGAGAGGATGAGAGACCTATTTATAGGAGCTCTCTCCGTGTTCAAACCGTGTTTGCTTTAATAAAATTCAGCTTGCCAACTTTCCTTCGTCCAACAAATTTATTAAATACATACATTTAATTTGTCAGTGCAATTTGGCAAAGTTGGTTGCCGACAGTGCCGACGGCTTGTGAGATATTATCCTGCAGAAGGTGGTAATTTGATAGAAACATTAAATTAAATGGTCTTCTTAAAGTGATGATATATGCCTTCACTTTGCCAGTATATACAAATTGTTCCATGAGTTCGAAATGGAGTGCTGCTTACTTATTTTTTCCTTGTCAGAATTCTTCTTTCAAATTTAACAGATGTTTTTTTGCACTGACATTTAGGTGGGGGACGATCTTTCAGAAAAGGATAAAGACGATGTAGGAGCAATTTTGGACAATGAGATCGAGGCCGACCACATCATTGATGGAAAGAAAGAAGGTGAAAAAAAGGAATCAGCCCAGCGATGATGATTTATGATATAACGAGCTTTATTTGCTCAGGGTCTCATTAACTTGGGATTTCTATTGATTTCTTTTTTATCGGTATGGACAATCTCTGGATGACTTTAATTTATGTGCTGATGCTCGGTTATCTCAGTCAGTTCAGCTATCAGTTTAGACTCAGTTATCTCAACCTCAGTCTCCCCGGTCTGCAGTTCAGAGATTTCGTCAACATTCTAACGCAAGGCCGAGCAGAATACTTTGTGAGCTCTAACTGCCAAAGGATTTCATCGCCATGATTATACTAATTACACACTATATTACAGTGATGAGCTCCACACCACTGGTCAGTTCAGTTCTTGAAAATCAGTTCATCTCAATGTGAATCTATGTGAAGTCATGTGACATTGTGGTTTTATATTAGATACATTCAAAGTATGAAATTCAGAAATTCCAAGAATGATGCACAGATACTTCTGGCCTAATACTGGAGTCGAGAGAGCGATTACACTCTAGCTCGATTATAGGGGATGCTAGTTGATGTCATATGACATATTGATTTCTCGGGTAAAATCCATTTATGAAGACACAAACCCTAAAATTGCCGAGCAGAAGCTATACCGAAGAGATGCTTGTCGAACCCAGGATACTGATCAGCATATTCTCGAGCATCCTTTGCCCTCCTCGGGATTTTGGTCAAAGAGTAGCGGAAGACCCGGTCATAACTAAAACTGATTAACCGGCGGAGATGGAACGTGCTTTAATGGAGCGGATTTCTCGGACACGCTTGGCTCCCATCAAGCCACGATCAAAGGACATCATATGGCTGGTTTTCCGCGAGTTAATTACTAAGGGCAGTCCTATAAATACCCTCAAATAACTTCATAAAAGGGTTGGAATTTTTCTGGGCAAAAGACTCCAAGGAGAGCAAGCTTGAGTCTGTTCGGTCTTTTTTATAATTTCTACAACGTTAGTTGTGTAAGTCATTGAATAACTTTCTTGTGTCCAGATCCTCTTGTAAATCAGTAATATTTATAGTGGAACTTTATACTGGACTGGGTCCCGTGGTTTTTCTCTCAATTTGAGGGTTTTCCACGTAAAAAATCTTGGTGTATTCCTTTTATTTTTCGTACACATTTATTTCTACCAAACACGTAAAATAACGGATCACATCATTGGCGCCGTCTGTGGGAAAATTTGATCTAAGGCGTTGAAGTAGGACGAATTTTCTAAACAAAAAATAAATCAAAGGGCGAGATGGCCAGAGGTAAAGGCAGGGGGCAAGCTTCCAGGGGAAACGGATCCAATTCTCACCCATACATGTTCACTGAACCCGGAGAAGGGCCAGAAGATGTAGGATCATCTCAACATGTTCCTCAGTCATTTCCTGTTGGGGGAATTCCCATGGAACATTTGACGGAAATGATAACCAAAACTGTGGGAGAGATTATGAAGCAATTTATGGCCCCCCCCCAGGAACAAGAAAATGTACAAGACGAAGAGGGGGAAGAATTGGCTTCTCGGCAAGAACCTGAAAGAGAGCCTGAAAGAGAACCTGAAAAAGAGCCTAAGGAAGTTAGACCTGTTTCTAATCATTTGAACGAAGAAGCTGACAAAGCTTTAAATCGCCAAATGGAAGAGCTGAAAAATGAGCTGCAGCAGATGCGTAATAGGATGGAAGGACGTCTGTATCCTCCGCAGAGGAGTACTCCATTTGCCTCCCATGTGGTTGATGATCCTTTGCCCCCAAATTTCAGGGCTTTAAATGTGGGAAATTACGATGGTGGTACAGATCCCGAAGAATATCTGTCTCGATTTGAAAACGCTTCGCTTCTTCATCAACTTACGGATGGAGTGAAATGTCGGGTTTTCCTGACCACATTATCGGGAGCAGCACAAGCATGGTTTAATCAGTTGCCAGCAAGAATCATAGACTCCTTCCCGAAGTTTAGTTCTCTATTTTTGCACCAGTTTGCAAGCAGCCGGAGTTGCAAAAGAACAGCTCTTAGTCTATTCGGGATTAAGCAAGCGGAGAAGGAATCTCTTCGAGATTTTCTGAAAAGATTTAGTCATGCATGTCTTGACATTCCGCATGTCACCTCGGAAATACTAATCAGCGCGTTCACTCAAGGATTAAAAGAAGGAGACTTATTTCGATCTTTGGCAAAAAAGCCACCTTCTGATTATGATGAATTGTTGGGAAGAGCTTCTAAATACATTAACCTGGAAGAAGCCCAGAGGATGAAGCAAAGAAGAGATGGCAAAACTGGGGAAGAGGTAAACAGAAAGAATAAACCGGTGGAGCCAGTCAAGAGAAGTTTTGACCAATTTCTACCGATGAGACCCCATCGGGAAGTAGCAATGAATCAGAGTATGCCGAAGAGAGGACGCGGTGGACCTCATAGGGGGGGACCTTTCCGAGGAACAATGATCCGAGGAGGGTCCTTCCGAGGAAGAGGATATCGAGGAGGGGGGTTTCGAGGTGGAAGATCTAACGAGTCTGGTGGAGGGCGAGGGTTTAACGAGGAGTTCAAAGACAATAATTTCACTCCTAGAATCAATATAAATCCTGGAAGAGGAGCACCGCAGCCAGTCCCTTGGTCAGCTCGAGGAGAAAGAGTAGAGGGAGAAGAGGAAACCTTGAACAATATTCCTAATCGGGGAACTATACACATGATAGCTGGAGGAACGTCGGGAGGAGATTCGAACAGAGCAAGAAGGAATCACGCCCGGAGGCTTCAAGTGCTATCTGTTGACCCCAATCAAGCACATGAGGGTCCGTCTATATCTTTTGGGCCCGCAGATCTGCAAGGAGTTCATTTTCCTCATGATGATGCATTGGTTATCTCTGCCACAGTGGCTAATTATAATGTGCAGAGGATTTTCGTGGACACAGGAAGCTCGGCGGATGTACTTTTTCTTGGTACGTTAAGCCAAATGAACTTAGGAAGCTTACCTATATCGAAAGTGAATACGTCCTTGCACGGGTTTGCAGGGGAAGTCATAAACCCGATAGGGCAAGTGTCTCTGCCAGTTACAATTGGTGAAGCATCAAGGATCAAAACAAAGATGATAAATTTCCTCATTGTGGATGCACCATCTTCTTATAATATAATATTGGGGAGACCAGCCCTAGCTGCTTTTGAAGCCGTTGCCTCCACCTATCATTTAATCATGAAATTTCCAGTAGGCGAGGAGGTGGGGCAAGTAAGGGGTGATCAAAGCTCGTCTCGGAAGTGTTATGTGCAAGAGTTAAAGCAAGAAAAAGAGCAGAATAACGAAGGAAAAGAACGAAGGGGAAATGAAAAGAGGAAACGGGGCGAGGAAGAACGAATAACACCTGAAGAGGAGTTCCTCAACATCGAACTGGGTCACCCTACTCGAGTTACTAGGGTAGGATCCCAGCTTGATCCAGAATTACGAGAAAAAGTGATTAATTGTTTGAATCAGCATGTGGATGTATTTGCATGGAGCACATCTGATTTAAAGGGAGTTAAGCCTGAGATTGCCGAACACCGCCTCAATGTAGACCCTAATGTTCGAGTAATAAGGCAAAAGAGAAGGCATTTTGGACCAGAAAAAGACGCTGTCATTGCCAAGCAGGTGGAAGAGTTGTTAAAAGCAGGCCACATTCGTGAGATCGGCTTCCCTACATGGCTGTCGAATGTAGTGTTGGTACCTAAAGCTGGTGATAAATGGAGAATGTGTGTGGATTTCAGGGATGTGAATAAGGCATGTCCCAAGGATTGTTATCCCTTGCCCAGGATCGATCAGCTTGTAGATTCTACTGCTGGACACGAGCTGTTGTGTCTCATGGATGCCTATCAGGGATATCATCAGATCCCTTTGGCACAGGAAGATCAATCAAAAGTAAGTTTTGTAACAGCAGGGGGAACTTTTTGTTATGTGGTAATGCCTTTTGGATTGAAAAATGCTGGGGCTACCTATCAAAGGTTGATGGATAAAATGTTTAAAGAACAAATTGGTCGGAACGTGGAAGTGTATGTGGATGATGTCCTGATCAAAAGCCGAAAAGCCAAGGACTTGGTCAAAGATATGGAAGAAGTTTTCAACACTTTACGAAAATTTGGCATGAAATTGAATCCCGCAAAATGTACTTTCGGTATTCGTAGGGGCAAATTTCTAGGATACATGGTTACAGAAAGAGGTGTTGAAGCTAACCCGGAGAAAATCCAAGCCATACGAGAAATGAATCCTCCGAGGACGTTGAATGAAGTGCAGAGATTGGCAGGAAGAATAGCGGCATTGAGCCGATTTATATCCCGATCAGCCGATAGAAGCTTGCCTTTCTTCAAAGCATTAAGGCAGGGAGTCAAGTTCGAGTGGAATGACCAGTGCCAAAAGGCCTTCGAGGATTTGAAGGATTATTTGGCTCAGCTACCATTAATAAATAAGCTTGAGCCCAAAGAAACACTTCTCGTGTATTTATCGGTGGCAGAAGAAGTCATTAGTTCCGTGCTAATCAGAGAAAAATCAGGACAACAACAGCCTGTATATTATGTCAGCCGAGCCCTGCAAGGAGCCGAGCAGCGATACCCGGAAATTGAAAAGTTGGCCTTAGCTCTGGTCACCACAGCGAGAAGACTTAGGCCATACTTCCTGTCTCACCCTATCGTGGTAGTAACAAACACTCCTTTGGGTAGGCTTTTATCCAAATCCGAAATATCAGGGAGGATGGTAAAATGGGCCACAGAGCTGAGCGAGTTTGAGGTCACTTATCAACCCCGAACTACAATTAAAGCACAAGCTCTGTCAGATTTTCTTGTAGAAGTCACCCATACCTCGGAAGAAAAAGAGTGGAGTTTGTTTGTGGATGGATCATCTACTCGATTGGGAAGTGGAGCAGGTGTCATACTCATTAGTCCTGAAGGGGAGGAAGTCAGGGTTGCCGTCCAGTTTGGATTCTTATCCTCAAACAATGAAGCTGAATTTGAAGCTATCATTTCAGGTCTCCAAATAGCATTGGACGCTGGAGCCATGAAGATAAAAGCTTTTATGGACTCGATGCTAGTCGTTCATCAAGTGAAGGGGATATATAAGGTGAAAGAAGAAAAACTTCGGAAGTATGTAGAAAAGGTACGGGCGATGATAGCTCAATTTCAAGAAGTGGAATTGATGCAGATACCAAGGGAGGAGAATACCCGTGCTGATGAATTAGCAAAGCTGGCTAGTTCAGTACACGAATGGAAGAATAGGAATGTGCTCGTGCAAGAGCTCTTAATTTCTCATATATCCGTCAATAGCATCCTGAGTATGGAGCCATATATTATATCCGATTGGCGAGAGCATCTTATTAATTTCTTGAAAACAAAGGTTATGCCTTCTGACCCAAAGGAAGCTGCTAAGGTTAAAAGAATGGGGAACCGATTTGTGTTGATAGAAGGCAAGTTGTTCAAAAAAGGATTCTCAATTCCTTTCTTACAATGTGCCTCGAAGGAAGAAGGGGAGCATTTATTAAAAGAGATTCATGAAGGATGTTGCGGGAATCATATAGGAACTAACATGTTATATCAGAAATCTATTCGAGCTGGGTATTATTGGCCGACGATGAGGGAAGATGCTGAAGAAGTTGTGAAGAAATGCATTAATTGCCAAAGGCACGCAAAGTTATCCCATGTACCTGCGGAAATTCTTAATAGTAGCATCATTTCCTGCCCCTTTGACCAATGGGGAATGGATATTGTTGGGCCATTTCCTCCTGCTACAGGGCAGAGAAAATTTCTCCTGGTAGCCGTCGAGTACTTCACTAAGTGGGTAGAAGCCGAACCATTGGCTAAAATAACTGAGGAGGAAGTCATCAGATTTTTATGGAGAAATGTAGTATGCCGCTTCGGAATACCTCGAAGAATAATTTCCGATAACGGAAGACAATTCCAGGGAGGAAGAATACAAGAATGGTGCAAAGATATGAAAATTAAACAAGTCTTCACTTCAGTCGCTTATCCTCAAGCAAATGGGCAGGCGGAAGTGATTAATCGAATTTTATTGCACGGGATCAAAACAAGACTAGAAGGGGCTCGAGAGGAGTGGGTAAACGAATTACCCGGGGTCTTATGGGCCTATAGAACGACTCCTCGGGTATCTACAGGAGAGACTCCATATAGCTTAGTATATGGATCTGAGGCCCTCATTCCAGTAGAAATTGGAGTTGAATCTCTTCGAGTACAGAGCTATGATCCCGACCAGAATGAAGAAAAAAGGAAGTTAGAGTTAGACGGGGTTATGGAATTGAGAGAGAAGGCCTTGGCTAAAGTAGAATTGTATAAGGTAAGGGTGACCAATGCTTACAATCGGAGGGTTCGCCCGAGGGCTTTTCAAGTGGGAGATCTGGTGCTGCGAAGAGTAAATCCCGCGGGGGAGGTAAAGAAGTTAGCCCCCAAATGGGAGGGTCCTTATAAGATAAAAGGGGTGATTGGAAGAGGAGCCTACAGGCTGGAAGATCGCGAAGGTCGGGAACTGGTGAGACCTTGGAACATTCATAATTTAAGAAAGTACTTTGTGTAATCTTTCAATTATCGTTACTATTCCCATATGTATTTCTGAAATAAATAAATTTCCTGTTATCGATCAATGTTCGGGTTAATCGTTGGATCGGGATGTTTGGTCAACGTTTAAACTTGAAAATACCATCGTTTACTCGTTGGATCGGGATGTTTGGTCAACGTTTAAACTTGAAAATACCATCGTTTACTCGTTGGATCGGGATGTTTGGTCAACGTTTAAACTTGAAAACACCAAGTGATTGTGCTCGGGGTAGCGAGCTTATGTTGTTATAGTCCATTGTTGGCAGGTTAAATACAGGATCGGGAAGTTTGGTCTGTATTTGAACCTAAAATGGGACTAAGTGATTGTGCTCGGGGTAGCGAGCTTATGTTGTTATAGTCCATTGTTGGCAGGTTAAATACAGGATCGGGAAGTTTGGTCTGTATTTGAACCTAAAATGGGACTAATTGATTGTGCTCGGGGTAGCGAGCAGTGTTCGGGTTTATCGTTGGATCGGGATGTTTGGTCAACGTTTAAACTTGAAAATACCATCGTTTACTCGTTGGATCGGGATGTTTGGTCAACGTTTAAACTTGAAAATACCATCGTTTACTCGTTGGATCGGGATGTTTGGTCAACGTTTAAACTTGAAAATACCATCGTTTACTCGTTGGATCGGGATGTTTGGTCAACGTTTAAACTTGAAAACACCAAGTGATTGTGCTCGGGGTAGCGAGCTTATGTTGTTATAGTCCATTGTTGGCAGGTTAAATACAGGATCGGGAAGTTTGGTCTGTATTTGAACCTAAAATGGGACTAAGTGATTGTGCTCGGGGTAGCGAGCTTATGTTGTTATAGTCCATTGTTGGCAGGTTAAATACAGGATCGGGAAGTTTGGTCTGTATTTGAACCTAAAATGGGACTAAGTGATTGTGCTCGGGGTAGCGAGCAGTGTTCGGGTTTATCGTTGGATCGGGATGTTTGGTCAACGTTTAAACTTGAAAATACCATCGTTTACTCGTTGGACCGGGATGTTTGGTCAACGTTTAAACTTGAAAATACCATCGTTTATCGTTGGATCGGGATGTTTGGTCAACGTTTAAACTTGAAAATACCATCGTTTACTCGTTGGATCGGGATGTTTGGTCAACGTTTAAACTTGAAAATACCATCGTTTACTCGTTGGATCGGGATGTTTGGTCAACGTTTAAACTTGAAAACACCAAGTGATTGTGCTCGGGGTAGCGAGCTTATGTTGTTATAGTCCATTGTTGGCAGGTTAAATACAGGATCGGGAAGTTTGGTCTGTATTTGAACCTAAAATGGGACTAAGTGATTGTGCTCGGGGTAGCGAGCTTATGTTGTTATAGTCCATTGTTGGCAGGTTAAATACAGGATCGGGAAGTTTGGTCTGTATTTGAACCTAAAATGGGACTAAGTGATTGTGCTCGGGGTAGCGAGCAGTGTTCGGGTTTATCGTTGGATCGGGATGTTTGGTCAACGTTTAAACTTGAAAATACCATCGTTTACTCGTTGGACCGGGATGTTTGGTCAACGTTTAAACTTGAAAATACCATCGTTTATCGTTGGATCGGGATGTTTGGTCAACGTTTAAACTTGAAAATACCATCGTTTACTCGTTGGATCGGGATGTTTGGTCAACGTTTAAACTTGAAAATACCATCGTTTACTCGTTGGATCGGGATGTTTGGTCAACGTTTAAACTTGAAAATACCATCGTTTACTCGTTGGATCGGGATGTTTGGTCAACGTTTAAACTTGAAAACACCAAATGATTGTGCTCAGGGTAGCGAGCTTATGTTGTTATAGTCCATTGTTGGCAGGTTAAATACAGGATCGGGAAGTTTGGTCTGTATTTGAACCTAAAATGGGACTAAGTGATTGTGCTCGGGGTATCGAGCAGTGTTCGGGTTTATCGTTGGATCGAGATGTTTGGTCAACGTTTAACTTGAAATTACCATGTTATTGTGCTCGGTTTTGCGAGCTTATGTTCGGTTTAATCGTTGGATCGAGATGTTGGGTCAACGTTTAACTTGAAATTACCATGTTATTGTGCTCGGGTTTGCGAGCTTATGTTCGGTTTAATCGTTGGCTCGGGATGTCTTTTCCCCGAGTTCTGTTATATTCATTACTTTGAGGTGTGTTCTAAAAAGTTTGCTTGTTGGAGAGACTAGTTTGCACAAGAGTGTAAGAAGACAGGGAAACTCATAATATCATAGTCCAAAGATTACAACTTTAAAACAAAAAGAGTACATTCCTAAATTTACAACTGGAGGAATTCATCTGGAACGGTATTCAGGGCCTCATCAACATTTATAAAATCTGTTGAAGTTCCTTCAGGAGGATAGCCAGCGGCTTTAAATTGACGAACAGACGCTTCAAAGCCATAGTTAAGGAACTTAGCAGCGCGTTCGCCCAGAATATCACCATACTCCTCAGACTTCATAAACTCTTCCTTTTTGATGAGCCAGGATTCCTCGATCTGAGTAGCCCGAGATAGTTTCTCCTGATCAAGTTGTTCAGAAAGGGCTTTGTTCTCTTCAGCTCGCAGTGATCTCTCTTGTGAAAGTTGTTCTAAGAGGGATTTATTCTCTTCAGTCACGGACCTGAATTGCCCGGATAAAGTGGTGTTAGCCTCCTCAAAGTCGGCTAATTTACCATGCGCTTCCTCGAGAGCTGCCACTGCCTTATCTCGAGTAACAACAGCAGCAGAGTATCGCTCTTCCAATAACTTTATGGATTTCTTCATCTCCTCACCAATACCTTCTAGCTGTTTAAGATGTTTCTGATTCTCCCCATCTGAGGATCGCATGGATTGGAAGCGAGTCATAATCTCACCAGCCATCAGATTGGTCTGCGAGCAAATAAACGAAGTTAATATACCGAAGACCGAAACGTTTATCAGATGGAAATAGATATAAGGTACCTGAGTGAGGGAGGTGGAAAAGTCATTTATCAAATTGCTGAAGGCCAATCCTCCCAGGTATTTGCGGTCGGGAGAATTGGCCCAATTGCAAATAATAGAATGGGAAATTTTGGGGTCCGGTTTTCTCAGAATCGGGACGTTGGGGGGATAAATCCAATCAGGTATGTGATATCTGGAGGTTGGGCGAGAAGAGCTAGAACCACCAGGAGCAGGTTGAGAAGTAGCCCGAGTTTGAAGAGACGGATTAGCTCGGTGGGTAAGGGAGATTCGGGGGGGAGTTTTCTTGGCAGGAGGAAGTTTAGATGAAGAACCTGGGCCCTCGGGGGCCGCCCTCTTCAGTGATCGAGGAATCAAGGCCTCCGTCTCCGGTATTTCAATCACCTCTTCGGGGGGAGCATGTGTAATAGAAGGGGGAGGATTTGTTTCAGTGGTCGGTTTGGTAGCCTTCTCTGGTGCGGCAATTTTCTTCAGGCTAGCAGCAATCTTGGCTTTCAGCATCTTGTTTTCTGCAAGAGAGAAACATCATAGCAATTATTCAAGCATGTTATTACAAAATATGCAAACAAAGCAAGATGCTCGGTAAATACTCACCGAGGGGCATTTTTAGGGAAACACCCTTAGGACTAAGCTGGAACAAGTACAGCAGTCCGTCGTCAATCAGCTCCCCAAGGTTAAAACACTGATCGCCAAGCTTACGACGAACCGATAGATATGTTTCTCCCTCAAGTAGCCCCTTGATTGACTTGCCCTTCGGTAAGTTTTCTTTCCACTCCATGGGACAGTCCCAAGGTTGGAGTGGGCGAGCAAAAAAGAAAAATCTTTTCCAATTTTTTATGGAAGAGGGGTAATTTTTAAGAAAACCCATCCCTGTTCGGGAAGAAAAATAAAAAAGTCCGATCTCTTTTCGGTTTAATTGAAAGAAGCAATGAAAGAGTTCGGGGGTCGGGGAAAAGCCAAGAAAGGATAGGACTATGTAGAAACCCGCTAACAATCGGTAACTGTTGGGGGAACAACTGACTTAGAGAAATGGCAAAGTAGGAGGCAACATCTACAAAGAAAGAAGGGATAGGAAAGCGAAGTCCCCCTCGAAGTTGGTCTAAGTAGAAGGGAAAATAACCCATGGGAGGCAGGTGGGGGCGAGATCCGGGAGGGGGAACAATAATAGATGTCCCCTCTGAAATCCCCCATTTAGTTTGGATACTGGATATGTGCCGTTGCGATTTAATCCCTGATTCAAATATCTCAAACCAAGGAACGCGGGCTTTTATCAGATCCTGCTCTGTCGCAGCCTGAAGCTCTTCTCCACGAGCATCAGGGGTTGTCGACGAGCTGGAAGTCTCCTCACTATCAGAGGAAGAAGAGTGTCGAGGAGAGGGACCCAGGATACCCTCTTCCTCGAACATATCTATAGTCTTCGAAATATCGTCAGAAGAAGACATACTCGATGAATGGAAAGAAAATAAGTATGGATGAAAAGATTGGTCGGACGTCTGAAATGCTAGCTCGGAAGCAAACTGCAGTAAAGTAAGTTAAATCCGCAAAATGAACGAGTATTTATAGTGGGGTGCCACTTGAACAGTCGTTAAATCAGCACCGTTCAAATAAAAACCCATGAACGGTTATAGATGTGCTTTGGGAAACGAAACGTCGCGAGATTTTTGAAATTTTCAGGCGGGAGAATTAGGCGGTTAAAATATCCCGAGCATGTCAGGATTTTACCCGAAGACAATAAACCAAGATTTCACTACTCTCATCTTGCTTTACTTTGGGGGGGGTGAGGTGATGTCATATGACATATTGATTTCTCGGGTAAAATCCATTTATGAAGACACAAACCCTAAAATTGCCGAGCAGAAGCTATACCGAAGAGATGCTTGTCGAACCCAGGATACTGATCAGCATATTCTCGAGCATCCTTTGCCCTCCTCGGGATTTTGGTCAAAGAGTAGCGGAAGACCCGGTCATAACTAAAACTGATTAACCGGCGGAGATGGAACGTGCTTTAATGGAGCGGATTTCTCGGACACGCTTGGCTCCCATCAAGCCACGATCAAAGGACATCATATGGCTGGTTTTCCGCGAGTTAATTACTAAGGGCAGTCCTATAAATACCCTCAAATAACTTCATAAAAGGGTTGGAATTTTTCTGGGCAAAAGACTCCAAGGAGAGCAAGCTTGAGTCTGTTCGGTCTTTTTTATAATTTCTACAACGTTAGTTGTGTAAGTCATTGAATAACTTTCTTGTGTCCAGATCCTCTTGTAAATCAGTAATATTTATAGTGGAACTTTATACTGGACTGGGTCCCGTGGTTTTTCTCTCAATTTGAGGGTTTTCCACGTAAAAAATCTTGGTGTATTCCTTTTATTTTTCGTACACATTTATTTCTACCAAACACGTAAAATAACGGATCACATCACTAGTGTTATACCTTGAATGAATTAAGGCATGACAATTGGGATGAAATACACTTATGAGACCTCATGATATATAATACCTAATATAAATAAAATACCCGAATGAGGTCAAAAAACCACCCGGGAAGAGAAGGAAACCACGCGGGAAGAGAAGGAAACCACCCGTGAAGAGAACAAAATCATCCAGGAAGAGAATGGACACTACCCGGGAAGATAAGGAAACCACCCGGGAAGATAAGGGACACTACATGGGAAGAGAAGAGACACTACCCTGGAAGAGAAGGAAATCACCCGGGAAGAGAAGGGATACTATCAGGGAAGAGAAGAGACACTACCCGCGAAGAGCAGAGACACCACTTGGGAAGAAACCCGGGAAGAGAACCATGGCACGGAATTTGATATGGAATTGACGCATGTACACACCTCACATTTCAAGTTCCAATAAAGAATCATGATGGACAAAAGCATGGTAAAGATAAATGCATGTCAGATGTCAGATAAAAAAATCATTACTTGAACTTTCTTTTACTCTATAAAAGATGAGAATGACCAATAGTTAGAAAAAAGGGATGGAGACTTCATCAATGCTACATCAAAATACCATTTTTACCATTTTTCTCTTCACTTAATTTACCATTTTATTGTACAAAAATATTGTAACTCTTGGATATTATAGTAGAATTTATACTGGACTATGTCTCGTGGGTATTCCACGTAAAAATCGTGTAATTTGATAGAATGCTTATCACCGATCTGTAAACATTACAATAAATGGTCTTCTTAAAGTGATGATATCTGCCTTCACTTTGCCAGTATATACAAATTGTTCCATGAGTTCGAAATGGATAGTGTTGCTTACTTATTTTTTCCTTGTCAGAATTCTTCTTTCAAATTTAACAAATGGTTTTTTGCACTGACATTTAAGTGGGGGACGATCTTTCAGAAAAAGGTTAAAGACGATGTAGGAGCAATTTTGGACAATGAGATCGAGGCCGACCACATCTTATTGAAGAAAAGAAAGAAGGTGCAAAAAAGGAATCAGCGAGGCGATGATGATTTAGGTTCACTGTTTGGAGATGTAATTATGGGTAAAATGCCTAGATTTTCCAACAAGATCAGTTTAAAGGTATGATCTTCCATGTTATTTGTTACTTTTGCTTCTTATTTCTGTTTGGGACATCCTCCAAGGTCCAAGGATCTTTTATCATGTGTTCGATGGTGTATTGCTAGTTTAAGCTGTAAGGAGTCGATAAATATGATATTTCTTTCTTTTTTTTTTTAATGAAAAGTGAGTTGGGCATAGCTAGACATGTATTGGAATTCGTAATTTTAGGACACAATTTTGGGCAATTCAGGTTACTTGGTATTCAAAAATTTTATTCTTGTGAAGTCCTTAATATTATAAAGATCATGTTAATATTGACTTGTAAACCTTAACTATCATCAATTCCTGCTCAACTTTTGTAAATAAAGGTTGGAGTTCACCTGGAGGATTAATTGTTATGCATGCTCTAAATTTTTTGAAGTCTCTTCAGTCTTTATTTGCTGCATGACCCATTGAACTCGTGGAGGGTACATATGTGTAATGGGGAGCACCTATGGAGAGTACATATCAAGCCTTATTTTCTCAATTTTATGGTGTAAATATGGAATAGTCATTGCTAAATTTTTTAAAAACATGGTCCAACTAGGCCTATAGTACAGTTCGTGCAAAGTAAGCATTTGGGTGCTTTTTATGTTTATAGTCTTATTATATCAAGTGTAGCTTTTACTTTTAATGGTATTGCATCCTGTTTGGTGCCAAATAATTCACCTACACACAAAATCATGTATAATGAGGCCCTTTTGGAAACTGTAATGGTGTATGTGGATACAACTTATATGTCATGTAGATTAGTTCATACTGGAGCGGCTTATTGTTGATCTGCATAGAATGTTTCTGTTGAGACAACGGCTTTTAGTGCATATTGGAGCGGCCTGAGCTAAATTTTGTAGATTAATTACAACTTACAAGTAATGGCTCCCATCTCATGGAATTAGTTTGAGCTAACTTTATCTTCAGTATTACTCATTGGAAGCATAAAATAGACAATCCTCTTGGCGAAGTTTTGCTTAATATGTCATGTAGATTAGTTCAAACTAATCTAAAAAATTTGTAAGATTATTGCATGTGAATTTCATGTATTCATTTGTTATATATTGATAGAATCAATTGAAATCTCATTGAGGAAAATCCTGAACTATCATTTGGATTTTTGTATTTGTAAGGGTTAATGGTTAGGATGGTCGGGACATGTTTTTTCTACATTATCTCATCAACTTGTTGCATCTGTTCAAAAGTAATTTGTTTCATATTTAAATTATTTTATTGAACTTCAGTTGAGATTGCTTGCATATGTTCAAAAATATAATTTTAAGCTGAATTTTGAAAGTTTTTTTTTGACAAATCATAATTTTGTTAACATTTTTGAATGATTTAATTTAAAAACTAGCTATATTATATATATATTTAAAATTACGTGAACTAATGGATTTGGGCAATAATTTGAGGTTGGATGATGAAGTTCAAAAGAGTACAAAATGGAAGCTTAAACTCCAAGCTGAATTCAAACGCAAAATCAGTTTGGTTAGTTACATTTCCATAAATAGTAATAACAATAATAAAATTGATTGATTGCTCTAATTAATTCGGTTATAGAACATAGAGTTCCAACCGAATACTCAAGCCATGTTACATTACATCTTTTTTTGCAGTACACTAGCAACACCATTCTGTGTAGTAAAGGGTCACCCCCCTGCAACGAAACTCCACCATCCCTCTAAACCCCAAACCAAAAAAAAAAAAAATGATAGCAAAATAAAACGTCCTTACTAAATCGAGCACCAATATCGTCCACACACGGTGTATTCATATGAACATTCCTCACAAGACATTGTCCCCAACTCTAAAATACTTAAAATATTTGCAAAAGACATTCAATTCAAGGCATAATGTACTCGTTCAAGCAATCTGACAACCCGATTGACCACAACTGGCATAGGTGTTTTCAAACTTAACATTACAGTGTTTGGTGACCCAAGGGGCAATGCCAGCACAGCCTCTTGTTGCATGCTTGTTAGCTCCAGGAACTGAGTCAGAATGTCACCATCAAGGATCTTAGGGCTACCAACCTATCCACCAACCCAACCACAAAAAATATAAATATATGTCAGTTCCAGTCCCACAAACACACACAAACTGCGCGCTCGCCAATCACGACAACTGCACAAGATGAGTTAATAAGTTCTCGCATGCTCACCAGATTTTCACGGCTTCGATACTCATTGTGGTCATTTCCCAAAATAGGAGCCGTAAGCGGGTGAATCACCAACCTAGCTTGAACTTTTTCCAACAACTCATATTCCTCCCTGCAATGAACTTATTCATGTCAACAACAGTTCAACAACCTACAAATAATTCCAAACAATGAATATGATAGTTTCTATTCACCATCACATAAAGATCGCATTCAAGGAGAATCTTATATGCAAGCAGAAAAATCTAGCAATCAGTGAAAGGTGTCGCCATGAAGCTGGACTCGGCATCATTCTACAGTCCCAAAAGTTCCTTAAATGGGAAGCTCGTGAATAAAATAAAATTGATTGACAACATGGATTACATGCTCAAAAGCATTTGAGATGATTTTCTAGGCTTATTCCAAAAAAAATTGGTGGTTAGGAGAATATTAATTATATCGTTAAAGAAGCACCACTATACTACAGCATAAGTCGATATTTTATAAGGAAATGTAGTACTCTGTAAAATCTAAAAGTGATGCACACACCCAGAGCTATTTAAAATGCTACATCCATGTTAAACAGTGAAGAAAATAATAAAAAAATAAAAGGAAATGAGTTAAGATACTTAAACTAAGATAACATACCTCGTCAATGGAATGAAGATTATTATGCTGCCCAACAGAGTAGATGCCATGATACAGTTATGTGACAGGTTAACAACATTACCAGCAGCATCTACGTCCTTCAGTGGGTCATCTGCTGGGAGTTTGTATGAAAATGATCCCTGAAGAGGATATAAAAATAACAAATCGCATATAAAGAAATAATGATGTATAAAGAACAACATGATGTAGATCCTAATGATGTATAGAGAACAATATTGTCTTATCAAACAAATACATATGTATCAAAGTTTTGGTGGGGTGTGCATGTTAAGCATGAACCCAACCTGTAAATTGTCGAAACTGAACTAAGTAGGATAAGCCATCCAGTATAACATAGATGCCATGAAAGCGAAAAGAATAAAAGATTCAATTCAAGGTCCTATCACAAAAACTAGTTAAAGTAGAGATAGGAACCATAAAAAAAATTCACACCGAAGGCATTTCTTGCTTTCTATCATATTCTGGTACTTTGTGGCATTTCATGAAATACAAGGTGAAGGGACATGCATTCTCTGGTCAGTGTTATTTAATAGGCATGTTTGCGAGCAAGATATCAGAAACTATTCTCTTAATAAAAAATTACCTTCCTTATACTCATGGAAATCTCCCCCATATAGTAAGAACAACTAACTGTCAAGTTCCGCTCTGGACTTGCATCGTCTGTAACAGGAAGTTAATCAATCCAGCAGATCAAAAAATATATTTTGTTTTACGTATGAGGTATACATTAGTTACAAATGAAAGTCAGCATATATAGCACACACACAATTGTGTGATTGTGTGAGAACTGAAAATCCACTGTATATGACTAGCCAGAAACAAATCAACTTGACTTATTATGTCTGCATACACAGTAATTAATCAGCCCGCCATTTCAATTTATAATATGTTCAGGTTCACCATGACCAACTAGCACTTCTAAAGTTACTCAAGCATTTGATTACTCTATTGTAAAAGTCGGCAAATATCAAACTCAAAGAATAAATTATTTAATACTGCATATTTCAATTCTTCCTAGAGTTGGATAATCAAGTGAACTACAAAGCATTTTAGAGAAGCAGCTTAAGCTGCTCACAAAATTTAAAACAACTCGAAAAGGTTTTGGACATGATAGCAAAGACTTCCAGTATGTTACTAAAATGAAGTACTGAGATGTATCATTATATGAAAGATTCCTATCATATTTAGGAGATATTTGCACCTATAGTAGTTATGCTTGAATTCTAACTCAAAAAATATATAACAAAATTTAACTCTTCGGGAGTGGTGTCGTGGTGCATATCTTCATGGTTTGAACCACGTCAATACAGTACTATGTTGAATTCTCTTTTCGCTATATTTCTACTAATTGAATTTCAACAAAAAACATAAACTGGGTTATGAGACAGGTTGAACTCTTCAATTTACCTTCTAAATGATTTGCACATGACATGACAGCAATACTTCCCTTACGATCCGAAACAACAGCAGTATCAACATCCATAAGCATGCAGTCACCGACTAGCCGTTGGACAGGATCACAGTACACTTGCTCCAGTTTTCTCGAATCCTGGACTCGACAGTAAATGGTAGTTTATAGTAATTCAACCAAATACTTAATTATACATTTCAATATTACCATCTCTTTATTTATTTATTTATTTTCTTTTCCTCTTGAAACAACACATACTTCTGGTGAAATGTGCGGTTAAGGGAAAACGAACAAATTACAGCACAGGAAACAAATAGTAGCTGCTGACCTCATGGTACAAATAGAAAAGAATACCATCACGACAATCCCCAACAGCAATCCTGGTGAAATGTGCAGTTAAAGTCATGATTGTAAAACGTGTTCTTCCAACAGCCAATCTCCTGACCCTCTGAGAGTTATCGTTTGGAAAACCGCAAACATAAAACTGAAAAACAAAAAGGCACTCTTTAGAAGAGCCCACCTATCTTCACTAAGGTTTCCTGTAGAGGAATTAAGAATTTCCTGACTTACAGAACTACCAGCAGAAGCCAAAAAATACCGATCAAGGTAAGGGCATACAGCAAGGACCATCGCAGGCCAAATGGTTGAATAAGCTAACCGCAAGTTCCATGCTTCAGTTTTTTCGATTTTGACTCCATCACAGCTGTTATCATCCAAGCTGCTGCAGAGACTACTGCTTGAAAGCTGTTCTGCGGCACAACCACCACCATTGCTGGCAGATAAGTTTCGTTCAGACAATGAACTAGTCTTGGAACATAACGTTGCAGAACCACTGTCTGAATACTGCATATGTTCAAGGCAGAGAACCACCAAACGGCCTTTTGTACTATAAAAAAAACACAGCCACATTCAGCATATACCAACTAAAATCAAAAGCAATACAGCCTAAGTAACAGTAAATATGAAAACTTCCAGGAAAATCACTAGAGCCCCCAAAAAGGGGTGGATATACACCTTTCAGATTCACCACTAGGCATTATGGCTGGACCAGCAGATAGGCTCGTCCCAACCACCAGCACGTGCTCATTTCCAACTTTTACAAGTTCCATGCATTTCCCTATCTCCCCAGATTCAAATTTGTAAGACGACAACAAGCAGCCAGTCAAAGGATCCACACAACAAATGTCAGATGAACATGAATCATCATCCAAATCTGTCCTCATGACAAGCAACAACCTGCTTTCGTTGTCATACAACACTTTTCTTGGGGTGCCCCCAAGATGAAATTTCTGCACATTAAGCCTCTTACTTGGCATCATTTCCACCTATGACACAATTAGGCAGTATCCTGATGTCAAAAGCAATCGGTATAAATTTCTCGACACCTCAAGTCAACTAAGAGTATAAGGTGCAAAGGCTAATATAATACCTTTCTTTTCTCTCTAACAATGTATTTTTGTTCAGGTAAACAATAAATATGTGAATTCTGAAAATAGAAAAAGTACATGTCCATGAAATTTTTCAATGGTGGATAACTCAGATGCTAAGTCCATTTAAAACAGAGGAGGCTGAGTAAAGATGATCCTAGGAAATTGTAGCCTATAAAGATGTTACTTGATTAGTTCAATGTTCAATCATATCATCACATGCTAAAAACAACCAATTATGTTTACTTTCATGACTATGTCTAAGCATAATTGTTAGTCTCCAGATGGTAATAAAAAGTCTACAGGACGTATGCCTAAGCTCAAGGCTCGTCGATGCTCGGTTCTTGCACCTCGACACAATCTAAGGAATAGCCGTCCTATGAAGAGCCTCTTATACTGAAGCACCATCAGTGGTGAACTCGAAGACTCGAGGCGGCTTTTAAGCGTTGTAAGATAATAAATCCAAAATAAAATGCTGGACAATCACAATTGTTTATAGACTGATAACTTTTTGTTTTTCATCATTTAATAATCTCTTCAGATATTTAAATTCTAGCATATCATCCTTTCGAATGCTTTACCAATAATGCACCTCGCATTGCTACTAGACTCTACTATACCTATAAGCCTTGTGCTTCTAACCACCATGCCTCTCCCTAAGTCAAATCGAGAGATTTTTTATCCTTTTAAATTCAAAGTGCCACTAGTATAATGAACCTTTCTTTTCCATCAAATTCCACATAGGTTCTTGCAATTCAAAATGAGAGTATCAGAGCATAATTCATAGTTCGAGGAAAAAAATCATCTTTTAAGCATAATGACGGAAAGAACTACTGTTTTATTCAAAAAATCATAACTGTCTCACTAGTATTAATAAGAGATGACTTAAGAATCAAGCCAAGGGAGTAAATCTTTGGTAGCAGGATCAGTTAAGACATAAGATTCTTGAATTTCAGTAATAAAATGCTTGTGTTAAATCATCGATGTTTACTTTAAAGTGGAAAAGGTAATGGGGAAGGCATAGCTCAAAATACACAGGAGCTAACTAATCTACCATGGAGGATGTATTTGTAATCTTTAGTAATTATCAACTATTGGTTGAGGGCACGTTTTATCCAAAAAATTGCCAAGATGTCCATTGGATTTACAAGTCCTCTATGTAAAAAATATGACTAGTTTTTTGTCACGAGGCAGTGCATAGTTATTAAAAGCCCGCAAAGCACGCACTTTAGCGCGCCTTAGCCCAAGGCTCAGGCCCTGCTCCTTGTATTGGAAAGGCGCGCGCCTTTGAACGCTTCCTACGCATTTACTCATAATCAAGGCATGCGCTTTAGCGCGCCTTTGCTAAGGGCTGAAAGTATAGGCGGCTGTTAGTATCTGCTAGTGATTACGGTTTAGTTGGGTATTATATTTATATTTGGGCTTGTTAAAAATAGTCCAAGCTAGAGAATCTTAGGGTTTATTTGTTACGTATATTGACTTTTGTTAGCCAAGTTAGAGAATTGAATGATGTTGAATGCTATAAATTTGGTGATGATACAGATAAAGATGGCACTGATCTTAAAATTGAAGATATTACTGATAAATAGATTAGTTTTTTATTTTGAAACTTTGGGTAATTTAATGTGTAGAAATTTTTTCAATTTTAATATTTGCTGAACGATATTTTTGCATTATGATATTTAATATTTTATTTAATTTTTTTGTTATTTAAGCTTACTTTATTATTTAGCTTTGTTATCTTTAAGTTTGTTTATATATTTTTTATATATTAAGAATATATAAGTTAGTGCGCTTTAGTTTAGTAAAGCGCGAGCTTCGCCTCGGCGCTACGCGGTATAGCCCCAGGACATCTTTGCGCTTCAGTGCGCTATGCATCTTTAATAACTATGAGGCAGTGTTCTACACAAGATTTGAGCTCTATAAGATTTTCTCAGAATGTAGAAATTTATGTTAACCAATCACTTAAAGAACCTTGTAGTTCCAGTGATAAATCTATAATTCTTGTTGAATTTTTTCGTTTTACCACAACTACTATTGAGCCACAATTTAACACATTGTGTTTTCATATTTGATCAACACAAGGATTATTCTAACATATCATATTAACTGCTAGTACTAGATCCAACATAGAGCCAAAAATATAGGACTAAATAGCAACTCAAAGAATAGAACAGTGAAAGAAGTTAGTACCGAAGTCAAAGGACTCCATTCAACAACCACCTCACCACCATTTCCCTTCGAGACAGAGGATACATATGGTAGTACTGGGTTTCAATTACAATTTTCACAAACACCAAAGAAATCCTAACTTGAATTTCCATCAACTAATATTTGACTCGTGAGGTGTTGCACGGAGAATGTGTCATTCTACCAATGGGAGGTTATGAATTGCAATGACCATGATTATTTGGCGAAATTAACAGTCCCTATAATCTATTTTATGCCCATCTCAATTGCTTCACATGATGATGTATGTATCCTCTCAATACAAAGAAAGATAGGCCTACAAAGTGGCCTTTCGGCCTTAGCACCAATCTTTGGAAAATAAAGTGAAATGCAAGAGTATTTGAAAAAGGGAAAAGGTTGAAGCAAAAGTCAATCCACATCAAGTGTAGACATATTTTACCAGATGAAGACTGTTCTCCGCAACAAATAAAATTCCTCTGGAGCATTCAACTGAACACACAGGAGTGACATGAGTGGAAGGTTGAAAGGAGATGGAGGTATACGAGAGACTATGTCTGGCAGTATGCACTAACCAAGGCCTATCACTGAGAGCAATCACCTCAGCATCAAGGGAATCACTCAAGGAAACTAAGAAAACAGGTGTGATACCAATGCGGCGCACAGCAATCAGCTGAAGATTAACTGGAGACTCTCCTTTAGTCTTCCAAGAGGTATTGGAAATGGATATTGGTAGTAATTTACGATTTGGAGATGTAGACTTCAACAAGGCCTGCGTATTCACCACACAAGAACCAAGAGCAGACTGCTGACAAGGAGACCTAGTTGATGACACTGTAGAAGTATCAGGCCACTCAAACCTAAGTAGCATTCCATTCCTTAATCCCGAAAGAACATACAGACGATCAACAAAGACAAGCCTTACATCTTGAGGAACACAGCCACTAATAGTAGCTCCCATGGCGTTCATTAATGAAATAACCCCTACGGCGAAAATTTGCAGGCCCTTATCGCATGTAAATGATACTACTTCTACTGAAGGCTTATGAGTTCCAATAACAAATATGTAGTCAACATGAGTTCCATTTGTAAGAGGCACCATATGGTAGTTATCTAAACCATCCACTAACGATTTACTCTGATCGAGGTGCTTTTGAGGTGTGGACAAACAAGACACCTCATTCTGCAATTTCACACACTGCATCTGATATACTTCGTAATGATGTGTCAATGAAGATCTAACACCAAGGACGAATAAGAAGCATGGACTGGAAGTTGCTACAACGATTATACCATCTCCAACAGCCCCAACACTTATGGACATATTATCGGGGAACCATGAAGTGGAAATCGAAGATGCAAGAGGAACACCGTTCGGGTGCACAGCTCCACTAGGCAAACAGATTCTGACTTCATGTTGGTGGATCTGGACCATCACACCATCCGACACAAGACCACAAGCCAAAGTACACACATCAGGCTGAAAACCAACAGAATCAGTCACATCAGAAAAACTAATGCCAACAGAGAGCACCCTGGTTTCTTCAACAAATGATAGTACAAGAAAAGAATGATAGGGATCAGATTCTTTCATTTTTACTGTCCAAGTACTAGTAATACCCTGATAAATAGGAGCAGTTTTCAACAATTTTTCCACACTGATACCACTTCGAATGATTCGTAAAGATCCTTCAGGAGCCAACCCAGAGCAGGCAAACATTTGATCAGATTTCTCATCAGGATAATCAACAAATGCCATATCCAAGATTGGAGCAATGTTCTGGATCAGACTTCTGTGGCTCAACAATCCCTCTTCAAATTTTAATACCATTCCATCGGTCATGTCAAAAATGGTTGCCACAAATCCACCATCAAGCCATAAAAGAGCCTTAGATGGTAGACCTTTGTAAAGACAAGCAGATAGATTTACCCTGATCCCATCAGACTCAAAAAAAACTTCCATTGCATATATATCTCCAGAATCCGCACTAAAAATTATCCTAGGATTATACGAGTCACCAGGTTCCCAGCTCCACGAGCAGACATAATTGCAACCAGGTTTCACACTATTATAATCATCAATGTTCATTGGGTCATCATCTTTATTTATGTCACTAAGCTCCAACAAAGCCGATGCAGCAACGCTGTACATACCCTCTTCATCCATAATATCTGGTATTCTAACAACATGTTTATATTTCTTTTCCTCAAACGGAGTGAAATTTAAACTTGTTCTATAAACACAAGAAGGGTTACGAGCATCCCTAAAATCCATCAGGACAATATCACCAACCCTAAACAGGAAGGCATATCCATGAACATGAGGGACTTCAACAATATGATGTGCAAAGGGTCCAGCTTCAGCAGACTTATATAATACGTGGACAGCTTGTTCCTCAATGTTCCATTCCAACAAAAGAAGTTCATTCCGATAAAAAGATCCCCTCCTGTATAACAAGAAGAAACCTTCTAAGAATGGTAAATGAATACGTGTTTGATTTTCTCAAATGCAACCAAAGCACAAAAGAAGTCAGCTTTGTATAAAGATATAGTTAATTGGCAGGAAAGTAGTTCTCAATCTCAAAGCTGAGAGATAGAATTTACCTATTTAAAAGAATGGCCAAAACTGGCTTGTACTCCTTCCCGGGCTGAGAGTTTTCTTTTGAGATGAAGCACATACTCCATATAGTGCCGGAGATATTAGTGGAACCTTTATCAGTTTGCAAAAGTCCATCTTTTTCGGGAGGACAAAAGATTCTCTAAAATTGTAAAGAAAAGAAAATGTTAGAATTTTTTTAGCATTTAATTGAATATAATTTGCACAAAGAAATAAGAGGACAGCACAATACAAAATCAAAGGTGTTAGAGTATATGCTAAATCCAGACCTTATCAATGATTTCACCATTGGAGGAAAATGAAAGCGAGAAAATAACCAACTGATCTTCATACGCACTAGCAGCAACAAAGCAACCACTGTACAGGGCAAAGCGTTAAACAACCTACATCAATAGTAATTCTACTCTGAGTGGAAGCTAATGCCACTGTATTTAGTGGGAAAAAACTCAAGTACGAACAACATTAGCCAGGAACTAAATCACCTGGAATCAACAGTCAACATCCTTCCAACTTCATGCCTTGAGTTTCCAGGAGCAGAAAGTAGAACATGAGTCAATGGGAAAAACCTGCAAAAAATAAATAATAAATAAATAAGCAACCACTCTTGCAAGACTTTGTTGTGAAATAAGCCTGAAGCTTCAAACTAGGAAAAATCATTTCAAGAAAAAGATAGCGGTAAAATATCACCAAGTAGAACCTGTGCATTTCATTGCAAAAGGAAAGAAAGGAGAGCTTTCCTGAATCGGAAATGATGAGCAATATATCCTTCCCTTGCAACTACCAAACAATCAAGCAATTAATACTTAACAATTAAAGATTTTCAAGAACAAACGTAGTGAATAAAATGAATCGGCATAAAACCTTTGAACTCTGTGCTTGAAACCTCTCATTCCAAGGAAGTACTGCAATATCTTTTATTGTACCAAACACAGGTTGTTCAGAGATAGATTGAACAACGCCATATTCATCGATTATCACCAGCTCTATTGATGTTTCCTGAAACAAGGTCCAGCATCAGGTGAGATTTCCATGGATGCATCTCAAAAGATATACCACCAGCTCAATGGAAGTTATTAATTAAGGTTCATCAACGACTTAAAGTCTTGTAAAGCAATGTCGTGAATCTGTCACCGTATGTTGAAATGTTAGAAGCAGATATGCACGTTTTCTAGTCATAGTCACCAGAAATAGAATCCAGAAACTGATAAAATGTACAAATAACATTAATTCTCTAAGAACAACCACACTAAAATCACTCAATTTGTTCAGAAATGGATTTAAGTCGAGTTAATTCATGAGCATTGTTACCGATAGGACCAAACAAATAGGATCCTTTGGACTTGCACAATCACCAGCGATAAAAAAAGACGATGATTCCATGAAAATCAATTACAGATAACAGAACAATGACTGAACCTACACACAAGAACACGACCACAAATAACGATAAAAGTAGCTCAGCGGAGACTATCAACTAATGTTTAGCCAGACTTTTTTTATATTCAATCAAAAAACAATAAATTCTAACCGAAAACATAAGAAAAACCTTGCCGAAGACGATGTCGGAGGAAGAAGGGGAGCGAAAGTGACCGCGAACAGCTTGGAGAATAACGCTACCTCTGAGAACTGTCTTTGCCAAACAATAAGCGTTGGCGTTACTGTTGGAGGCTGATCGCGAGTTACAGTTAGTGTTTTGCCTTGATGATGTTGATGATGAAGGAGATTCATGTTCAGAAACAGCCATTTTTTTCTGAGTAAGGTTTCGGTTTAATTAGGGAAAACATAATTATTTGGTTCTGTGCATCTTTATGGGAGAGAGATAAAAGGGAACGTTTAGTGACCGGAACCACAAACAAGTTCTAATATAATTCGTGTGGTGCTTTACTGAGTACTAAGTTTTACTCACACTGAGTTTTATTCGGTCGTATATTGACGCACCATTCGTAATCTGGCACATTAAATACGTATATGCCGATTTAAGAAGTTTTATTAAGTAACGTATTAAGTTTTACTAAATCGTGAAGACATTTTTAATTCCCCGAAAATAATAAGTCATTTTTAATAAATCTATACTATTACGAAACATTTTGGCACACATAGGTAATATTTTGTTTCATTTTTCAAAATCATTATCTTATAACCAAATATTAATAATTAATTTTCATTTTTCATCCTCTAAAATATACTTTCTGGAGAATAATAATTATCTCTATTAGAAGAGCGAGCAATAAAAGATTTGCATTGCAATGTAAATAATATAAAAATGATATAAATTTGTCAAACATGATGTGTATTAGTTATAATTTTTTAATAGGCGCATTAAATCGCACCCGCATTCAATTTTTTAAAAAAATTGACGAACTCGCACATCCGCACCGACACGCCGTTTATCCGCATCATGTGATTTATGTTCTAATTAAATGGTATAAAATTTGGATAAATAAAGAAGTTTTTTTTTTGTGTGTAAAAGGCAGTTTAGTAATATATTAATGAGACAATATCTATCATATGATCATTTCATGACAATTGAGAACAAATCAGATGATTATATTTCTCAATCTTTCTGACTTGTTCCTACGGAACCAAGGTCGAAAAGATTGAAAAAATAAATTATTTACAACCACCTATGAAAGTCTGGTCTCCTTCAAACGAGTTGAACGGTCTACTCAAAGTCTAGTCTATTTCAAACGAGTTGAACGGTCTACTCAAGCTCTTGAGATATGATCATCCATATAATTTTTAAAAAAACTACAGATATTTGATATTGATGTCTTTGAATATGATCTCAATTCTAGCGATTGTTTCATTTGATATCTTACAACTAGAGTCCCTTTTTTTTCCGATCCAGTTCCTCTACCACAAGGACGAGTTACATTTCTTTTTCTTCCAAAATATAAAATAAAATAAGCTCAAAAATATATAAAATAAAATAGTTTTAATACAAACTAATTAAAGTAATGAACAAGATTATAAATACAAAATTGATTGGGCAGACCAGTTAACAATTTGATTGGGGTTCGATTTTATCAAAGTTTGAGGGTTAATATTATTGTTCGAAAACTTAAGAATTGATCAGTAGATTTCGGAATTTATTTATTAAATTTACATTAATACAATTTAATTTAAAACTATAAAAAAAAATTCAAACATAATTTTGAAATATAATTACTTTTAAAATCAAAAAATGATCCAATATTTTTCATCATAATACCCAGACATCTAATTTATCATTTCCGACCACCTTGAATAGGAACATTTCTTCTTGGTAATTGGTATTTACATTATAAATACCCTATAATGTAAATTTAAGCCAATGTTAGTGTTTCCCTTATATTAGGCTATATCATGTACAATCTCTGACTTGAGCAACTGAAAGGTTTGCTAGGAAAAACTCATGTTTCTTCTTGTATTTGAAGACAATGTGGCCAGGAAAATCACCGTAGCTCAATTTATATTAGGGGTGGGATCGGGTCGGGTATCTCGGAAATCAAGAAATTTGGGTCGGGTACCCGAAATTTCGAGTACCCCATATGTCTTACCGATTTCCGACCCGAATTGTTCGTGTACCCGATATTTCGAGTACCCTATTTTTGGATTTTCATTTAATTTTTTTTTGTTGCTAGACAATACAAAACAAACAATATTTTTTTTTATTTCTTGGAACCCGATCGGGTACACGAATCCCGACCCGAAATTTTCGGGTCGGGAATCTGGTATTGTCCCGAACCCGAAAAATTACCGTTTTTCATTATCGTTCTGGAATATCCGATCGGGTCGGGTCAGGTACCCGAATACCCGACCATGCCCACCCCTAATTTATATAATCAAATAACCCTTTGCAAAATTTCAGAATTCGGAAACCATCGGTCTTTCTAACTTTTTTGCTTGCCTCTTGTACCTATTTATAAATTTTCTTTGTCTGATGACTCTGATCCAAAAAAAAAACACCATGTCGAAAACAATCAAATATCACAGCTTTCCTCTTATCCATCGTTCCCTAGTTTCCTATATATAGTAATACTAATGATTTTCCAAGAACAACACATGACACACAGAGAGACATGGAGACCTTTGTGTTTCTATCTCATCACAGGGGGCTTCCTCTCCCAACCGCTTTCTTCGACTCCTTTTCTCTTTACGTTTCTTATTAGATTACAACAAAGATTTGAGGTGATATGTCTTACAAATCCAATCCTTTTGCAGCAATTTGGTGGTGGTGTTTTTCTTGTTTCTTGGTGTTTATACTTTGATGGTGGTTCACGCATTTGATAAAGAAATTTTTCTTGAAAAAAAGGTTTTTTGTGTGCATGATTGAATAATTATCGGGGGGTGCTCTCTTTTTTCCATTTAAATGTGGAGAATATGGTCCTTTCTCGTTCATGTAAAGTATAATGATCTCAGTTTTCTTCCCTTTTCCTCGTTTATTGATCGAATTTGGGAATCTAACATAGCAAGTAATCAATATACGAGTACATTACTATTGTTATTGTTGTAATGTGAACCAATATTTAATTGCTGGTCCACCGAGTGTAACATTAAGCTCAAGCCCACTTCTGAAATTTTCTAGTGCTCTCATCTCATCGTCTATTTGTTAGCTTAAATCTTGAACATTCATTCAAGGCATAAATAGGGCAAAAATTCAGAACCCTAATTCATTCAGTGATTTTGAGCTATCTTTGTCTTCTCCTCTACTCTCAAAAACCCTAACACGTTGTGTGCGTATTCTAGAGTGTTTCTCTCCCGATTCTTGAGAGTTTTCTGTTGAGAGTGTTCGAAGTTTTTGACAACATAGTTAGTCTCTGGCTAACTGATCATTCGTTCGTATTCTGTGTGAGTATATACGATGTGAGTGTGAGGCTGAGATTCCTGGTCCAGTGTGTCACCTTGAGGTATTTACCGTGGATTGTTATATACACGATCGTTGTGGCGAAACGTGTTTACCCGAGCTGAATAACGGTTATATTTATGTTTATGTTACATTCTTATTACTAACATACTGACGGAGTTTGTACTCTGTGTTTCTTGCATATATTTCAAATTCTCTGTGAGTTTGGGGCTAAACCAAGGCTTGATTGAGATACTACAGTGGTATCAGAGCCAGGTTGCTGGGCTCTGGTGTTAGCCACCTGTGATTCTTGGTGAATCTTGAGATTTGGTTTCTCAGTGACCTGGTATATGCGTTGGTAAGACTTGAGAAAAAACCGCTGCTTGTGATCAAGATCGCTCATACCCTAATCACCTTCCTTTTGTACTGTGCGGTACCGTATTGATATTATTTAGTAGCCTTTGTGTCTACTTTAATTGCTCTTGTGTTAAGTTTCTGCTTGTTAGCACTCCTAGGGTTTTTCTGTGTGAACCTTCTATAAATTCATCCTCTGTTAGGAATCATACTCAGGACCTGGATACCCACTTGCGTTAAGCCGCTTGACCCTACACCGTGAGTGTGGCGGAATCCTGTTGGTGCTTGGGGGTTCCTGACTCCTAAGTCTAGATTGATCCATCTTTGATCTCTGCTTACAGTTGTTCGTTTTAATTCTCTGTTTATTTTTTCGATATTGCTCATTAAGCTTCCCTGCATACTTTGAGTGTTGTAATTGTGCTGTTATTTGACTTGTGTGTCTTATTGATGGCTACCATGTCTGGTTATGGTTTACAACATTTTAGTGAAAAATCTGATTTTTTCATATGGCAAAAAAAAAATGAAAGGGATTTTAATTCAACAAAGAGTGTTTAAAGCAGTAAATGGTACTATTTCTACTGATGATTCTGCTAATAAAAAGGCTAAGATGGATGAAATGGCCTATTCTTCGATTATCTTGAGCTTGTCTGATTATGTGCTCAGGAAAGTAGGTAAACTAAGTTCTTCCAAAGCCATATGAGACAAATTGGAAGAGATGTACATTGAGACTTCTCTACCTAGGAAATTATTCTTGCTAGAAAAGTTCTTTTAGGTTTAAGCTTGACCTTAATAGAGATGTGGATGAGAACATAGATGAATTCACCAAACTTATACAAGATATAAAACAAACTGGTGACAAGAACATTGATGATTACACTCATGTTGTCCTTTTAAATGCCATTCTCGATTCCTACGGTGATGCTAAGTCTGTCATTATGTATGGCAGAGACTAAATTACATTGGACACTGTGATAAATGGCCTAAAAAGTAAGGAACAAGATTTAAAACTCATGGGGTGGGTAATCAAAAATCTGCTGAGGTCATGCATGTTAGGGGGAGGTCCCAATATAGGAATAATGGCAATAACAAAACTGATCAATCTAGTAAAAAGAAAGCAATGAGTAGGTCTAGATCTAAGTCTAAACCTAAAGGCAAAAAATGTTACAAATGCGGTGAAATTGGTCATTACATTCGGGATTGTCCTAAAAACGAACGAAACCATGATCAAAATGTGAAGAGTCGCCAATCTGATAATTTTGTTAACATGGCTTCTATAAGTGATAACATGGGTGATGTGTTTATGACTGTTGAACACTGTGATTCTGTTAATTCGGTGCCTTCATGCTCTGTAAGTGAAAATGAGTGGCTTATTGATTCTGCATGCACTTTTCATATGTCACCTATAAGGAATTTGTTTTCTAATTACCATGAAATTCAGCAAGGCTTTGTGTCCTTGGCAAATGATAAGAAGTGTCATGTTGCTGGTGTTGGTGATGTCTGTCTAAAATTTGATACCAGATGCACTATTACTTTAAAGGATGTAAGACATGTACATGTGTTGCTCTTGAAAATGATGGGTTAGAGGGGAGATGGGGTAAAGGGGTAACGAAAATAATTAAGGGTTCTTTGGTTATTTTTAAGGCCGAAAAGAAGAGGAACTTGTATGGGTGTTATGCTGAATCTAATAATGAAAATCCAATGTGAACACTATTAAAGAAGACCCTTCTAATCTATTGCATAAACGTTTAGGTCACATTAGTTCTAAAGGCCTTGAAATCCTGTACAAAAATGGTGTTTTTGGAAAGGGGAAACAGTCTAATTTTTCATTTGTGATTCATGTGTGTATGATAAACAACAAAGAGTTAAGTTCCATAGTTCACCTTCCTCAAATAAATTTGCCAACTCTGAAATCTTAGAGTGTCTGCATGCTGACTTGTGGGACCTTCTAGTACACCTACACAAGGAGGAAAAATATATTTCCTATGTGTTATTGATGACTTCTCTAGAAAAATAGGGGTTTCCTAATGAAAAATAAATATGATGTTTTTTATATGTTATGGAAAATCAGACTGGGAAGAAGATTAAAACTCTTATGGCAAATAATAGTCTTGAATTCGTAATACATTACTTGATGAACTGTGAATTCTGGAATTCGTAGACATAAATCGGTTCCTTATACTCCTCAGCAAAACGGAGTTGCTGAGAGGATGAACAGGACGTTACTTGAAAGAGTGAGGAGCATGCTCTCCTCTTCAGGAAATTTTTTTTAGGGAGAGGCTGTGCTAACAGCTGACCATTTGATTAATAGGTCACCTTCAGTGCCCTTGAATGGGAAATGTCCTGAAAGCGTACAGACTGGTAAAAATATTGATTATTCATTGTTAAAGGTTTTCGGTTGTGCTGCATTCGTGCATCAAAAACCGACAAGCTGGAACCTAGAGCTATAAAATGTGTATTTCTAGGCTACCTTGAAGGGGTAAAATGATATAGACTATGGCTTAAAGATCACCCTAGGATGTTATCTTTAATGAAAGTGATATGCCTTGTTTGTCCCCTTCTAATTTGCCACCTACTCCAAATGAGGTGGAGCATGTTAATGATAAGTCTGTTGAGCTAAGTGATATGCCTGTTATATCTGATAATCAACCTGATGCGAATAACTTGCCTAATATTCATGAAGATGTTGCCATGCATGATAATGATACTATACATGATGAAATTGTTGATATACCCGAGGATGAACATGATAATTTGGATGCTTATCAACTTGCCCGAGATAGGGAAAGAAGAAATACTAGACAACCTTCTAAGTTCGATGACTTTCACATGACGTCTTACGTCTTCAGTGTGTTTGAATAAATTGACAGTAGTGAACCTAAAACATACCAAGATGCCCTAAAATCGGAACATTCCAGTTAATGTTTAGCTGCAATGCATGAAGAAATGAACTCGTTGCATGTTAATAACACTTGGATTCTTGTGCCTAGACCTGCATGTTCTGTTGTGGACTGTATGTGGCTGTATAAAATCAAAACAGAATCTGAGTGTGTTAGATTTAAAGCAAGGTTAGTGGCAAAAGGCTTTACTCAAAAGGGGGGAATTGATTATGTTGAGCCTTAAACGCATGGTTGCGTTTAATGCGTTAAATTATCCCCGGTCAATCTTTGAGTTTTGATGATCAACAAAACTTGGGTTTGTTATACTAATGCATCTACTTAGTGTGCAGATTAAGTGATGAAAAGTGGTTTGGATTGAAGAAAATCGATTGTGCATATTCTGGCCTGGATCGCCCCAGGCGATGGTGATCATCGCCCCAGGCGATGGGTGCCAGGAGGGGCATCGCCACGCACATCGACAGAGGCGATGGCTAGGCGAGCATGCGAGGAAGATCGCCCCAGGCGATGGTGACCAACGCCTGAGGCGATGGCAGCCACATGGACTTCGCCCCCGCACATCGACTGAAGCGACGCCGAGGCATGGCGTGGTCATGCGCGCAGGGAAGATCGCCCGAGGCGATGGCACGAACGCCTGAGGTGATCTGGAGTTCGTTTGAGGCGATGACAAAATTGGACATGCTGAGGCTACGGCCTTGATTTTTGCTGCTGATCGCCTGAGGCGATCCGTGATTTTTGCTGACCGTTGGGGCGCGGCGATGGTGATCGCCCGAGGCGATGTCCGAGGCGATCGAGGAGTGATTCAAGCCTTATTTGAAGCAACGGCTAGTAGGAGCCTAGGGGGCATCCGACACTATAAATATGGATGCTTTGGAGCATTTTGAAGCTAAGGAACAAGCCTACAAACTTCAACAAAGTCTTGATAATTATTATTTGAATTTGCATTGCAATCCCCATACATTGTTGTTGTATTGGATCTTGTAATTCTTATCTTTCTTAGAGTCTTGTTTCTTCGTGTGAGTACACCGTGAACGTGCTTTTGGTTTGATTTCTTGTAAAGGTCCTCCAACACCAAAGCAAGTTGGAAAATTATAAAGTCATCAACAAGTCTAGTTGGTGCAAGTGTGTGGCTATACTTGGAGCCCTTAAGGCCAAGAAGACTCGTGAAGAGTGTTGGTAGCTCGGGAAGAGCTTTGTATACTCGTGAAGGGTATTGTGCTCGGGAAGAGCGTTGTGTGCTCGGGAAGAGTAGTGTGCTCGGGAAGAGCGTTGTAAACTCGGGAAGAGTTGTTGTGTGGCTAACTTGGAGCCCTCAAGGCCAAGATCTATTGTTCTAGTGGAACCTCGGTTGGAGGTTATCTAACCGGGAAGAGGAGACGTATGCGATTCATCGCCGAACTTCTATAACAAATATCCTTCTCTTTTATTGCTTTATTTTTCATTACGCATTTATTTATTTATTCTTTTTATTTATCGATTGACTAAAGGCTTCCGCAAAGCGCAAAACTATTTTATTTTTCAAACTCATTTTAAAAAGTTAAAGTAGCCAAGGAATCTCATTCACCCCCCCCCCCCCCTCTCCGATTCCAACAAGTGGTATCAGAGCCATTTGATTTTTGTTTTAAATCAAAATCTTTTTATGGCTAATCTAGCAAATGAGTTTGCTCAAGGTCAATCGACAAATCGCCCTCCGCTTTTCACGGGTGATAATTACGGTTATTGGAAGAATAGAATTTCTCTATACATCCAATCCGTAGATTATGATCTATGGAAAATTATTGTGAAAGGTCCACACACTCCTTTAAAGGATGTTGGGGAAATAAGTGTTCCCAAAGAAATGGACGACTTCACAAAAGCGGATATGATGTTAATTTCTCAAATGCTAAAGCGATTAATATTTTGTATTGTGCTTTAGATATGAAGGAGTACAACCGGATCTCAATGTGCTCAACCGCTAAGGAGATATGGGACAAGTTGAAAATTTGTCATGAAGGAACCAACCAAGTAAAGGAGACAAAGATAGACCTCCTACAACTCAAATATGAGACATTTGAGATGGAGTCCGGAGAAGAAGTGGATTCAATGTTTAGGAGGCTCACCCTAATTATCAATGAGCTTGCCCAACTTGGAGATAAGTACCCTCCAAAGCAAATATGGAGGAGAAAGGGCCTTACCTAAAGAATGTGATGCAAAGAGGACGGCTATTATCGAGTCCAACAAAGGGGAGAACGCATCTTATGATCTTGATGAGCTCCATGGCACCTTGGTGACCCATGAGCTTGAAGTTGCCACAAGGAGAGAAGTGAAGGAGGAGGATAGATCCAAAAGAAATGGGATTGCCTTGGTTGGAAGGAAAGACCACTCCGATGATGAAGAAGATGATGATGATGAAGAGATGAGGTTGTTCACAAAGAAGTTCACGAAGCTCTTCAACAAACATAGCAAGTCAAAGACCTCCAATGCTACCAAACACGAATCCAAAAATGAGGTAACTTGTTACAATTGTCAAGAAATAGGCCATTATGCTAACAAATGTCCTAGGAAGAAGAATGAGGACAAAGGGAAGAAGAAGACGTTCATAGCCACATGGAGTGATAGCGACTCCGATGAAGAAGAAGCCACCAATCTTTGTTTAATGGCTCTTGGAGATGAAGATGAGGGAGATGAAAGCGACAATGAGGTACCATCTTATGATGAATTATTAGATGCTTATAATGATCTCATTGATTGTCTTGGTAAAACCAAAAAGAGCAACAAAGTGCTTAAGCTAGACTTGGCTAAGAAGGAAGAAGAAAATACTATTTTGAAAAACCAAGTGCTTGATTTAAAGACATCTTTTGCCAAGTTTAGTGATAGTAGTTTAAAGATGAATGAATTGCTTGGCTTGCAACGTTGTAGCTTTGATAAAGCCGGGTTAGGCTTCTCAAGCAAATCAAAAACTTTTTCAAGCTTGTTGGCCAAAGCAAAGCATGATTCTACTACTTGTAACTATTGTTGCAAAAATGGTCATACCAAGAACAAATGTAGTTATGCTAGAATCCAATATCAACCTAATAAGAGGTGGAAATGGATTCCAAAAGTGCCATTGAAAGTTAACCCACAAGGACCCAAAAATCAAATGGGTACCAAAGATCCTTCTATTGTTAATTTGTCTTGTAGGGACAACCATGGATTGAAAGATGAAGGACCAAGCAACTCAAAGGAGGAGCTTATTCTATTCACCACCATAGAAGAGGCGAGAGGCGTTGGACCTATGACAAGAACAAACTCTTGTCATCAAGGGTAAAATTTATTTGATTCATTTTAAAAGAGCAGTTCAAAAATTCATTGGCACAAATCAATTGTGATCAATAAATATTGAAGCTCAATATTCATTGGAGTAAAATGCATAACCCCTTAGCATAATTGTTAAGTGCATGATGTATGCTTATCTTTTTATAGTAAGTATCTTGATATGCCTTGCATTCAAATTTGAATATGCTATGTGAAAATGTGCAATAATATGATTTGTAATAATGCATTGATAACTTTATTGTTTATTGGGCATGAATGCATGAACATATGCACACATTGCAACATTGAGAATTTATTGTTGAGTGCCTTAAACGCATGTGTATCTCTCTAATTGATTTGATCTAATAGCTATTATATGCTTGGTGAGGACCATGTGTAAAATTGTTAAAATATGGCTATATGTCAACATATTTGAGCTATGTTTATTTAAATTTTATGCTTTTTGATTATCACAAAAAGGGGGAGAATTTTGTGATAAACTTGAACCTTAATACATGCATAGTTTAAGGGGGAGAGCTTATGTATGCATGGTTTGAGGGGGAGAGTTATTTGTTTGATGCTTTACTTGTTTAAACTTGTATGTGTTATGCAATTGTTAAGGGGGAGTTATTTTTACTCACATTTCATGCATATTACTTATTCAAGTTTATCAAGTTTTGTGATCATCAAAAAGGGGGAGATTGTTGAGCCTTAAACACATGGTTGCGTTTAATGCGTTAAATTATCCCCGGTCAATCTTTGAGTTTTGATGATCAACAAAACTTGGGTTTGTTATACTAATGCATCTACTTAGGGTGCAGATTAAGTGATGAAAAGTGGTTTGGATTGAAGAAAATCGATTGTGCATATTCTGGCCTGGATCGCCCCAGGCGATGGTGATCATCGCCCCAGGCGATGGGTGCCAGGAGGGGCATCGCCACGCACATCGACAGAGGCGATGGCTAGGCGAGCATGCGAGGAAGATCGCCCCAGGCGATGGTGACCAACGCCTGAGGCGATGGCAGCCACAAGGACTTCGCCCCCGCACATCGACTGAAGCAACGCCGAGGCATGGCGCGGGCATGCGCGCAGAGAAGATCGCCCGAGGCGATGGGCTGAACGCCTTAGGCGATGGCACGAACGCCTGAGGCGATCTGGAGTTCGTTTTAGGCGATGACAAAATTGGACATGCTGAGGCTACGGCCTTGATTTTTGCTGCTGATCGCCTGAGGCGATCCAGCGATCGCCTGAGGCGATCCGTGATTTTTGCTGACCCTTGGGGCGCGGCGATGGTGATCGCCCGAGGCGATGTCCGAGGCGATCGAGGAGTGATTCAAGCCTTATTTGAAGCAACGGCTAGTAGGAGCCTAGGGGGCCTCCTACACTATAAATATGGATGCTTTGGAGCATTTTGAAGCTAAGGAACAAGCCTACAAACTTCAACAAAGTCTTGACAATTATTATTTGAATTTGCATTGCAATCTCCATACATTGTTGTTGTATTGGAGCTTGTAATTCTTATCTTTCTTAGAGTCTTGTTTCTTCGTGTGAGTACACCGTGAAGGTGCTTTTGGTTTGATTTCTTGTAAAGGTCCTCCAACACCAAAGCAAGTTGGAAAATTGTAAAGTCATCAACAAGTCTAGTTGGTGCAAGTGTGTGGCTATCCTTGGAGCCCTTAAGGCCAAGAAGACTCGTGAAAAGTGTTGGTAGCTCGGGAAGAGCTTTGTATACTCGTGAAGGGTATTGTGCTCGGGAAAGCGTTGTGTGCTCGGGAAGAGCGTTGTGTACTCGGGAAGAGTAGTGTGCTCGGGAAGAGCGTTGTAAACTCGGGAAGAGTTGTTGTGTGGCTAACTTGGAGCCCTCAAGGCCAAGATCTATTGTTTTAGTGGAACCTCGGTTGGAGGTTATCTAACCGGGAAGAGGAGACATAGGCGATTCATCGCCGAACTTCTATAACAAATATCCTTCTCTTTTATTGCTTTATTTTTCATTACGCATTTATTTATTTATTCTTTTTATTTATCGATTGACTAAAGGCTTCCGCAAAGCGCAAAACTATTTTATTTTTCAAACTCATTTTAAAAAGCTAAAGTAGCCAGGAATCTCATTCACCCCCCCTCTTCGATTCCAACAGATTACATTGAAATCTTTGCTACTGTAGTTAAATTTACAACAGTAAGAATCATGTTAGCCTTATTTACTCAGTTTAAATGGGAATTAAAGCAAATGGACGTAAAAACAGCTTTCTTACATGGTGACTTGACTGAAACAATTTACATGCGTCAGCCTGATGGCTTTGTGGATACGAAAAACCCTGATTATGTGTGTTTATTAAAGAAATCCTTATATGGCTTGAAGCAATCCCCAAGACAATGGAACAAAAAATTCGATGAATGCATGCTGTCTTTGAACTTTAAAAGGAGTCATTACGATCATTGCATGTATTTTAAAGAACACGTTACGTTTCCTGTATTCCTGTTGACTTACGTAGATGATATGCTTATTATTAGCCCATGTACTAAATCCATTGAGCATTTTCCAAATTCGATATTAAATACTTATGGGATGCTAAACGAATTCTAGGCATGAATATAATTAGGGATAGGAAAAACTCTGTGATTTTCCTTAATCAGAATTCGTATTGTAGAAAAGATTTTGAGTAAATTCTCTATGACAAATGCCAAACCTGTAAATGTCCCACTTGCTGCTCATTTCTTGTTAAGTAAAGATCAATCCCCTAAAATTGACTATGATGTAAGTTGTATGCAAAAAGTACCATATTCTAATGTCATTGGTTTAGTTATGTATCTTATGGTTAGCACTAGGCCTGATATTACCTATGTTGTTGGTTGCTTGAGTAGATACATGTCTAATCTAGGTATGGTTCATTGATATGCTGTAAATGACTTTTGAGGTGTCTTAAACATTCTGGAATGTTAATGTGAAGATGGTATAAAATTAAAGGGATACGTGGATTCTAATTATGCAAATGATAATGATAATCGAAAATCAACAACCTCCTATGTTTTTACTTTGTGCGATTCATGTATTAGTTGAAAATCTCAACTGTAGCACATTGTTGCTCTCTCTACTACTGAGTCAGAGTATGTTGCTGTCACTAAGGCTTTAAAAGAAGCTATGTGGCTAAAATTTTTGCTTTCTAAGATAGGCTTCCTCGAAGGTAGCGTGGTTGTATTTTCTGATAGTCAATCGGGTATTCAATTATGTAAAAATCATGTTTTTCATGATAGGACAAAATATATATATGTTAGATATCATTTTATTCGAGACATTGTTGCAAAAGGAATCATCTATCTTGAGAAAATACCCACTTAATCCAACCCTGCTGATACGGGTACAAAATGCTTACCTGTTAGAAAATTTGATACATGCCTGAAAATTTTAAATTTCGATACTGGAGATTGATTTATTCTTTCTGTTGTTTGTTGTTTATAGCCTACTGTGTGTATGCTATAATTACCGTGTTATGTGTTTCCCCTTATCTTTGTGATATCAATCTGCTATGTGCTCGTTGATTCTTTGGGGAAACAAGTCGATGATGATAAACTATCATCAAGTACGTGTATAGTGAATTGGTATTGGAATAAGGTGGAGAATGTTGTAATGTGGCCCAATATTTACATTTCATTTGTAAGGTCCACCGAGTGTAACATTAAGCTCAAGCCCATTTCTGGAATCTTCTATTGCTCTCATCTCATCCGTCTATTTGTTAGCTTAAATCTTGAACGTTCATTCAAGGTATAAATAGGGCAAAAATTCAGAACCCTAATTCATTTAGTGATTTTGAGCTATCTTTGTCTTCTCCTCTACTCTCAAAAACCCTAACACGTTGTGTGCGTATTCTAGAGTGTTTCTCTCCCTATTCTTGAGAGCTTTTTGTTGAGAGTGTTCGAAGTTTTTGACAAACATAGTTAGTCTCTGGCTAACTGATCATTCGTTCGTATTCTGTGTGAGTATATACGGTGTGAGTGTGAGGCTGAGATTCCTGTTCCAATGTGTCACCTTGAGGTCTTTACCGTGGATTGTTATATACACGATCGTTGTGGTGAAACGAGTTTACCTGAGCTGAATAACGATTATCTTTATGTTTATGTTACATTCTTATTTCTAACATACTGACGGAGTTTGTACTCTGTGTTTCTTGCATATATTTCAAACTCTCTGTGAGTTTGGGGCTAAACCAAGGCTTGATTGAGATACTACGGTTATTAATACTATGCATTAGCCAATTGGTTGGTTCTAGTTTTGAGAGGAATTGGAATGACATTTGCCTATTAACTGGAAGATCTGGATTGCCGGTTGGTAAGATCAGCCAGTTTTGGAGGTGACAACACGAGGATTGCTCCATCTGTTGGTTTTAACATTGTAGATTCTAAATTGAAAGCTTTTGATTCTACCGAAATGATCCTTGAAGGATCCCTTAGCTTTAAAAAGAGGGAATTAGAGGTCAAAATATCTATCCAGGCTCCAGAGGAGCGCGCATCAATCTGCTTGACTAGTAGTAACAAATCGCCAGTACCCATAAAACCATTGCCATATTCCGAAAATGACAGACATCTGGCTGCTGTGAAGTTGCAAAAAACATACAAGAGTTTTCGAACCCAAAGGCAACTTGCAGATTGTGCTGTTCTGGTGGAGCAAAGATGGTACCGCTTTATGCTTTAGCTAACATAACATCACATTCTTTTGTGTTCCTGATTTGGCATACTTGCCATTCAGGTGGAAGCTCTTAGATTTTGCTGAGCTCAAACGTAGTTCTGTATCGTTTTTCGACATTGAGAAACCCAAATCGGCTATTTCACGTTGGTCAAGAGCAAGAACCAAAGCTGCCAAGGTGTTGTATGTAAATTTACTCGCTGCACTTCGTAGTTTTTATGTTTCTCAAGATCACGGCTCTTGCTTCATTAAAGTTAGGTGGGGAAAGGTTTGTCAATAGCTGATAATGCCCGTAAACTGGTTTTGCAGCATTGGCTTGAGGCTGTAAGTTTCAGTGTTTTGAATAATTTTCAATGGATGATGTTCATTTAATGAATTCATGGTATTTCCATATTGTGCTTTTAGATTGATCCTAGACACCGCTATGGCCACAACCTACAATTTTACTATATCAATTGGCTCCATCGTGACAGTAAAAAACCCTTCTTCTACTGGTAACTCTATTATACCACCAAGTCAAGAAGTTTCATTTGGCTACATCCACATCTATGACAGAGAGTTTGTTGGGTTTTGGAAACCCGAATAATCTTGGTTTTGATGTTAACAAAACTTGTTATTGTGTTGCTAACATATTTCATCAAGTGTGCAGTTCATAGATCATAATTAAGAGCTTGATGAATTACAAAGAAGTAGCTTGAAAATATCAAGCTGGACCAAGTTTGAAATCCTGGCAGAGCGGATTGTTTTGATCATATCTAATAGCTCGGATATCGAAATGGTGTGCTTCCAAATAGGTTGAACAGCCAACGCAAAATACTAAAAGTCATATTTCACAACAGATCGGCTAGTTCGAATGTTATCAAGGAGAAAAGACACCTGCAAGATCGAGATGTACCGCGAAGAAACAGCAAGCTGTTTCAACAAACAACTGTCAGTCTGTTGGTCATAACTCTTAGCTCGCTTATCGGAACGAGAAGATTCAGTATGGGTTGGAAAGCTAAGACAAAGATATGAAAGTCATATTTGGAAGTAAAAGACTGAATCAGACGTTAAGATGTCCAAAAGGCTTCTGCAAGTCACGCCATGTGACGCCTGTAAGATCGAGCTGCTACAGCAAGTCACTGTCCGTCTGTTAGGCATAACTCTTAGCTCGCTTATCAAACCAAGATGATTCAGTATGGGTTGGAAAGCTAAGACAAATATCTACAAGTCATATTTGGAAGCCAAAGACTGTATCTGACGTTAAGATGGCCAAAAAGCTTCTGCAAGTCACGCCATGTGCTGCTGCATCCAGCAAACAGACAGCAGGACCATCGCCTCGTATTTCGAGCATAACTCTCTCATACAAACTCAAAATCGAGCGATTCTTGATTCCGTGGAAAGCTAAGAGAAATGGCTACAACTGTCATGTAGATCACTTTGCACAGAAATCAAAGAATCAAGAGCTACAAGCAACAGATCAGAAGAGAAAGTTTATCAATCTGTTTTGTATCAAGCTGATTGTCAAGACTGACCCGGACCAGACTGATCTGCCCAGACTGATCTGGACCAGACTGATCTTCCCAAGCTGATCTGGCCAGACTGATCTGCCCATGCTGATCCGGCCAGACTGATCTGCCCAAGCTGATCCGGCCAGTCCGGTCTGAAATACAAAGAGCCCAGAAACCAGAATATGACCGTTGCAAGCTCGGGAATGGTGCAGAACCTTTTCCAACGGGCATATTCTTGTGTCTAACGTATATATCATTACTTGGGGCTATATATACATGATTTGGAAGCTCAATAACAGCTTATTGAAGATCAATCCAAGCCTTCCAAAGCAAACCCACTTGGGATTCAATTGGGGAACTTCAAAGACAAAAGTTGCTAAATGAAAAGCACTCCACAAACCTTTGGTACCACTTACCTTGCTATATCAGATCTAGTTAGAGATCACTTGTGTCATATATATTCACTCTATTCATTGTATATGAGAGCTTAATAGATGAGTGAATATCATTGTAACGGTTGATGATTTATCACAACCGATGAGAGGTCTTTGTATGTGAGACATTAAAGAACATACATAGTTGAGTTGCTAGGAGTTCTAGTTGGATGGGGCATTCCCAACTGGATCGGGTTTGTACAACGGGATTGTATAAATCAAAGTCTTCTAGTGGAATCCTTCCATGAGGTGGAAGAAGGGGAGACGTAGAAGGATTACACCACCTTCGAACTTCCATAAACAAATACTTGTTTATTTACTTTCTTGCATATCTTTAAAATCTATTTCAAATGTTTAATCGGTTATAGAGCGGGTTATGTCGAGTGTCTTCCGCTCGGTTTTGTAACCGAATTCGATATAATCTCTCGGTGCAATTATTTCAAAAACACGAGCTATTGAAGCTCAAGTTGGTTGAACTCGGGTGTGGAATGGCAACCCACCCCCGGAATCGATCCTGACAAGTGGTATCAGAGCGGGTTGTTCTTAGAAAGCATTTTAACCAATTTTTTTAGCGGATATCTTTTAAAATCATTTTCAAAATTTTTCATGAGCATGAAAATATTTTCATAGCATAAATGTTTCAAAATTTTCGTGTATGAAAATTTTTAGCATAAAAATCAATTTCATTGCATTCATTTTGCACGAAAATAATTTTAAAATCTATTTTAAATGTTCAAAATTTCATTCAATTTGTTCTAAACTCATTTTAAGTTTAAAATTTTTATTTTGAGATTTTATCTAACAATTTTCAAAGCATTTTAGTTTTCTGGCAGCTTGCAGCGACTTTGGGAAAATTGGCATAACTTCTTGCTCGGATGTCCAAATGACGAACCGTTTTTTGCGTTGCAAACTATACTCATAGAGGTTCGCAACGGTATAGGTCTTGCAACCTGATTCTTCACGAGGAGATACATTTTATTCTGCAAAGTTGGACTAAGTGTGCTGTCACCGCTAAAAGATGAAATGGACATTGTTGAGTTTTGTCAAGAAATTCAAATTTGTTGCCAAGTATGCTACATGCATCATCAAAAGAGGTTATTTTTGTTCAAAAATTAATGTGTATTGCATTTTTTTAAAATTTGTTTTAGCCTACCCCATTTGCCCCTCACTTGCTCAAATTTTCAAACATTTTAAAATTAAGGGGGAGAGTTTAATCTCAATCCTTGAGGGGGAGTAAATTTTATTTGTCTTCCTTTTTGATTCACACAAAAAGGGGGAGAAATATGTTGTTTAAAAATATGATTTTTTTCTTGTTATGCAACATTGTGCTTTAATGTTCATATTTTTATTCAAGTTTTGTGATCATCAAAAAGGGGGGGATTGTTGGGTTTTGGAAACCCGATTAATCTTGGTTTTGATGTTAACAAAACTTGTTATTGTGTTGCTAACATATTTCATCAAGTGTGCAGTTCATAGATCATAATTAAGAGCTTGATGAATTACAAAGAAGTAGCTTGAAAATATCAAGCTGGACCAAGTCTGAATCCTGGCAGAGCGGATTGTTTTGATCATATCTAATAGCACGATATCGAAATGACGTGCTTCCAAAGAGGTTGAACAGCCAACTCAAAATACTAAAAGTCATATTTCACAACAGATCGGCTAGTTCGAATGTTATCAAGGAGAAAAGACGCCTGCAAGATCGAGCTGTACCGCGAAGAAACAACAAGCTGTTTCAGCAAGCAACTGTCAGTCTGTTGGTCATAACTCTTAGCTCGCTTATCGGAACGAGAAGATTCAGTATGGGTTGGAAAGATAAGACAAAGATATGAAAGTCATATTTGGAAGTAAAAGACTGAATCAGACGTTAAGATGTCCAAAAGGCTTCTGTAAGTCACGCCATGTGACGCCTGTAAGATCGAGCTACTACAGCAAGTCACTGTCAGTCTGTTAGGCATAACTCTTAGCTCGCTTATCGAAACGAGATGATTCAGTATGGGTTGGAAAGCTAAGACAAAGATCTACAAGTCATATTTGGAAGCCAAAGACTGAAGCTGACGTTAAGATGACCAAAAATCTTCTGAAAGTCACGCCATGTGCTGCTGCATCCAGCAAACAGACAGCAGGACCATCGCCTTGTATTTCAAGCATAACTCTCTCATACAAACTTGAAATTGAGCGATTCTTGATTCCGTGGAAAGCTAAGAGAAAGGGCTACAACTGTCATGTAGATCACGTTGCCCAGAAATCAAAGAATCAAGAGCTACAAGCAACAGATCAGAAGAGAAAGTTTATCAATCTGTTTTGTATCAAGCTGATTGTCCAGACTGATCCGGACCAGACTGATCTGCCCAGACTGATTTGGACCAGACTAATTTTCCCAAGCTGATCTGGCCAGACTGATCTGCCCATGCTGATCTGGCCAGACTGATCTGTCCAAGCTGATCCGGCCAGTCCGGTCCGAAATACAAAGAGCCCAGAAACCAGAATATGACCGTTGCAAGCTCGGGAATGGTGCAGAACCTTTTCCAACGGGCATATTCTTGTGTCTAACGTATATATCATTACTTGGGGCAATATATACATGATTTGGAAGCTCAATAACAGCTTATTGAAGATCAATCCAAGCCTTCCAAAGCAAACCCACTTGGGATTCAATTGGGGAACTTCAAAGACAAAAGTTGCTAAATGAAAAGCACTCCCCAAACCTTTGGTACCACTTACCTTGCTATATCAGATCTAGTTAGAGATCATTTGTGCCATATATATTCACTCTATTCATTGTATATGAGAGCTTAATAGATGAGTGAATATCATTGTAACGGTTGATGATTTATCACAACCGATGAGAGGTCTTTGTATGTGAGACATTAAAGAACATACATAGTTGAGTTGCTAGGAGTTCTAGTTGGATGGGGCATTCCCAACTGGATCGGGTTTGTACAACGAGATTGTATAAATCAAAGTCTTCTAGTGGAATCATTCCATGAGGTGGAAGAAGGGGAGACGTAGAAGGATTACACCACCTTCGAACTTCCATAAACAAATGCTTGTTTATTTACTTTCTTGCATATCTTTAAAATCTATTTCAAATGTTTAATCGGTTATAGAGCGGGTTATGTCGAGTGTCTTTTGCTCGGTTTTGTAACCGAATTCGATATAATCTCTCGGTGCAATTATTTCAAGAACACGAGCTATTGAAGCTCAAGTTGGTTGAACTTCAGGCTGGACATTGGCGACGGTAGAGAAGTAAATCTTGAGAGATGCCATAGATCAAAACTTCAACAACAGTGTATCAAATATCTTGGTCCGGTAAGCTGCACAACCCCATGTAGAAATTCTTAATTTCGGTGAACATATATATCCAAGGCGGAGCCACCTATGGGCTAAGGTGTGCTTTAGCCCTATGCAAATTTTCAAAAAAGAAATTTTTTTAGCGTTAATTTTCAAAATATAGTTTTTAGCCCAACTCTTTAAATCGTGATAGCTCTACCTATCACGGTCAGCCCTAATCTTTGATTGAGTTGTCACTGAACTTGAACATGGTTGATGTGAAATAGCAAAGAATGCCTTTTTCTCCTAACTAGATTGACTTGAGCAATTAACTGTTATTCAACTTTGTAGATGGAGATAAGTGCATATGAAGTTATTGCAACTTACTGTTATTCAACTTTGTAGATGGAGATAAGTGCATATGAAGTTATAATAAATAACGGGAAGTTGATGTACAAGTAAAGAGGGAAAATTCTGGACACAGGGGAGGGGCCAGAAGATGTGAAATGGATCTTTGTGCTCAGCGTGTCCAAAATCTTGTACGTTGGACATAAGAAAAAGGGTACTTTCCAACATTCCAGTTTTTTAGCAGAAGGTGCTACATTATCTGCTGGACGATTAGTTGTAGAAGATGGTGTTCTTAAGGTAAAAGATTGTTTCTGTTTTCAGGAATTATTGTTCATCGTCCGAAATAAAAACAAACACTACCCTTTTTTTCATTATATCCCTCCCAAAATATATCTTCAAATACTCTCTGAGTATATTATATTGTACTATAAAATTTCTAACATTACTTGTCATCTATAGTAAGAATTCTATTTTCCCAAATCAAAGCCAAATGTCGGGCACAGTGCATGTATCCCCCTTGTAAAATTCGAAATAGGCCCAAGCATCCCCGTGTAAAATAAATTAACGTTTCAATCCCTATGTTATTTCTTTTAAATATAAGTATTTAAACCGTGTGTTTGATAAAAAAATAAAAATAAAAAACCTATTAATATTAATTAGTATTTAAACACCTATATTTTTAAAACATTAGCTAAAAATCCATGTGTTTTTAAAACCCTGTGCACATATGATAATGTGTGTTTCACATTATGCAAACAAACCAAATGGTTTTCTTTTTCTTTTGTTGGTATTTTCGACTACTAGCAAAGGGTAAGGTGACATAGAATGTATGATCTATTGTTTTGGAAACAGGCAGTTTGGCCTCACAGTGGACACTACCTCCCAACAGAAGAAAACTTTGAGGAATTCATGGTTTTTCTTGTGAAAAACAATGTTGATCTCAGCGTTGTTTAAATAAGATCCATTATGCTCTTTGGTTATACTTACATCAAACATCAAACGTGAATGCTTAAAACAGTATTTTGCAGAGGGCACCAAGTAATGAACTTGAAATTTGTGTCGACCTTCGTAATAGCATATCAGCACCAGATTTCCGTTATGCCAGATGCCACGACACCAAAAACGAAAACATAGAGGACTCAAGGCAAAAACATTCAAAGGATGATGAAAATATACAACACCCAATATCAAGATGGTCCAGGAAACTACACTCGAAAACCGCTCTCCTTCAAATCCCAAAAAGGGAGGAGGGGGCAGAGTTGTACAAGACACCAAAACCAGGGTCTCCTTGCACTCTCGAAAGTCCATTGAATGATGGGTACGAGACAGCAGACGAATACCTACCGGACTCGGAATTTTCATTCTCCAAGCATAACTTATTCAACCAAGATATTGAAGAAGAGGAATATGAAAAACATGTCCCTCAAGAAAAGATAATAAAGAGAATAAACTCGCACAAAGGGATGAAGTCTTATCAGCTGGCTAATCAGTTATCATGCAGATGGATTACTGGAGCTGGACCACGAATTGGATGTATGAGGGATTACCCTTCGGAGCTGCAGTTCCGTGTGTTAGAAGAGGTAAGTTTGTCTCCCAGAAGTGCATTTTCATCACCTCGTAGAAGTGCAAGAGGAGGCGTTCTTACTCCCACCAACACCGCTTCATGTATAAAGAAAAGTCCACTGGCTATAGAATCAACATAATTCATCATATAAAAGAGGAGGAAGAATTGTTGTCCCTGACAAGTGCAGATTGTTGGGATTATTAATAAAAGCCCAATAACTATGATTAATTTGTTAATGAGAACAAAGCCCAATAATTGTGATTAATTTTGTTAATGAGAACAAAATATGGTAAGTTAATTTGAATGGTAAATTGGCTAAAGAAATCCCACATTGAAATTTTGAAACACTTATGGTTTGTTTATATTGATAAACAAATTAATAGGGTGTAGTTAAGTAGAAAAGATGGATGTCCATCGCGCGTCGTCCGTCGACTCGACGCCCTGCCCGGCGTCGCGCGTGTCGCGCCGCGAAGGCAGCCCTAACTTTTCACCTACCTGCAGAATTGATTTCAGATTTAAGTGTGATACTTAAATCCGTATTAATCTGATGTTAAGTTTGAGACTTTTCATCTACCCCATTAAACATTACACTTAATTTCTGAGATCTTTGGGAGGTCTGATGCTCAGCTATATAAGCTGTCCCAGCTCTATTATTTTCTTCAATCCGAAATCATTCATACATATCATATTGTTTGAGAGTACTGCGCACTACTAGTGTTCGAAAGAGTTTTTCAGAGTTCTGCTTCAATCTGAACAGTGGTGATTGTGCGTTGTACCTTGGAACTCACTTGTCCAGGAGGGCAAATTTGAGTTTACGGGCACACGACTTGTTGTGGTCTCGTCCAGAATCGTTTCCAGATTCTTGTCGTTTTAGACTTTCTCCAATTTATCGCTACTTTTGTAAGTCTACTGGTTTTTGTATTTCGATTTATCAGTTGCTGTCAGTATACTATTTCTATATTCAATATTATATATTTTTCAATCAGCAATTGTTTAAATTGATTAAAGCCGTAAATTTAGATAAACAGATCCAACAATCGTAAACTCAATTTTTTTGTTTTTTTGGACACAAATTTTGGACTAGAAAACATTCTCTCCATGATTTCTTTTTCTGTTCCCCCTATTGTTCATTATCCTTCGGCTTGAATTGTATGTGATATCATCTAGCCTACTTTTTACTAAAATGAATGTTCTGGTGTTTGATCCTTAAAGCCAAACCAGAATATTCCACGTAGAGGGCTGGGATCGCTGCGAGGCAGCATAGCAAATCCTATATTAGACAGAGTAAAACAAACAAATAAAAGATTCTTATGACTAGATTCGGTAGACAGGCTATGGGAAGAGAATGAGTGTATTTTAAACAAATTAGAAAAATTCCAATAAAAAGTCAAATTTAAGTATAGTGCCAAATTAGCCCTTTAAGCTCTATTAATAAAATAATATATTTAGCAAAATAATAAAAAGAAATTACAGCATGACAATATTTGAAAAGGACTTTCAATCCACTCCGTCTGATGTTTGTAGAATTGCATCTTGTGTTTCTAGTCTATGTATTATTCCATTCTGTGAGAGAGATGGAGACTGATTGATTCCTATTTTGCCTCCAATTGGCAAGCTTTCCTGCCCTCGCCATTGTTTAATTCCACAATTTGACTTGTATTTCAAGTGGGAGGTTTATGACAAAGAGGCAGGCCAAAAACAAAGGCTTAGCCATATTTAGCTTTGTCTACACAACAACTAAGTATTTAATCTCAATGAATTGGGATGGACAACATGAGTAATATAGAGAATCAAGTCGGGTTGAACACGTATGACAGTCATCTCCACGCGCTTCTATCTATCACAATATCATATTTAATCTCATTGAACTCCAAATATTTCCATATAATATTAAATTATTCATAGTCTACCGAAGATTATGGTCATAAAAAACATGGAATAGTAGAATATTGATAATTTGCTGGAAGTTATTGGAAGTCAATAGTATGACATAATATGAAAGTTATGATAAAATAATAGCACGCATGAAATTATTGACTACCGATTTTATCTAATTATTTTTATTTAGTGAGGGATGAATTTGAATATTCACTTAATATAGCAAAAAATAATTTCTTTAATAGCAGATTACTTTATACTAATAATAAAATAATAAAGATTACCATAATAATAATAAATTAGTGCAAAAGCAAATTGATCGATTTAGAAGAGTTAAGTAGTTGCTACTCTGTAGCAATCATTGGATGAGAAATTCTGATAATCTGACAGCGACCAAACCGTTTAGAAGGGACATAGACCGTTCAAATATAAATTGTTTTGTATTATGATGACTATAGTGGAATATATTGGGAAAAATCTACCAATATATCGATATGTATAAGTATGTTTGAATGTGTATTGGTGTATGAGCAGAGACGGTCCAAAAAATATTTTGTTTACCTTTTTTAAAAAAAATTATATAACCCCCCAAATATTATAATTTCCCCCTCAAAAATTATAATTTGTCCCCCCTAAAAATATATGTTGAATACCTAAATTTTTTTTGCATTCCAGTTTTTATTTTAATACTTTTTGCTCCTTACAAAATTTTTTTGCGTCCACCCTTGTATATGGATCCACCGGGTGGATAGAAGAATTTCACGAATACAAAGGTAAACTGGCCGATTTAGATTCCCACAATATATCAAGGGGAATTTTTGTCTAAGTATCATCACCAAACACTATTTGCACATAAATCTCCATTTTAAAAAAAGTCTACAAATAAAAACATGGTGGAAATTTTTCATATCCTAAATACCCTTACTTTTTTCATTACCTCTCTTACTTTTTGCATTATCTCTCCTCATTTTTACATTCTATCTCCTCATTTTGAAACCTACTTTTGCATTCTCTCTCCTCCTTTTGCCATTAATTTTTTTTTTAAATGGGATTTACGACACATGAAAATTTAAAAAACAACTGGTGCATGCAAATTTTAATTTTTCATGATATTATAATTGATGCATGATATTATAATTGGTGTGTGAAATTATAAGTGTTGCATTATAGTTATACCCGGTGCATGAGAACTATAACCGGTGCATGAAATTTTAACTTGTGCATGAATTTATAACTGATGCATGTAATTATAATTGGTGCATCTAATTATTGCAGGTGCATCATAATTATAACTGGTGCATGAAATATAAGTGGTGCATGAAATCATAACTGGTGCATCATTATCATAAATGATGCATGAAATTGTACTACTGCATGAAATCATAACCGGTGCATGAAATTGTACTTGTGCATAAAATCATAACTGGTGCATGAAATTGTATACTGTAACTGGTGCATGATATTTTGAATGGTGCTTGAAATATTAACTGATGCATTATAAATATACCTGGTGCACGAAAACTATACCTGGTGCATAAAATTATAACAGGTGCCTGAAGTTATAACTGGTGCATGAATTTATAACTAATGCATGTAATTATAACTGGTGCATTTTATTATAACATGCGCAACATAATTATACTAGTGCATGAAATCATAAATGATGCATGCAATTACTGGTGCATGAAATTGTATATTGTAACAGGTGCATGATATTATAACTGGTGCTTGAAATCATAAGTGTTGCATTATAATTATACGTGGTGCATGAAAAATATACCTGGTGCATGAAATTATAACAGGTGCATGAAGTTATAACTGGTGCATGAATTTATAACTGGTGCATGTAATTATAACTGATGCATCTAATTATAACATGTGCAACATAATTATAACTGGTGCATGAAATATAAGTGGTTCATGAAATCATAACTGATGCATCATAATCATAATTGGTGCTTGAAAAATGATGCATGAAATTGTACTGGTGCATGAAATTATTGTACTGGTGCATGAAGTTGTACTGGTGTGTGATATTTTAATTGGTGCATTATACTTATACCTAGTGCATGAGAATTATAAATGGTGCATGAACCGGTGCATGAAATTATAACAGGTGCATGAAATTATAACTGGTGCAAGAATTTATAACTGGTGCATATAATTATAACTGGTGCATCTAATTATAACAGGTGCAACATAATTATAACTGGTGCATGAAATATAAGTGGTGCATGAAATCATAACTGGTACATCATAATTGTTCTGGTGCATGAAATCATAACTGATGCATGAAATTGTATATTATAACTGGTACATGATATTTTAACTTGTGCGTGAAATTTTAACGGATGCATGATAATTAACCTTGTGCATGAGAATTATAACTGGTGCATGAAATTATAACATATGCATGAAATTATAACATGTGCATGAAATTATAACTGGTGCATATAATTATAACTTGTGCATATAATTATAACAGGTGCATCATAATTATAACTGGTGCATGAAATCATAACTGGTGCATCATTATCATAACTGGTGCATGAAATCATAAATGATGCATGAAATTGTACTGGTGCATGAAATCATAAATGATGCATGAAATTGTACTGGTGTATGAAATCATAACTGGTGCATCATTATCATAACTGGTGCATGAAATCATAAATGTTGCATGAAATTTTACTGGTGCGTGAAATCATAAATGGTGCATGAAATTGTACATGTGTGAAATCATAAGTGGTGCATGAAATTGTATATTATAACTAGTGCATGATATCTTGACTGGTGTGAAATTTTAACTGATGCTTTATAATTATACCTGGTGCACAAAAATTATACCTAGTGCATGAAATTATAACAGGAGCATGAATTTATAACTGGTGCATGTAATTATAACTGGTGCATAACATAATTATACTGGTGCATGAAATATAAGCGGTGCATCATAATCATAACTAATGCTTGAAATCATAAATGATATATGAAATTGTACTGGTGCATGAAATTCTACTTGTGCATGAAATCATAACTGATGCATGAAATTGTATATTGTAACTGGTGCATGATATTATAACTTGTGCATGAAATCATAAGTGTTGCATTATAATTATACTTGGTGCACGAAAAAATATACCTGGTGCATGGAATATAACAGGTGCATGAAGTAATAATTGGTGCATGAATTTATAACTGGTGTCTGTAATTATAATTGGTGCATCTAATTATAACATGTGCAACATAATTATAATTAGTGCATGAAATCATAATTGATGCATCATAATCATAACTGGTGCTTGAAATCATAAATAATGCATGAAATTTTACTGGTGCATGAAATCATAACTGATGCATTAAATTGTATATTGTAACTGGTGATATTTTAATTGGTGCGTGAAATTTTAACAGATGCATTATAATTATCCCTGGTGCATGAAATTATAACAGGTGCGTGAAATTATAACTGATGCATGAATTTATAACTGGTGCATATAATTATAATTGGCGTATCTCATTATAACACGCCCAATATAATTATAATTGGTTCATGAAATATAAGTGGTGCATGAAATCATAACTGGTGCATCATAATCCTAACTGGTGCATGAAATCATAAATGGTGCATGAAATTGTACTGGTTCATGAAATCATAACTTGTGCATGAAATTGTATATTGTAACTGGTGCATGATATTTTAACTGGTGTGTGAAATTTTAACTAATGCATTATAATTATACCTGGTGTATGAGAACTATAACTGGTGCATGAAATTTATAACAGGTGCATGAAATTATAAATGGTGCATGAGTTTATAACTGGTGCATGTAATTATAACTGGTGCATGAGTTTATAACTGGTGTATGTAATTATAACTGGTGTAAAGGAAGAGAGAGAATGCCAAAAAAAAAAAGAGATGCAAAAGGTAAGAGAGGGAATCCGAAAAGGATGAGAGAATCCGAAATTGGTCCGAAGTAAACCTAAATGATTTTATATTTTTTACCCTCATTAGGTTGAACAACTTTTTACCATTCATACAAAATTTATAATGGCTGAACTTTGTATTTTATCAATATTTTATGGTTTTGTTTGAAAATATTATTTCAATACTTGAAACAAGTGGGCCTTTATCCCTTCCATTTCTTTGTGGGAAAAAAGAGTGATGTCACTGCATTAAAAAAGGATAAACAAATAATTCAAAAGAAATAAAATAAACATTGATCAGTGGTGGTTGTGTTTGTGTATATATAAAGATGGAAATGAGGTGTTGACTAGCAAACCAATTTGATAATTCCACTTCAAAATCTAAGATTGATCATTATACGTACAATGGAGATTCAATTTGAGCAGAAAGAAAGAAAGAATGGCAATAAAATGTTGAAAAATGGAAGAAACAAGAGCAGAAACAAATTCCTTGGAGTGAGGCAAAGGGCTTCGGGGAGATGGGTTGCTGAGATCAAAGGCACAACACAGAAGATTAGGATGTGGCTGGGCACTTTTAAAACGGCGGAAGAAGCTGCTCGCGCCTATGACGAGGCTGCCTGTCTCCTGCGTGGCTCCAACACCCGCACGAATTTCGTCACCACTCATCTTCAATCTGCACCAAACTTTCCTCTTGCATCTCGAATCAGAAATCTTTTGAACACCAAGAGAAAATCTAATACCATCAATTCCAAAAACCAAGAATCGTGCATCACCAGTACCGCTGCCGCTGCTGCTGATTGTCAAGACAAGTGTTCTGCTACTACTGCAGATACTACTAATACAACTTCCGAGTGTGTTAATGATCATAGTAATTATAAGATGTTTGATGATGTGTCTAAACCCGATTTCAGCCATTTTGATCTGCACTGGACAGAGATTACATGTGGGGCTGGAGGCGATGAGACGATGTTTGATGAGAACATTTGTTTATCAGAATTTGAGCGGATGAAAGTTGAAAGACAGATATCAGCATCACTTTACGCCATGAATGGTGTGCAAGAGTATATGGATATAGAGTCTACCTCTGATCATCATCTCACCTTTATGTGGGATCTTCCACCTATATGTCCCCTTCCATGTTAAATCCATCCATTTATTTCATTTACTCAATGTGCTAAATAAAATTTAATATATCCCAATTTCGATGACTTAGGGGTATATCAAATCATTGAGCTGAAAATTCGTTAGTAAAGATTCCACCAATTTCTTCTACTCAGGAGGTGTGTTAAGGCAATTATATTCCAAAGATACACAATTTGAACAAACAAAATACTCCCAAAATATACAATTTGGTCTGGTCGATGGCACATTGAAGGGATTAATATTTTTTTGAACTATATGTACAACTTAGTCCACAAATTCGCAGACTCTTATTTTCACAAAAATCATTGCAATAGATAATTGATTAAAAAAATAAGATACAACCACTTCACAAACAATTTAAATCTAAAGCATATAGACCAGTAAAAAGGGGCCGGATACTCGAGTGATAGTTATTTCTTTTTCTGGGTTAGTATGATGGAGCCGGTTTCAGCCGATTGAATACCTCTAGTCATTCTCTACCAACTCCTTTCACTTTGTTTTTTTATTATTTCTGGCAGTAATAATTATTAAAAACCAAATACACAAAGACAATGCATTAGTACAGCAAATCTGTTGTATCGTTTTGTTTTTTAAATTACACGGACTATATTCGTAATGTTGTTAGAAAACTTAATATGGTTGTTGAGGTTTAGCATTTCATATTTTCACCATATTATTAGCAAATTTATTTAATTTTGTTTTGGTTTGTTCATCTTTTATTCAGATAGCCCCGGTTAACAGGTTAACTTTAACTTTTTGAAGGGAAATACTCGTATGAAAAATACATAAAATAACATACCAACTATTTTAGACCGATTATAATAAATTGGTCCATAAGTGAAAGCCAAACCGGAACCATACAAGTATTTTCCTTTGGCAGGTATCATCGGGCTCCAGTAATCTGTCTGATATATGATTGGCGAATCAGTCTCATGCATCACTTAACAGCTTATCCACATTCTGTCAAAACATTATAACGGGTCTAAGTATTTAAACGAGATAAAAAAGATGTCTTTTACCCCTTTGGTTGGAACATGAACATGTTGAGATCAAATGCCAACAATACCCCGAAAGAAACTCATGGAGACGAACAAAAGGTATAGCGGATGACAAATCAACACCGTCAAGGGTCATAATACTATGGAAATGAAAATAGTAGTAGTAATACATCATCAAAATACATGTAGTCAGTTCTCTCCGTTAGCTCACAATGAAGAGAAAGGAGGACAACGGTTCATTGCTATTAGTGTACCCTATCCTCTCAACCAAGTGTTGCGGTATGATGAGTGGTCTCGCAGGGAAGCATCATGGGGCTTGTATTCCATTACATAGGTGTGAGGAATTTTCAAATGCCTCTTGATAGAATCCCTCAGCCCCATCACCGCCTGCAATGCAAACCAAAACATTAAAAAACAGAGTTAGGAATGACGACTGACGACTGATTTGAATAATAAAAACCAACCTGATTATCAGATGCATTGCGATTCCACACACTCAATATATCCTCATTGAAACGAATGCTTAAGACTGCTCCACATATGTTATCCCCATAATCAAGTTGATCTCCTATCAAAGCTAAAACCTGCAAGCACGTTTATCCGACAAACACGATTAAGAGCCATTTCTTAGTTAATTCTAACATAAAAATTGACTCTGTCGACAGAACCATACGTCGGTGAAATGAGTACTGATAAAGTGAACATTAAGCCACTATACCAAGTAAGCATACAAGAAAGATTTAGCTAGAGTCGTAAAAGTGAAACCAACATTCAACAAAAGCAAGAACACGTCACATTGATAGTCTTAAGAAGATGTTAATTTATGTCATAGTCCGGAATTGTTAGTTCCAAGATACTCGAAACAAAATAGCTGATCAGCGACAAATAAACAGAACCATCAAACGAAGTTAGTATCCACAACAAAGCCTGTGGGATTTCCAGTTGGTGCGAATACCAGTACTTTCTTTACATAATTGCATACATACACACCTTGGCATGTTCATTTTGTAAGATAGAAAGGCCAAGAAACTTAAAGCTGACAGCAGGATGGGAAGTGGAGGGTGCGAGATTAACTCACCAGGTCCTCCCAAAAACGGCCAGACACAGCCTTTTTAAATCTGATAATCCATTTCCCACCATTGCAGTTAGCAGAATCCTGATAAAAAGGAAACCAAGATTGAGGAAAACTGAATACTTGAGCTTGGAAAAGTAGTAGAAGTAACTACTGACCAGGTCACCAGCTTAACATGTAAATACATACCTCCCAAAGAGGACGAATACCATCCTTGAATAGATGCAAGTCAGTTGGACTAGGCAATGTTGAGGGGCGAGCTAAGTGACAATAGCAGACCCAGAAATCTTCGACCTGAAGCCAATCAATCCATAAAAATGATGCATTTAGAACATCCAGATGAATCAACCCTAGGCTACGGATAAGAGTTACGAGGGCCATATGACCTTACAGAGTGAATCTGAAAAGAGATACTTACTGTACTAAAGTCCACAATCTTCTTAATATTGTCTTCGTATGATGTTTGAGTTCTGACTCCTGGAGTCCGACGAGTATACCAAAATGCAAATTTGTGCTGAAGATCACAATAAGTAAGATTGATTCGTAGTATTAGCCAAATAACAAAATTTCAGTGGAATTTGCAGCTCCCTTCCTCAGGTACCCCCAAAAATGTAAACAAATAGATTGAAGATGCCAGTAAGCAGTGTTTTAAACTATCCAATGAAAAACTCTAAGAAAACTCAAAACTGTTAGTTTTTTCTTTCATTTCATTTCATAAGTACTTAAAAACACCAATACTTGCTTCAAAAAAAAAAACACCAATACTCCGAGGAATCTACTTATTATCAACAAATTTGAAATGCCAACACAAAAAAAAAATCTTGCCTTCATTGTTATCCTTAACTTAAATCTAATCATTATTTCTATTCTTATTTCCATAATATATCACAGAACAGATAAACAAACAAGTGTTGGATTTTGAGGCTTAATGAATAAATATTAAGCAAGATGAAAATAGGTTTAATGAATTGAAATTAAGCAAGGAAAAATCGAACGAAGAAACCGGAGGCGAAAACGGAGTTTTTTGGGCCCAAAACAGGTCAAATAAACTGCCCGGGTAAAATCCCAGGCTGTAGGGGAGGAACCTAGGCGCATATGAGCCTAGGCCCCTCACTGCCTTGAAATTTTTTCAAGGCAGTGTTTGCTGCATCTAGGCGTCTGTCCTGTAATTTTCTGAAGCATTGCAACACTTGGCGTGCAGATGTGATTTTTTATTAATGGTTGCCTCCAAATTGAGTCTTTTGATGACAATCTATGGCCTAGTATATATACAACATCTCATGATTGAATTAAAGATCTAGATTTCGAATTTTACATCAAAAATTTCTAATAGAAAGGCATGATAAAAGTCATTTCATCATCATATTCATTTTGGTTCTTGAAGGAGAGAGTTTGCAACCTTTGTGGTTGATGTTCTTGTGATTTGGGCAGTAGGGGAGGCGCCTCACTACCTTGAAAATTTGTGATGCGCCTAGGCGCCTGTCCGGTAAATTTCTGAAGCATTGCAACACTTGCCGTGCAGGTGTGATTTTTCATGAATGGTTGCCTCCAAATGGAGTCTTTTGATGGCAATCTATGGCCTAGTATATATACAACAACCCATGATTGAATTAAAGATCTAGATTTCGGACTTTACAACAAAAAATTTTGATAGAAAGGCATGATAAAAGGCATTTCACCATCATATTAATTTTGTTATTGAAGGAGAGAGTTTGCGGCATTTGTGGTTGATGTTCTCGTGATTTGGTGTAGTACAATCACAAGAGTTTTGTATCTTAGGGGAGGATTGACACAAACCGAAAGCATCTTGTGCGTAACAAATTCCTCTTGAGGACAGTGTCATATTCATCGTTTCTTTTCCAGAAACCTCAGAAGGAAACAACAAGTTCCCCCAGTTTAAACGACACATTAATACTCAAAACCGAAAAAGGAATAAACAAATGGTAAGACCGACAAGAAAGACGCAAAATTTGGAAAGCAAAGAATAACGATCGAGCAAAACGAGTGATGAATCAAACAGATACCGAAAGTAAGGAACCTAATGTATAAGAAAGAAAGATTTGGGGTTTTACGAACTTTGAGAGGGTGGAGATCCACGGCTACGCGTTCCGAATCCAAGTCTGCGGCCGGAGGAATGCTGTAAGCGGCCTGTTTTTGATCTGCTGCTGCCAATTCCATTTGTTCTTTCTCCTGTTTTCGGATGGTCTGTGGAAGGAAGATGAAGACTGAGACCCGAGGGAGGCTTCGTTGGTGTTTCGTACATACAAAATTGATTTAACGTTTGGGCTCCTCGAAAGGCCCAATTTGGAACGGTCCTAGCCTTTAAGGCCTTAAATGCTTGCATAGGCCCAATCTGCAACTGTCCTAGCAGTTAGGGGTGAGCAAAAGTTCGGTTAAACCGAAAAAATCGAAATATTTTGGAAATTCGGTTCGGTTATTTCAGAAATTCGGTTTTGATTTTTTAAAAAATCGGTTAATTCGGTTCGGTTTCGGTTTTCATTTTAAAAATACCGGTTAACCGAATAAACCGAAATTTTTAATTTTTTAATATTTTTTTTAAAAAATAAATTGTTTTTTATTTTTTAAAAAATCAATTAATATCATTCTTTATTTAAATTTTACTGTTTTAATTTTTAAAATCAAATAATCTAATTATTTTAATTTTTAAAATCACATTATCTAATTTTTAAAATTTATTTTATTTTTTTTAAAAAAAATATCGGTTAATTCGATTACCGACCAAAATAACCAATTTTTATCGGTTCGGTTTCGAAAAATAAATCGGTCGGTTCGGTTACAGTTTTAAAAATCGGTTCGTTTCGGTTTTCAGAAATTCGGTTCGGTCGGTAACCGAACCGACCGAATGCTCACCCCTACTAGCAGTTGTGGTTCTTTTTGTTTTGTCGTCTCCTTGAAGTGGTTTGTCAACCGCGCTTCCCTCTCTCAAAACAATGCTATGAACACGAAAGTGTGCAGTTTCGGGCCCTTTATTTTATGCTAAGGCACATACAACATCTCGAAAAGTACAAATGAGCCACATGTTGGGAAACTTGCACATCAATCTACTAAGCTCTTTGATAGTTGTTACAATTCTTATTAACAATTTTTTAATGGGAAAAAGAGCTCCGATCCACTTCTTCGCGTTGCGTCTCCAAGGACGAGTCCAGTTCTGCTGATCTAAGCTTCTTCTTCTGGACCAGAACAAGAAAAAATGAATCTTTTATTTGGGAAGGCATGATTAGGAGCTAGCTCGAAAGCTTTTGGGATTTAGGTGTTATTTTTTATAAATAATTGATACATATGCATGTTATATCAAGATTTTACCAAATTAGTGATATACATTTATTTGAATAACCAATATATCCTCAATGATACTTGTTTGTACTGTTTATTTAAATAGAAGGATAGAATCGGATTAAACAATTTTGATGAAAATAAATTATACTGTATATAAAAAAAATATACTTACAGCAACAAAGAAATCGAACTATAAAAGTAGAAGACCCTTAGAATTTCAAGTTGGGGATATGGTTTTTCTCAAAGTATCGCCTTTCCGGGGAACAATGTGTTTCGGGCGTCGAGGAAAGTTGTCACCCTCGATACATTGGACCTTATCAGATTCTCGAGAGGATTGGTTCGTTGGCATACCGTTTAGCATTGCCACAACATTTATCGTTAATTCATGATGTGTTTCATGTATCCATGCTAAGGAAGTATGAACAAGATCCCTCTCATGTTCTTCAACCCGAGGAGATTAAAGTAGACAGTTCCTTATCCTATGTTGAACAACCTGTCAAGATTTTGAATAGGAATGAGAAAGTGCTACGAAATAAAACCATTCCATTGGTTTTGGTACAATGGAGTCGTCGTGGTACAGAAGAGTCGACATGGGAATTAGAGGCCAAAATGAGACAAGAATGGCCACATCTATTTGAAGATACTCTTTTGTATTACATGCCTTGTACTTATGATTATCCAATGTATTTGTAATCGAATGGAGATAATCTAAGTTGAATAATTATTACCTTTTTGATTTCGAGGACGAAATCTTTTAAGAGGTGAAGAAGTGTAAGGCCCCGTTATTAATTAAGTACGCTTAACCTCGACTTAGTAAACCCGGGTCATTAAAAAGCGAAAAATTCGAGTTGAAGTGTTCCGGATCACAACACCTAATTATAACTAACATATAATACATCGAATTATACATTTTTAATGCTATATTTTCGGCCACCACTATGTCCACATTACCATGGACACATCATGGGGACACATGGCCTTAGAAGTGGGGGAAAATAATAAAAAAATTGTCATGGGAAGGCTTTGTAACTCACGCCCATCACTTTTTTATGCATTGGAATTGCATGTCTTGATCATATCTGATATCTATCATCTTCTCCACTCCACAAAGCAAGTCAACCTTCTCTCCTCTCCTCCATTAAAATTTGAAACTTCATCCCACATTTTTCCTCCATCAAAAATCTTCCCAAACCTTGCATGCAAGCTTGGTTTTGGATAGGATTTAGGAAGAGCTTCAAGGATTTGGTGTTTTTGAAAGCTTGAGAGGTATATCATCCTCTTTTTATTTCTAATCTTCGATTTTATACAGAAAGGGGTCGAATTTTTGAGTCTTGTTTTGCAAAAAGAAGAGTAACTCATGCTATCCTAAGTTTCAGCAGAAACTATGGTTGCATGCAGAAAGTTGTCCCATACTTTCGAGTTCTGTAACTTCCGAATCTGACGTTGAGCAAAACACAAAAGTTGTAGATATATGAGTCACGGTTCTATGGTTGCAATTTGAGACCATTTGGACTTGATATGAGTAAGATATACTCATTTTACTAAAGCATGCGATTCAACTCTGCATGTGATGGAAATGCACATGCAGTGTAGAATTTCGAACTTTTCACAAAGTTTATTTTCAAATTTGTGGTCGGTTTTCATATGACCATGTAGATCTATTCTTTCTATTGAATTTAAAAAAAAAAAGAATGACCTATTTTGGACTCATTTTCAATTAGTTATGAATTTTATACTTTAAGTGTACAAATCATGTCCTGCATGTGGGCGGAAATGCCATGCAGTGTATATTTCGAGTTCCTGAGCATTTTGGGCTAGGAATTTCGAAAAATCTCCATAAAGAAGTATTTTAGTGCTTTGCGTTTTTGATCTTTTGCCACCGGAATTAACCATTTTGGATGTAAAATGAAAAAGTTAGGATGATTTTACGAACTCTGCTCGAGCTGGAAAACAGAATTTTGAAAGCTATGTATTTGGCGTTTTAACTACTTTTAATGGAAAAATTAGCTCAGCATTCTTAGACATGAAAATGAAGTCCTTTGAGTTTTTGAACTTCGAGCACTAGAATCGGGTCATTTGAATATGAATTTTCTACTAAAACAGGTCAGTCTGATTTTGAAGGAAAAATCAGTAGGAAAACACCTTTAAAAACTTCTTTTAGCTTTTGTGTCATTTAAACACTTAGTGATAATATTTATAGTATATGACCAGGTTTATTAATTCCGGGATTATTGAGGAGCACTCGGTAAAGTAAAGTTGGTCCGAGGTACGTTGAGATAGGTTTATCATGACGTCTGGCAAATGCATGCAATGATACCATTGTATGACCCTTTTTGACATTACTTGATAAATCGAATTAATTGTCACTATATGATGTCTTATATGATTTGATGGTTTGGATTTCATGATATGCGAGATTACTTGACATGGATTTATGTTCACATATGATTGCATGAGATATTGAGTTGCATATGTCATTAATGCATAATGATTCATGGGCATATCATATTGAGCTATCGTTTCCTTGATATCCATGATTTTGATTGAGTTGACTTACTCTGAGTGTCGGGTACGACGAGCATGGCGATGACAAGCATATAGGTAGTAACTGTAGTCACGTGCAGGTGCGACCGGACCTAGACACGAGGGCTGGATGCAGTAACGTACATAGGATGAGTTTTTCCTAGCCCAATGTACGTATATTGTCACCCTCTGCTCGAGCTTTGATGATTTGATGATACCTTCCTTTGGACTCCGATTTTTGGTATCTTGATATTCGATTCCTTGTACCCATTCATACATCGCACTCATACATGGTATGCATTGCATGATACTTTGTCATTTGACATGGGTACTGACCCCCTTTGTGGTGGGCTGTCATGTCTTTTGTTGTTCGGGCATGACAGGCTTTACAGGAGGACGTGGTGATGATGCTTTTGGTGACGCATGAAGAGATAACCGAGCTCCATGATGAAGAGCTCAGGTTATGTTTGGTTTTTCTTTCCCAGTAATCGTATGGATTTTTAAAACAAAATAAATTTACCGGGGTATGCCCCGTGTATATTGTACTCGGGATCTGATATTTTCGGGACTTTGCAATAACATTGAATCATGTTGTTTTACTATCTGCAAATGAATGGCTTAACTAGAATCGTATATATATTTTGATATTAAAATGCGAGAAATTTTTAGGGCCATTTAACAAGACATTTGAAATTATTCATCCGATGTTTACGTAAATTAATCACTGTGTGATAACTAAACACCACATTAGGATCGGGCCCTCACATTATGGTATGGCACCAGCAGAACTCAAAGATTTGAAAGAGCAATTGCAGGACCTTCTTGACAAAGGTTATATACGACCGAGTATGTCGCCTTGGGGAGCACCTGTACTTTTCGTAAGGAAGAAAGATGGTACAATACGAATGTGTATCGACTACAGACAACTCAATCGGGTTACCGTCAAGAATAAATACCCGTTACCCAGAATTGATGATTTGTTTGACCAGTTTCAAGGAACTTCGGTTTTTTCTAAAATTGATTTGCGATCAGGTTATCATCAACTTCGAGTTCGGGAGGAGGATATTCCGAAGACGGCTTTTCGAACCAGGTATGGACATTTCGAATTCCTGGTAATGCCATTTGGTCTGACGAACGCACCAGCGGTATTTATGGATATGATGAATAGAGTATTCAGAAAATTCTTGGATCGTTTGTGATTGTATTCATTGATGATATCTTGGTATACTCAAAAACAAAGAAAGACAACAAAGAAAATTTACGGTTAGTACTCCAGACTCTTCGTTCGGCCCAATTGTATGCAAAATTATCGAAATGTGAATTTTTGCTGGATCGAGTCATGTTTTTGGGACATGTGATATCTGCCCAAGGAGTTTCTGTAGATCCAAGTAAAGTGGAAACAGTATTAAATTGGCCACGACCAACAACTGTGCCAGAGATTCGAAGTTTCATGGGTTTGGCAGGTTATTACAGGTGTTTTATCGAGGGATTCTCTCAAATAGCCAAGCCTATCACCCATTTGACCAAGAAAAATCAGAGTTTCATCTGGTCAGACGATTGCGAAAGTAGTTTATAAGAGTTGAAACAAAGATTGACTACAGCCCCAGTATTGGCCCTGCCATCTGGATCAGGAGGATTTGTAGTTTGTGCCGATGCATCAATTAAAGGATTGGGTTGTGTACTCATGCAGCAAGGAAAGGTGATCGCTTATGCGTCAAGACAATTAAAATCTCATGAGACACGATATCCTGTTCATGATCTCGAGTTAGCCGCCATCATTTTTGCCTTGAAGATATGGCGTCATTACCTATATGGGAAGAAATTTATTATATACTCTGACCATAAAAGTTTGAAGTATATATTTACTCAATCCGAGTTAAACATGAGACATAGAAGATGGTTGGATTTACTAAAAGATTTTGATTGTGACATACAGTATCAACCAGGAAAAATGAATCAAGTAGCAGATGCGTTGAGTCGGAAAGTGCAAAATGCCATGATAGCATCCATTCATATATGGCAAAATTATGATGAGATTGTGCACTTCAGGATGGACATATCAACCACAACAGGATTATTTCGTTGTGTCGACTTTACAAGTGGAACCGCAATTATCTCAAGGATCAGAAAAGCCCAAGAGACAGATCCTTTTATTCACCACTTAAGAACTAGTAATGTCAAATCAAACCACGAGATTTAGCATATCACCAAGTGGTTGGTTACAAATGGATAAAAGATTGGTAGTGCCAAATTTAGTGGAATTAAAAGAGGCTCTATTCCAAGAAGCTCATTGAAGTCATTTTAGTATCCATCCAGGAAGCCGAAAAATGTACCATACACTGAGACCACATCTTTGGTGGAAAGGTATGAAGAAAGATATTGTTGATTTCGTATCAAAATGTCTGACTTGTCAACAAGTCAAGGTAGAGAGAATGAGACCTGGTGGTTTACTTCAAGGTCTGGAATTACCTCAATGGAATTGGTAGCATATTGCAATGGATTTCGTGACCCATTTACCCCGATCAAACAGGGGATGTGATATAATTTGGGTTATAGTTGACCGATTGTCCAAGTCAGCACACTTTATCCCATTTGATCGTACTTACTCCTACAAGAAGATGGCACGACTATATGTGGATAATATAGTTCGGATACATGGAGTTCCAGTTTCTATTGTTTCGGACAGAGACCTGAGGTTTGTATCAAAGTTTTGGAGCAGTTTTCAAAACGCCATGGGTACCAGATTGGCAATGAGTGCTGCCTATCATCCACAGACAGACGGACAGACTGAAAGAACTATTCAGACATTAGAAGATATGTTGCGTTCTGTGGTGATGGATTTTGGTCGTAATTGGCAAGAATCACTACCATTGGTGGAATTCTCCTACAATAATAGTTTCCAAGCAACTATCGGGATGGCTCCATTTGAGGCTTTATATGGCAAGAAGTGTCGAACACCGGTATGTTGGGATGAAATTGGAGAAAGGCAGTTGGCTCAACCCGAATTTGCTGATGAGATGCAAGGAAAAATAGAATTGATTCGAAAACGCATGAAAATATCTCAAGACAGACAAGCCAGTTATGCTAATAAACGAAGACGACCCTTAGAATTTCAAGTTGGGGATAGGGTTTTTCTCAAAGTATCGCCTTTCCGGGGAACAATGCGTTTCGGGCGTCGAGGGAAGTTGTCACCTCGATACATTGTACCTTATCAGATTCTCGAGAGGATTGGTTCGTTGCCATACCGTTTAGCATTGCCACAACATTTATCGTTAATTCATGATGTGTTTCATGTATCCATGCTAAGGAAGTATGAACCAGATCCCTCTCATGTTCTTCAACCCGAGGAGATTGAAGTAGACAGTTCCTTATCCTATGTTGAACAACCTGTCAAGATTTTGAATAGGAAGGAGAAAGTGCTACGAAATAAAACCATTCCATTGGTTTTGGTACAATGGATTCGTCATGGTACAGAAGAGTCGACATGGGAATTAGAGGCCAAAATGAGACAAGAATGGCCACATCTATTTGAAGATACTCTTTTGTATTCCATGCCTTGTACTTATGATTATCCAATGTATCTGTAATCGAATGGAAATAATCTAAGTTGAATAAATTCTTACCTTTTGATTTCGAGGACGAAATCTTTTAAGAGGGGAAGAAGTGTAAGGCCCCGTTATTAATTAAGTACGCTTAACCTCGAGTTAGTAAACCCGGGTCATTAAAAAGCGAAGAATTCGAGTTGAAGTGTTCCGGATCACAACACCTAATTATAACTAACATAAAATACATCGAATTATACATTTTTAATGCTATATTTTCGGCCACCACTATGTCCACATTACCATGGACACATCATGGGGACACATGGCCTTAGAAGTGGGGGAAAATAATAAAAAAATTGTCATGGGAAGGCTTTGTAACTCACGCACATCACTCTTTTTATGCATTGGAATTGCATGTCTTGATCATATCTGATATCTATCATCTTCTCCACTCCAAAAAGCAAGCCAACCTTCTCTCCTCTCCTCCATTAAAATTCGAAACTTCATCCCCCATTTTTCCTCCATCAAAAATCTTCCCAAACCTTGCATGCAAGCTTGGTTTTGGATAGGATTTAGGAAGAGCTTCAAGGATTTGGTGTTTTTGAAAGCTTGAGAGGTATATCATCCTCTTTTTATTTCTAATCTTCGATTTTATACAGAAATGGGTCGAATTTTTGAGTCTTGTTTTTGAAAAAAGAAGAGTAACTCATGCTATCCTAAGTTTCAGCAGAAACTATGGTTGCATGCAGAAAGTTGTCCCATACTTTCGAGTTCTGTAACTTCCGAATCTGAAGTTCAGCAAAACATGAAAGTTGTAGATATATGAGTCACGGTGCTATGGTTGAAATTGGAGACCATATGGACCTGATATGAGTAAGATATACTCATGTTACTAAAGCATGCCAGATTCAACTATGCATGTGCTGGAAATGCACATGCAGTGTAGAATTTCGAACTTTTCACAAAGTTTATTTTCAAATTTGTGGTCGGTTTTCATATGACCGTGTAGATCTTTTCTTTCTCTTGAATTTAAAAAAAAAAGAATGACCTATTTTGGACTCATTTTCAATTAGTTATGAATTTTATACTTTAAGTGCACAAATCATGTCCTGCATGTGGGCGGAAATGCCATGCAGTGTATATTTCGAGTTCCTGAGCATTTTGGACTAGGAATTTCTAAAAATCTCCAGAAAGAAGTATTTTAGTACTTTGCGTTTTTGATCTTTTGCCACCAGATTAACCATTTTGGACGTAAAATGAAAAAGTTAGGATGATTTTACGAACTCTGCTCGAGCTGGAAAACAGAATTTTGAAAGCTATGTATTTGGCGTTTTAACTACTTTTAATGGAAAAATTAGCTCAGCATTCTTAGACATGAAAATGAAGTCCTTTGAGTTTTTGAACTTCGAGCACTAGAATCGGGTCATTTGATTATGAATTTTCTACGAAAACTGGTCAGTCTGATTTTGAAGGAAATATCAGTAGGAAAACACCTTTAAAAACTTCTTTTAGCTTTTGTGTCATTTAAACACTTAGTGATAATATTTATAGTATATGATCAGGTTTATTAATTCCGGGATTATTGAGGAGCACTCGGTAAAGTAAAGTTGGTCCGAGGTACGTTGAGATAGGTTTATCATGACGTCTGGCAAAGGCATGCAATGATACCATTGTATGACCCTTTTTGACATTACTTGATAAATCGAATTAATTGTCACTATATGATGTCTTACATGATTTGATGGTTTGGATTTCATGATATGCGAGATTACTTGACATGGATTTATGTTAACATATGATTGCATGAGATATTGAGTTGCATATGTCATTAATGCATAATGATTCATGGGCATATCATATTGAGCTATCGTTTCCTTGATATCCATGATTTTGATTGAGTTGACTTACTCTGAGTGTCGGGTACGACGAGCATGGCGATGACAGGCATATAGGTAGTAACTGTAGTCACGTGCAGGTGCGACCGGACCTAGACACGAGGGCTGGATGCAGTAACGTACATAACCCAATGTACGTATACTGTCACCCTCTGCTCGAGCTTTGATGATTTGATGATACCTTCCTTTGGACTCCGATTTTTGGTATCTTGATATTCGATTCCGTGTACCCATTCATACAACGCATTCATACATGGTATGCATTGCATGATACTTTGTCATTTGACATGATTTATTTATTTCTCGTAATGGGGTACTGACCCCCTTTGTGGGGGGCTGTCATGTCTTTTGTTGTTCGGGCATGACAGGCTTTACATGAGGACGTGGTGATGATGCTTTTGGTGACGCATGAAGAGATAACCGAGCTCCATGATGAAGAGCTCAGGTTATGTTTGGTTTTTCTTTCCCAGTAATCGTATGGATTTTTAAAACAAAATAAATTTACCGAGGTATGCCCCGTGTATATTGTACTCGGGATCTGATATTTTCGGGACTTTTCAATAACATTGAATCATGTTGTTTTACTATCTGCAAATGAATGGCTTAACTAGAATCGTATATATATTTTGATATTAAAATGCGAAAAATTTTTAGGGCCATTTAACAAGACATTTGAAATTTATCAGTACACCGGCGACACTCCATGTACATTACTGGACTGGAAATATACATATATTATAACGCTATTCAGCTCATTTTTCACATACTAAAAACGTGAAAACGCACACACTCAATCAGATTCTCTCCCGATTTTCTTCAGATTTCCGCGCGCAGTCGACCACTCGCCGCTAAACCGCTGCGTTCGCCGCCGTCCGACCACCATTCGATTCGTCCGACCTACCATCACGTTCCCCTCTCTCATGCGCTCATTTCCATACCTGAAATTTAAAGATTCGTCACGGAATCGTTCGGAGTTTTCCCTGAAAGGTTAGACTTGCGTTTTAGGGTTCTTCACGTTCTTTGTTCGAATTCGTTTTTCTGACCTTAGATTTGTTTGAATTATGTTGTGATAAATCTTCCCCTCACCACGGCCGACGTTTCCCTACAGTCTCAGCCCATGAAACCCCCGTGAGTCGCCGGAAATCGGACATGCAAGGCTCGGCTACTGTTCATGCGAGACGGGTATAATTGATTTCGATTTTTCCTGCTTTTAGTTTCGAAATTTGGGGCTTCAATCTAAGTATTGATGTTAGTTCTTGAATGGTTTGTGGAGTTTGGTTCGAAATTATCGTTGCATGTTGGGTGTTAACCGTTTGATTTTCAGAGTTTGGAAATGTTAATGCTTAAATTTTGTTCCTAATCGACTTTGAACCCATTTAAATCATGTTTAAGTTGATGAATCTTGTATGAGAGGCTTGCATGTAATTTCCATGTCATTGGTGGACTGAGATCGATTTTTATTGCTGCATGGTTTGGGGAAAATGCTGGTTGGCTTTATGAATTTTGATGTGAAGATTCTAAGTTACTAGTTGGGCAATAATTAGCTAGTTTAAACCAGATTCCAGCTTGTTGAATCATATATAAAAGCTTTGTAGGAATTTTGAACTAGCTGTTGAGTTTTTGGTCGATGTCTGTTCAGTATTTGAGAATGAAAAATGTGTCTGGTTCTTGTTCATGCATGTTTAGGGATGATGATCGGTTTTCATGCTTGAGAGGGTGAAGTGCTTTCATTCTGTTCTTAATCGACTTTTAACTCCATTAAACCATGTTTAACATGATTAATTAGAATGGAGAGAAATACATGTGAATTGTGAATCAATGAATGAAATAAAATGTGTTATTAGGATTTGAATGATGATAGACATCTTAATAACTCTAGAATTGAAGAAATGGTAAGAATGACGACAATCAAAATACTTCTATCTTACATAATTTAGATCTGATTAGACGCCTCAAGTTAAAGAATAACTTATATGTATGTTGAGGTAACTTAAGTGATAAAGAAGTAATGCAATGGTGTTGAATGAAATTGATAGATTAACGTATGACACTGGAGCTGCGCGAGCTACAAGGACGATATTCATCCGTTGAAAGAAAGTTTAGGTATGTTGCGATCGGAAACATACGGTAGGTATCTGTATTATTTTATATTTGATTTGCTGAACTTACGTGAATTACGTGAAACTACTTGGCTATGTGAAATTACTTGGCTATGTGAGTTAAATTGACTGATGGAGCATTCATAACATTCATAATTGGAATATCATTGTATGAAAATAAATGTTTTGTTAACACACATCATTTTTGATAATATACATTGATCCATGACATATACATGGACATAACATATTGAGCTATCTACTTCTTTGATATCCATGTTGATTATGACTGAGTTGATTCACTCTGAGTGTCAGGGACGACGAGCACGGCGATGACAGGCAGTATAGGTAGTAACTGTAGTCACGCGCGTGTCACCGGACCTAGACACGAGGGATGGACGAACACATCACATAGGATGAGTCTCCTAGCGCAATGTGCGTGTGTTGTCACCCTCTGCTCGAGCTTCATATTGATATCGTTGATACCTTTCTTTGGACTCCGATTTGGTATCTTGAGACTCGATCCATTGTACCTTACATGCATTGCATTACATTGCACTGCATTACATCATATATCACATTTTATAGATGCATGTTGTATTTACTTGATAGTTTCATATTGGGCTTTGGCTCACCCCGTGGGGGCTGTTGTTGTCTTTGTGTGTGGACAATGGCAGGTATTACAGGTAACCAGGATCCCAAAGAGGGAATACTCGTTGAAGTCTTACTTGAGTTTGTTTCTTTTGTCTCTTTCCCAGTCGTAGGATAGCTAAATTATACCAGGGTGTGTCCTGGATCGTATAATTATGGAATTTGAGTTAATGTTCAATTCAGTCTTCAGAAAATTGTGAATATTTGCTGTTTCTTTACTCTGATGGTATTATGTAAATATTTTGAGTATAAAATGTGTGCTGGAGACTTATTGTGCATGCTATGGTATTATGTAAATATTTTGAGTACGGATTATGTGCTGGATGCCTATGATGCATGCTATGGTATTATGTACTGCACTAGGATATTATTTTATGCTTTTCATTTTTCTGGTATGTCCCTCGTGCGCGGAGGTTATGCCGAAATTTGGAGAGCCACTTGTTGGCAGGACTTTAAAAAAAAAAAAAATTTCCGCTGTTTACACAAATAATCATTGTGTGCTAATTAAACACTTGATTAGGAACGGGTCCTCACATGCCCGATCCTAATGTGGTGTTTAGTTATCACACAGTGATTAATTTACGTAAACAGCGGAAGAATAATTTCAAATGTCTTGTTAAATGGCCCTAAAAAAATTTCGCATTTTAAGTAATACATATATATAATTATATCAAAATATATATACGATTCTAGTTAAGCCATTCATTTGCAGATAGTAAAACAACATGATTCAATGTTATTGCAAAGTCCCGAAAATATCAGATCCCAAGTACAACATACACGGGGCATACCCCGGTAAATTTATTTTGTTTTAAAAATCCATACGATTAATGGGAAAGAAAAACCAAACATAACCTGAGCTCTTCATCATGGAGCTCGGTTATCTCTTGATGCGTCACCAAAAGCATCATCACCACGTCCTCCTGTAAAGCCTGTCATGCCCGAACAACAAAAGACATGACAGCCCCCACAAAGGGGGTCAGTACCCCAGTACGAGAAATAAATAAATCATGTCAAATGACAAAGTATCATGCAATGCATACCATGTATGAATGCGATGTATGAATGGGTACAAGGAATCGAATATCAAGATACAAAAAATCGGAGTCCAAAGGAAGGTATCATCAAATCATCAAAGCTCGAGCAGAGGGTGAGAGTATACGTACATTGCGCTAGGAAAAACTCATCCTATGTACGTTACTGCATCCAGCCCTCGTATCTAGGTCCGGTCGCACCTGCACATGACTACAGTTACTACCTATACTGCCTGTCATCGCCATGCTCGTCGTACACGACACTCAGAGTAAGTCAACTCAATCAAAATCATGGATATCAAGGAAACGATAGCTCAATATGATATGCCCATGAATCATTATGCATTAATGACATATGCAACTCAATATATCATGCAATCATATGTGAACATAAATCCATGTCAAGTAATCTCACATATCATGAAATCCAAACCATCAAATCATATAAGACATCATATAGTGACAATTAATTCGAGTTATCAAGTAATGTCAAAAAGGGTCATACAATGGTATCATTTCATGCCTTTGCCAGACGTCATGATAAACCTATCTCAACGTACCTCGGACCAACTTACTTTATCGAGTGCTCCTCAATAATCCCGAAATTAATAAACCTGGTCATATACTATAAATATTATCACTAAGTGTTTAAATGACACAAAAGCTAAAAGAAGTTTTTATAGGTGTTTTCCTACTGATTTTTCCTTCAAAATCAGACTGATCAGTTTTAGTAGAAAATTCATAATAAATTCATATGACTTTCAAATGACCCGATTCTAGTGCTCGAAGTTCAAAAACTCAAAGGACTTCATTTTAATGTCTAAGAATGCTGAGCTAATTTTTCCATTAAAAGTAGTTAAAACGCCAAATACATAGCTTTCAAAATTCTGTTTTCCAGCTCGAGCAGTGTTCGTAAAATCATCATAACTTTTTCATTTTACATCCAAAATGGTTAATTCCGGTGGCAAAAGATCAAAAACTCAAAGTACTAAAATACTTCTTTGAGAGTTTTCGAAATTCCTAGCCCAAAATGCTCAGGAACTCGAAATATACACTGCATGGCATTTCCGCCCACATGCAAGACATGATTTGTACACTTAAAGTATAAAATTCATAACTAATTGAAAATGAGTCCATAATAGGTCATTCTTTTTTTTAAATTCAAGAGAAAGAAAAGATCTACACGGTCATATGAAAACCGACCACAAATTTGAAACTAAACTTGGTGAAAAGTTCGAAATTCTACACTGCATGTGCATTTCCAGCCCTAGAACCGTTACTCATAAATCTACAACTTTCGTGTTCTGCTCAACTTCAGATTCGGAAGTTACAGAACTCGAGAGTATGGGACAACTTTCTGCATGCAACCATAGTTTCTGCTGAAACTTAGGATAGCATGAGTTACTCTTCTTTTTGCAAAAAAAAGACTCAAAAATTCGACCCCTTTCTGTATAAAATCGAAGATTAGAAATAAAAAGAGGATGATATACCTCTCAAGCTTTCAAAAACACCAAAACCTTGAAGCTCTTCCTAAATCCTATCCAAAACCAAGCTTGCATGCAAGGTTTGGGAAGATTTTTGATAGAGGAAAATGGGGGATGAAGTTTCGAATTTTAATGGAGGAGAGGAGAGAAGGTTGGCTTTCTTTTTGGAGGTGGAGAAGATGATAGATATCAGATATGATTAAGACATGCAATTCCAATGCATAAAAAGAGTGATGGGCGTGAGTTACAAAGCCTTCACATGACAATTTTTTTATTATTTTCCCCCACTTCTAAGGCCATGTGTCCCCATGATGTGTCCATGGTAATGTGGACATAGTGGTGGCCGAAAATATAGCATTAAAAAAGTATAATTTGATGTATTTTATGTTAGTTATAATTAGCTGTTGTGATCCGGAACACTTCAACTCGAATTCTTCGCTTTTTAATGACCCGGGTTTACTAACTCGAGGTTAAGCGTACTTAATTAATAACGGGGCCTTACACTTCTTCCCCTCTTAAAAGATTTCGTCCTCGAAATCAAAAGGTAAGAATTTATTCAACTTAGATTATTTCCATTCGATTACAGATACATTGGATAATCATAAGTACAAGGCATGTAATACAAAAGAGTATCTTCAAATAGATGTGGCCATTCTTGTCTCATTTTGGCCTCTAATTCCCATGTCGACTCTTCTGTACCATGACGACTCCATTGTACCAAAACCAATGGAATGGTTTTATTTCGTAGCACTTTCTCCTTCCTATTCAAAATCTTGACAGGTTGTTCAACATAGGATAAGGAACTGTCTACTTCAATCTCCTCGGGTTGAAGAATATGAGAGGGATCTGGTTCATACTTCCTTACCATGGATACATGAAACACATCATGAATTAACGATAAATGTTGTGGCAATGCTAAACGGTATGCCAACGAACCAATCCTCTCGAGAATCTGATAAGGTCCAATGTATCGAGGTGACAACTTCCCTCGACGCCCGAAACGCATTGTTCCCCGGAAAGGCGATACTTTGAGAAAAACCCTATCCCCAACTTGAAATTCTAAGGGCCTCCTTCGTTTATTAGCATAACTGGCTTGTCTGTCTTGAGATGCTTTCATGCGTTTTCGAATCAATTCTATTTTTCCTTGCATCTCGTCAGCAAATTCGGGTTGAGCCAACTGCCTTTCTCCAATTTCATCCCAACATACCGGTGTTCGACACTTCTTGCCATATAAAGCCTCAAATGGAGCCATCCCGATAGTTGCTTGGAAACTATTATTGTAGGAGAATTCCACCAATGGTAGTGATTCTTGCCAATTACGACCAAAATCCATCACCACAGAACACAACATATCTTCTAATGTCTGAATAGTTCTTTCAGTCTGTCCGTCTGTCTGTGGATGTTAGGCAGTACTCATTGCCAATCTGGTACCCATGGCGTTTTGAAAACTGCTCCAAAACTTTGATACAAACCTCGGATCTCTGTCCGAAACAATAGAAACTGGAACTCCATGTATCCGAACTATATTATCCACATATAGTCGTGCCATCTTCTTGTAGGAGTAAGTACGATCAAATGGGATAAAGTGTGCTGACTTGGACAATCGGTCAACTATAACCCAAATTGCATCACATCCCCTGTTTGATCGGGGTAAATGGGTCACGAAATCCATTGCAATATGCTCCCAATTCCATTGAGGTAATTCCAAACCTTGAAGTAAACCACCAGGTCTCATTCTCTCTGCCTTGACTTGTTGACAAGTCAGACATTTTGATACGAAATCAACAATATCTTTCTTCATACCTTTCCACCAAAGATGTGGTCTCAGTGTATGGTACATTTTCGGCTTCCTGGATGGATACTAAAATGACTACAATGAGCTTCTTGGAATAGAGCCTCTTTTAATTCCACTAAATTTGGCACTACCAATCTTTTATCCATTTGTAACCAACCACTTGGTGATATGCTAAATCTCGTGGTTTGATTTGACATTACTAGTTCCTTTAAGTGGTGAATAAAAAAGGATCTGTCTCTTGGGCTTTTCTGATCCTTGAGATAATTTGCGGTTCCACTTGTAAAGTCGACACAACAAATAATACTGTTGTGGTTGATATGTACATCCTGAAGTGCACAACTCATCATAATTTTGCCATATATGAATGGATGCTATCATGGCATTTTGCACTTTCCGACTCAACGCATCTGCTACTTGATTCATTTTTCCTGGTTGATACGGTATGTCACAATCAAAATCTTTTAGTAAATCCAACCATCTTCTCTGTCTCATGTTTAACTCGGATTGAGTAAATATATACTTCAAACTTTTATGGTCAGAGTATATAATAAATTTATCCCCATATAGGTAATGACGCCATATCTTCAAGGCAAAAATGATGGCGGCTAACTCGAGATCATGAACAGGATATCGTGTCTCATGAGATTTTAATTGTCTTGACGCATAAGCGATCACCTTTCCTTGCTGCATGAGTACACAACCCAATCCTTTAATTGATGCATCGGCACAAACTACAAATCCTCCTGATCCAGATGGCAGAGCCAATACTGGGGCTGTAGTCAATCTTTGTTTCAACTCTTGAAAACTACTTTCGCAATCGTCTGACCAGATGAAACTCTGATTTTTCTTGGTCAAATGGGTGATAGGCTTGGCTATTTGAGAGAATCCCTGGATAAAACGCCTGTAATAACCTGCCAAACCCATGAAACTTCGAATCTCTGGCACAGTTGTTGGTCTTGGCCAATTTAATAATGCTTCCACTTTACTTGGATCTACAGAAACTCCTTGGGCAGATATCACATGTCCCAAAAACATGACTCGATCCAGCCAAAATTCACATTTCGATAATTTTGCATACAATTGGGCCGAACGAAGAGTCTGGAGTACTAACCGTAAATGTTCTTTGTGGTCTTTCTTGGTTTTTGAGTATACCAAGATATCATCAATGAATACAATCACAAATCGATCCAAGAATTTTCTGAATACTCTATTCATCTCATCCATAAATACCGCTGGTGCGTTCGTCAGACCAAATGGCATTACCAGGAATTTGAAATGTCCATACCTGGTTCGAAAAGCCGTCTTCGGAATATCCTCCTCCCGAACTCGAAGTTGATGATAACCTGATCGCAAATCAATTTTAGAATAAACCGAAGTTCCTTGAAGCTGGTCAAACAAATCATCAATTCTGGGTAACGGGTATTTATTCTTGACGGTAACCCGATTGAGTTGTCTGTAGTCGATACACATTCGCATTGTACCATCTTTCTTCCTTACGAAAAGTACAGGTGCTCCCCAAGGCGACATACTCGGTCGTATATAACATTTGTCAAGAAGGTCCTGCAATTGCTCTTTCAATTCTTTGAGTTCTGCTGGTGCCATTCTATAAGGTGCTTTGGAAATTGGTGCGGTACCAGGTATCAACTCAATGCTAAAATCAATCTCCCTCTCCGGTGGAAAACCAGAATTTCATCTGGAAATACATCTGCAAACTCCCTTACCACCGGAATGTCTGACAAAAGTGGCTCTTTCTTTGTACCATCGATCGCATAAATAATATATCCCTCATTTCCTAGGGATAACAATCTAAACATTTCCATTGCTGATACCAATGGTATTTTAGCCTGCGATCCTCGGCCATGGAAATTCCATTTGGGACCATGATAAGGTCATAATCGAACCACCCCCTTAAAGCAATCAACGGTAGCCCGATAGTTTGTGAGCGTATCCATAGCAATAATACAGTCAAAGTCGTTCATGGGTAAAACCATCAAATTAGTGATCATAATACTCGCTTCAAATTGTAGTATGCAGTTCAGCACAACATAGCTAGATAGAATAATTCTACCAGCTGGTGTAGATACAATTGAAGTTTCATGCAGTGATACAGTTTCTAAATTATTCTCATCAACAAATCTAAATGAAATGAATGAATGCGATGCTCCTGTATCAAACAGAACTCGAGCAGTATTACCAAAAATAATACAGTTACCTGTAATCACATCTCCAGGCGCCTCTCTGGCTTGATCCTCGGTCAAAGCATAAACTCGTGCTTGTTGGGGACCTGGAAAAGTAGGAGGAGTAGTACCCCTAATCTGCGGGTAATTGGACTGCTGAAAGGACTGTACAGGTCTAGACTGTGAACCACCTTGAAATTTTCCCCTAGCATGAGGCATTGTCTGCTGTGGTTGTACTGGTCCTTGATCTCTTAACTGACATGCTCGTGAGTAGTGTCCAGTCTGTCCACAATTATAACAAGTTCCTCTCATTCCTAGACACTGGTCAGTGGAATGTCCACCTCCACATGATGCACAAAGAATACCAGGAGTTGGTGCTCCTCCAGAACCCCATGAACCGCTGGAACTTGAAGAGCTTGATCTGAACTTCTTAAACTTCTTACCCTTTGGTTTGAAACTTTGTTTATTATGAAACTGATGTGGCCTCGTCTGCTGCTGGCGCGGTGGGGGATGTTGCTGGAAAGGACCCATAGAAGAAGGTATATTTCCCTGAGGTAATTGGGGAACAAACTGCAAACCCCCTCTCCTCAGTCAACTTCAGCTCTTTTTGCCCTCTCAACTGCCTCAGGATATGTAGTGATATCCCCAGAAGTTAAAAACGTGTAGATAGAAGGATACAGTCCATCCACGAATCTAGTATACATCGCCCTAGAATTTGTCGCCACATAAGGTACATAGCTCAAAAGTGCAGAAAATTGTGATGCATACTCAGCCACAGACAAATTTCCTTGAACAAGATTATTGAATTCAGCTTCCTTTGCAGTGTAGTAGGATGGAGGGGAATACTGTTCCAAGAATTTCATTTGAAATACCTCCCAAGTGATAGTAATTCCAGACTCAATCAATCCTTTCCTCGCGGCTTCCCACCACAGTTGGGCTCTCTCTTTCAACTGATAAACTACTAGCTTCAAACGTATAGACGGTGCGTAATTTACAAGGTCAAATAAATATTCCATTTCTCGGATCCACGATTCAGCTTTTTCTCCAGAATCAATTCCATTGAATCTTGATGGACGCATATTCTGGAAACGAGCTACAACTGACTCCATATCCAACTCTTGAACTTGTTGCGTTAAATCATCCACATCATCAGCATGATGAGTGTTAGATGCAGATTCATGCATCACACCTTTCCCCTTTCGACCTCTAGCTCCAGGTGCCATTATCCCGATCCCAAAAATCTATTCCTAATCAGAGTTGAATCTGGCATGCTTTAGTAAAATGAGTAAATCTTACTCATATCAAGTCCAAATGGCTTCAAATTTCAACCATAGAACCGTTACTCATAAATCTACAACTTTCGTGTTCTGCTCAACTTCAGATTCGGAAGTTACAGAACTCGAGAGTATGGGACAAATTTCTGCATGCAACCATAGTTTCTGCTGAAACTTAGGATAGCATGAGTTACTCTTCTTTTTGCAAAAAAAGACTCAAAAATTCGACCCCTTTCTGTATAAAATCGAAGATTAGAAATAAAAAGAGGATGATATACCTCTCAAGCTTTCAAAAACACCAAAACCTTGAAGCTCTTCCTAAATCCTATCCAAAACCAAGCTTGCATGCAAGGTTTGGGAAGATTTTTGATATAGGAAAATGGGGGATGAAGTTTCGAATTTTAATGGAGGAGAGGAGAGAAGGTTGGCTTTCTTTTTGGAGTGGAGAAGGTGATAGATATCAGATATGATTAAGACATACAATTCCAATGCATAAAAAGAGTGATGGGCGTGAGTTACAAAGCCTTCCCATGACAATTGTTTTTATTATTTTCCCCCACTTCTAAGGCCATGTGTACCCATGATGTGTCCATGGTAATGTGGACATAGTGGTGGCCGAAAATATAGCATTAAAAAAGTATAATTTGATGTATTTTATGTTAGTTATAATTAGGTGTTGTGATCCGGAACACTTCAACTCGAATTCTTCGCTTTTTAATGACCCGGGTTTACTAACTCGAGGTTAAGCGTACTTAATTAATAACGGGGCCTTACAGAATAACCAATATATCCTCAATGATACTTGTTTGTACTGTTTATTTAAATAGAAGGATAGAATCGGATTAAACAATTTTGATGAAAATAAATTATACTGTATATAAAAACAATATACTTACAACAACAAATAAATCGAACTATAAAAGTAGTAGACTTACAGTAGCAGCGATAAATTGAAGACTTAACAACAAGAATCTGGAAATGATTATGGATGAGGCCACAGCAAGTCGTGTGCCCGTAAACTCAAATTTGTCCGCCTAAGCTTTTGGCCATATGGATAAGTGAGTTCCAATGTACATCACCCAATCACCTATGCACGGATTGAAACAGAATTCCGAGCAGACTCTAGTGTGCAGAACTATCAAAGAGTATGAAATGTATGAATGAAGAATGATTTCGGATTGACAAAACAATAGAGCTAGAGCAGCTTATATAGCTGAGCATCAGACCTCCCAAATGTCTCAGAGAAAATGTAATGTTTAGTGGGGTAGATGAAAAGTCTCAACACTTATCATCATATATTAAGTCTCACATTTAATACAGATTTAAATCTCACACTTAAATCTGATATCAATTCTGCAATATATGAAAAGTCTCAGACTTAATACTCAGCAAACATTGAAAAGTCGGGGTATGTGAAAAGTCATTTTTTTCAGAAATCCGAGTAGTAAAAAGTAGCACCACGCCTCGCCTAGCGGACGGACGACGCGCAAGGGACACCCATCTTTTCTATTTAACTACACTCTGTTGATTTGTTTCTCAATATAAACAAATCACAATTTTCTCAAAATTTCAATGTGAGATTTTAGCCAATTTACCATTCAAATTCATTTACAAATTTTGTTCTCATTTAACAAAACTTTTGGCTTTTCACTTATTAATTCCAACAATATTTTTTTCAATAAGATGTTAATAAATCGTAGATAAATTAAATTTTCTAGTGTTTTGTTAGTTTGTTTATTATACTAAATTGTTAGGTGTCAACAATCTATCATAAATACTAATTAGTTAGAGAAACAGGTAAACTTAAGCTAATATGTAGGAAGTGGTTAGATTCAAAAATATTATTAGTTAAGAATGATCTAACAATGTTCTATTTATGACGTGAATTAAAATTAAATATTTGAAAGAAACAATACGTTTAGAACTCTTGACCTTAAAATTTTCACAATCTTCATTTTTTTTTTTGAATAAATTACATGAAAGAATTATGTTAACTTGATGAAATCGTAATAGTAGGGAAATATTCTAGAGTGATGCATGCCAAATTTAATGAAGTTAGGGAGGTAAAATGCAAAGTACCATGGAACTAATATATATATATATATATATATATATATATATATATATATATATATATATATATATATATATATAAAAGGGTAATTATGTCATTGCATGCCATCGAAAACTAGAAGATGTTCCTTCCTTAACTTGCAATAGTTTGGTTGATGTTGCCTACATGAGCAATGTCCTAGGAGTTGAGGTGTCAAACGGGTCGAACGATATTATGCCCATCACGGGCACAACACACCACGGGCTGTGTTGGCACGGCCCGCGTCACTACAGTGACAGGTCGTACTGGGCCAAGGATATAGGTCTGTTATGAAACTTTTTTTATTTTTTATTTTCTACCTATCAATTGATAACATACGTGCGATCGATCGGTAGCATTCGAAGCAATATATTCATTATTCAATATTTGGCTTCACCGATCGCTCGACACTATTGTGCATATCGATCGGTAAATCCCAAAAAAATTTAAACAAATTGAAATGTGTCATGCTGGACCATCCCTTCCGGCACGGTCCATTTCCAAACTCGTTTGACACCTCTACATAGGGGCATCATCCACCATTTATAAGGAATATTCTACATTTTAATATTTCATATTTATGTGGATGATATCCCTCCGCTTCGAGTTTAACCAAAACAATATCTAAATTCTAGGGTGGCCTAGATTAGTTAAGAGGGAGTTAATTAGTTAACTGATAAAGAATGTGAGATTTGATAGATTAAATACCAATGGGTGACAACTAATTAATTAAATCGTGAGTAGAATATGGGAAGACATTTAAATATCTAATTAGCAAATGCTTTTGATATGATTAATGACCTAAATATTAGTCCTCATACAAATGCGATGACATAACAATTTATTTATTTTAGAGATTGAATATTATTTTTTAAAAATTTATATAAAAATTAAATTTCGAGTTGAATCTTAAATCCTCGCTCATTTGTATTACATACGTTTCAAATTTTCAAGATCAAATACTATAGAGAATTTATTAAAATGTGGAGTTCCTTACCCAATAGTACGTGCGCAATCACATAATTTTACTTTTAATTATTATGTTTACTGCAAGCTTAATATAATTAAGTAAATTATGCAGTATGCATTATTTTGTATTAATAATAATTTATGGTGTGTTTGCTGAACGATGTCCTCTTATTATATAAAAGATTGGGAGATGGTAGAGACTAATATCAACAAAAAGTGTGATGATCACTGGATATCAATGGGAGGTGAGATAGTCCATCTCTTTCTTCTCCAATGTTCAATGTTATGAAATACGTATGGGATGGCCTTAGGCGACGTAAATTAGAAAAAAAATGTGAGAATGGAGCCGAAATTTTTTTTCGATATATCCCCTCCAACGCTCAAAGTAAATGAGAGAATAGGAAAAAAAGAATTGTTATAGAGTAATCAACGTATGTTCTGGAAAAAGTGATGATCAAACATGGTATTTATAGGTAAACAATTACCATGTATGTGAGATCATTCCATGTTTATCTAAATCTACTTGAGATACGACAAGATCTCATCTGATATTCACAATCTTTGATAATGATGATTAAATTCCCAAGATCACGACTCAATCAAATCCCAGAGATTTCACTTCCATTAATAAGAGATTCGGTCGTAAAAAATACAAGTCTATTTGTTTAGTTGTAGGCATAAGTGCTCGGGGAGTTCACCTAAATATACACCTTGAGAGCTCGGGAGCTCGGCCACATGTTTTGGCAGGTCGTCCCAAGATGGACATATAAGAACCTATGAGGTCGGATGATCGGCCATGTTCCTGGAGTTCGGCCGCATTGGGAGGTCGGCCACGTGTTCGGAAGTCGGCCGTGTTAGCCACATATTGAGAGGTCAAATGAGCTGATCTCATAGAAATAGGATGAGCTCGTACTCCTACAGATATAAGAGACTTTATACGTGAATTTTGAATTAAATGGAAAACCAAACAATTATAATGGTATACCAAAATTCTTGATTTGATATTGCTTATTTATTATTTATTGTAGACCAAACAAAAAGAACATTTATAAAACAATTGATTTAAATTCGGAAGAGAAACCATGAGATAGCACGTATATGGACAGGGACGGGAGGTTGGGGGGGGCAGGTAGTTGCACCCGCCCGAATTTTTGTGCTTGGGTCGTGGATGGGCCCCACACCAACCCAGAATTTATGACATTTTTTCTACTTTTGTTTCTCTTATTTCCCGATTTTTCTCTCTGTCGTGGGGTCATTTATTTCCAAATTTTTTATTTTTTTATTTTTTATTTCCTCCACTGCTGCCCAATCTTTCAATTATTGTCTTCTAACCTAAGTCATGTAGGTCCGATATGAGCGAAAATAAATGTGGATATGCATGTGCGAATGCATCAATATTCAAAAAATTTAAGTACGAGTGTACCTTAATATGTCTATTAAAATCTTATATATATATAAATATATATATTTTATTTATTTATGAAATAAAATTAAACATAACTAATATGAATTGTATTTCACATAACTTAGATCATTCTTATATCAATTGTAATATAAAGTTGGGGAAATTGCAAATAGGTGCTGTTTACAGAAACTTATTACAAATAAATCTGCAAAAAAAAAACTTCTTACCAAAAAATACACTTAGGAGAAAATTATATTCACATAAGCCCGATTTTTTAACTATTGGTTTGAAAAGGTATTTTTTAGTTACCAAAATACCCTTCAATTGAAAACATCTTAAATCTAATTTCAGATCTTAATTTTCTTCCTCATCCCATCGTCCCACACCTTAAATTTTCTGCTGAAATTTTCCGGCGATTCTCAGATCATTATTTTCTTCATCATCTCGTCACCTCATCTAGTCGCTTCATCCCTAAAAAGTATTTGCTAAAATGTTTTGTACATGAAATATGTTTGAATCAAATCATCTAAATTTTCGTAGCATTTGGAATCTTTTTTAATCGAAGAAGATCTCGGACTAGTCTGCAATATAATTTTCGGATCTGCTATGTACATTTTCATCGTGTGTGTGTGTGTGTGTGTGTGTGTGTATACTGTGTGTGTGAATTATAAATTTGAACACCGATGCTAAATTATAGATATCGAAAGTCAGTTGGTATATTTTTTTTTTTGACTGATGCATATGGATGAAGAAGTAAGGTATGCATTGGTGTCCGTGCTTGTTTGCTCATTTTTCAAAATTTACAGTTTGACAGCAAGATGTTGCAACGAAGAAGATGACCCAGAGAAAAAATAACTGGTGCACGAAAATTATAAAAAGTAACTGGTGCACGAAAATATAACATTGGTGCACGAAAATCATAAAAAGTAATTGGTGCACGAAAATCATAAAATGTAACTGGTGCACGAAAATATAACCTTGGTGCACGAAAATCATAAAAAATAACTGGTTCACGAAAATGATAAAAAAGTAACTGGTGCACGAAAATTATAAAACAATAACTGGTGCACGAAAATTATAAAAAGTAACTGGTGGACGAAAATTATAAAAAGTAACTGGTGCACGAAAATATAACCTTGGTGCACGAAAATATAACACTGGTGCACGAAAATATAACCTTGGTGCACTAAAATATAAAACTGATGCACGAAAATACAACACTGGTGCACGAAAAATAACCTTGGTGCATTAAAATATAACACTAATGCACGAAAATACAACACTGGTGCACGAAAAATAACCTTGGTGCACTAAAATATAACACTGATGCACGAAAATACAACACTGGTGCACTAACTTTGTGTAAATTTTCGTGCATCAGTAGCTGTTTTAATTTTCGTGCATCGGTTACTGATTTTTCGTGCATCAGTTACTGATTTTCAATCTTTTCGTGCACTAGTTACTTTTTAAAAAATTTCGTGCACCAGTTATTTTTTATAATTTTCGTGCACCAATTAATTTTTCGCTGGGTCATCTTCTTCGTTGCAAGTTTCAGACTATAAATTCTGAAAATGAGCAAAGAAGCATAGACATCAATGCATAATAACTAAAAACCCTCAAAAGGCAACAAACAGTATGTATATACACATATACACACACAAACACACATACACACACATACCAGAATTGAAAAAAAATCTGGAAAAAAGTGATGGAACGGAAAATCGAAGAGATGAAGAGAAAAATCAACTGTAAGAAATCGTAACTGGCAAGAGAGATTTACGAAGCGATTTGAATCGCAGTGGTGAAGGGAAGAGCTGGAACGTAGTGCTGAAAGGAAGAGATTGAAATTTTCTGAAAATTGCCGCCTTTTCCTATTGAGAACATTTTTGTCATTTTAACCTAAGATGTACTTAAATTATTGCAAGTTTTTTTCCTGGACTAGGATGAATAAAGATTCAGTAAAAGGTACCCGGCCTGAACTTTGCCCTATAAAGTTCTTAACATTTATATGACAGCAGTATCAAATAAAATCTTTAATTGTGATCTTGCTAATCTAATATCTATTCTCAATATTTTACTTTTTCTTTTCCCTTTTTTTTTTCGGAGAATTAAGAAGGTTTAACAATAAGTCATGAGCTTGTAAATTTTAAATCGCGACTTAGTAAAACTTAGTTCGTCTTAAGCGCCTTATGCAAAATCGGAGCACGAGATCATGACCAAAGCGTCAGTGTGCAGATGATGGTAGAAGAATTATATGACTTAGCTTCTGGCTTTGGTATGTGCTTATTTGTAAGTTTTTTTTGTGACTCAATTAAGATTGTTTTTTATAATCACATTCTTGTTAGAATTACATTAAAATATATTAATGATTATTATTTTGTTTGTCTATATCATGAAGTAAGAAACCAGAACCAAAATCGTAAGTCGTAACCATGCGAAACTAAAACTGGAGTATACATTCATCTTAAATTTTAAAATCCTGAATAATATATATAACACCATTTATATAATTTAAATTATTCGATTTATAGATTTAATCCACATATATATATTTTATTAGATATTCAAAATATTTTACAATATAATAATTAAATAATAAAATTAACTAGTTTTATTACCTTGCCCGTCGAACTGATATTTGTTAGATTTTAAAGAAATAAACTTAAATTATATCGATTAAAACTGGAATTAAACACATGAAGAATTATCATTGAATCGAGATACAGTGAAAATCATTTTTGACTGTGTCTTCTGTTCAAGATTATCCCTCCAACCTTATCCCATTAAAATTCCTATCCCACTTCTACAAGCAACTGCATATTTTACACACAATACCCCTTTTACTTTATAAATCCATTTATATACAATGTAATAATATATATATATTTTATGCATTTACAAAAATTAACATATACAAGAAAAGAAATATTGTAACTTTTGACCTCGGTGAAACACGCTTTGACTTCATCCTTTGGTTTATCAGTTTATCCTAATTTTGTTCATAACATTGTAATTTCAGAGATTAAGGCCATAGTTATTATTAGCTTCAGTCCCTATGTCCCTATGTCGGGAAATTTTAGTTCAAATTCCCTACTTCCATTTTATATTTGTTTGAACTTCCTGACTCAAAAAAAATGACTAACTTACCCCTATAGAAAAGAAACCCCCCCAAATACCATGTATCTTCCCCCCATGTTTCTTCTTCTCGATGCTGATTTAAAGAATTTTATTTATTTTTTCTTAGTTGTTCTCTCCTTCATCTACTGTAATCTCTGCTATTTGCTCCCCCAAGAATATTCAAAAAAATTGTCCAGATCATCAACATAAGGTCAAATAAATCTAGGTGTTGTATAGTTGCTAACGGGAAATATAATGCAATTAAACAGAAACAAAATAAACATTTTAACAAATCCTCGACATCAACATCCCTATCTTGATCGGCGAGTTGAGAAAGCTTCTCCGCAATAGCTTTCCGATTGACATTGCTTATCAATCCTCTAAAATGACGACATACAATGTCGAAGTCCATTCGTAGATCCAAATCAACAGGTTGACCAATGTTGTTCAACCCAAGTATAATTGAGAAGTCATATGATGTGAACGGAACAACAACATCGTCACCAAAACAAACGACACCAAATGTACTTAAAACCATTTCAAGATGTAATCTACTCTTACACTACTGAGAAATAGTTTTGGCATATTCATCCATGAGGATAATGGAGTTTCTTTTTTCTTTTTTAATTGCCTTTCCCCAACTATCCGCAGAATTTTACCCATCGTGCTACTCAATAGGCGAGCATCGAGACATTATATCGTGACTAGCCATTTCTACATCAAAAACCAAAATACACCGTTAACAGTGACACTTTAAACAATCAAACGAACGTACAAATTCCATTGTTAAAGTAAACGAAAATATCAATATATGCAAGTCCAAAGCTCCATAAACGTGAACCCTATAAAGACAATAATCTACCTGAACCCAAAGCTAAATGAAATTAAAATAATGAAGTAGATTCATTCAACCCCATCGAAAAAACAATCATTGAAAAAATCATTGGTCAAGAGGCTCTGAATTTACAGTATGTTATTAATTCTTGAAAGAAAATCTCTTACATAACTATGGTTTATAAGCAAACAATTGGAAGACAAGAAAATAGTGTCTATTTTAAAATAGGAATTCAACCCATCGACATAAATTGGCATGACCAGAAATTAAAATTTTAAATTCAGCTAATACAGAAACAAAGATCAAAATTTTAAATCATTCACAAATAATTTAACATTCAACATCATGTACAATCAGAATTACCAAAACCCATCGCTTAAAAATCGCCAAACAGAATCTTGAAGCAAGAAATAAGAACAATAAAAAGGCAGAAGAGAAATTAGATTTACCTATGTAGTCCAGTTCGAATAGACTACAATTTTTTTGCCTAAAATGTTCAAATCCCACTCATCAACACTAACCGACCTCCAAACCAGAGAATATACTATCAAAAACAAAAATTGCCAAAATAATGTACTGCAAAACAAGCACAAGACACGCACAAAAATAACCCCCAGATGTAGAAGGAAAATGTCGCATATTCTATTTTACGAAACCGTAGCACAGATTTCAGAGATTACTACTTAAATATCACTGAAATACGAAATCTATGGAACTCTATACTAACCTTTTCTGGTGGTCAAGCCGGATGCGAGAAAGCGCCGAAATTGCACAGAGATTGCTTTAAGGTTCGTCAAGATGGAAGCGATTTCTTTGCTCTGAAATCTGCAATGGAACAATGGGAAAACCGAAAAATGCGAGAAAGCGCCGAAATTGCTTTAGGGTTCGTTAAGATGTAAGCAATTTCTTCGATCTGAACTCTGCACTCAACAATAGGAAGAATCGAAGAAGCGTCGAATAAGGAAGGAGAAATTTTATTTTTTTTTACAGAGGGGTGGAGACGTAATATAGTTGAGTTAGGGAGTTCAAACAAAGATAAAATGACAATGGGGAGCTTGAACTAAAATTCCCTAACATAGGAATTGAAACTAATAATAACTATGGCTCAAGGGATTTTTGGATAAATTTTCCTTGATATAATTGTGGAAAAAAAACAATAGTAACTTATTAATGAATAACATGGGACCCGCTTAATTAATCTTTAACTACTTTAGAAGGTATCTATCCAAAAGTTCCAATTTAATTAAAAATAAATAAATTTAACCCAAACCCGAAAAGATAAATATCTAGAAGAAGATAGAAGAAGATGCTCACTTGTTTTCATTCATTACACAGCATCCACATCAACGTCATGGGGTTCCCTATTCTAACTCAAATTCCTCACTACACTCCATGAAAACAGCCACAGCAACCTTTATTTGAATATACCACCAAAACACAGCAGAGAAAAAATGGATATTGAAGAGTGGGAACTCCTCCCCGACGAGGGATTTCTTGAAATACATGATGATGCAGGAGGTGACAAGATTCATCCCAAAGGAAACACTGTTTTCCACATGAACTACTTCATATGTCCTTCGAGTGTTGATTCTGTCCCCAGACATCATCCTAATAAACAACTCCCACCTCTCTCTGTTCATCTTTTAGAACCAAGAATTCCCAAGAAGCCACCAGATCAACAATCCGATACACCACCTGTGGAGATCATCAAGAAGATCACGCCTCCACCAACATCATCAGACCCTGTTTCACAAGTTTTCTTCAAGAAAATGACGGAAACTGAATTTGTCGACATCAAAGTGGACTCACCAAGGTCCGGTAATGCTAGTAGGGGAATCATTCCTCAGAACGAAGGTGCTGCAGTTTTTCAATTCGAAGAAAAGGGGGATCAGGACGCTGTTCCTTGTGGTATTTCAGAAACGGTGATCAAGGAAGACAATAGCATGGATTCCAAGAAAGACGATGGAGGAGGATTGAACATATGGAAATGGAGCTTAAATGGGATAGGTGCTATTTGCTCACTTGGAGTCACTGTTTGCTGCATCGTTGTTTTCACCAGCAGCTGCAGGATGAGTAACAAACATCCTCAGCAGAATCAGAAACAACAATCACAAACTCACGCCAATGATAAGGTTAGAAGCCAAAAGGGATCAAAATAAACATTTACCAGCTAATAGAGGACAAGTTTTGTTGGGTTTTAGAGGTACTATAAATTGTTGATCATGTTTGCAGAGGATCAAGCAAGGCATAAACAATGCAAGCAGGCTGAGAGAAGCAATTTGTGCGGTGAGAGGAGTTCCAATTGCTAAGGCACGTATCACTTTTGGGGGTCACTACGAGGCAGCAATCTAAGTACGAGAAAGGAATATGGTATAGTGTGGATTACGACTATTACTATGAAAAACATATTTCATATGCTTGTATTGGGTTTGTGAATAGATGTTTAATTATACTTAAAATGAAGCAATATCCATTGTTGAGGAAAATCTATTCCAAGTGTATGCCCATCATCAATGTAACAAAATAGTACAACGGTATGATCGAAGCAACGTCCCCGGCCTTACCGATAATGTCGTTTAGGAAAAGATCTTCAGTGATCCAACTTCTACCGTTTTAAGGCATTCAATTCCTTTTTGTTTCCATCAAACAACCAAATCAATCTCATATCACATCTCAATATGTCAATACAACAAATCTCTCAACTTGTTATTACCAAATCAAGAAGCCAATATTCCTTACCTGTTGTAGTTGTAGCCTTTTTTTAATAAGCTAAGGGCACCACACAGCCCTTCATACTCACAAAACCATATCTAAAGTACCCTTTATATAACTGAAATATAGGGAACGAATCTTTAAATAGACGAGTTTCATAACAGGTAGTACACAAACATTTAGTGTTCTAACTGTAACAAGATTAAGATCCCCATGAAACCATCTGATTAGGATAATCTGAAGATGTACCAGGTGAAAGAGGAGTTTCACGAAGCAGAAAGAGAACACAAATAAGATCAACAAAAGAAATCAAATCTTTGTTCTGATCCCTTAACACAAATAATCAATCGTGTCATTGATTTTCCATCCCTACTAGTTTTTTTCCTGAAAGTAGTTTCCTCATAAAGCAATACTAGGCGTTATTACGCACATGTTCGCAACGATTTTCACTCTGAACACAGCATGTCTGGAGAATTAGTTACAATGTTTTATTTTACCCAAAACAATTCATTGCAATGTCCTTTGGGATAGGAAATGGAATACAAAAGTTTCCAAACTATCTCTAAAGTCTCTCTCGCTCTTGTTAATTCTTTTCTGGAGCCGACCAAGCTCAGATCAGGAAATAAACTTCATCTTCAATACACAAAAGAACGAATTGCTGACTGGAAAACAAAATATCAGAAAACTATACATACAACGACTATGGCGATGAGTGAATGCTTAATCCGAGTGTAAGTCTTCTTGTTGGAGATGGAAATCTGACGAGGAAGAAGAAGAGGAAGAGGTGAGATAAGGGTTGTCGGGATGGGGGAAGCAAACGAAGGTCCAGAGCCAGAACGCGAGGCGGCGGAGCTGTTGAAGCGGGAAGCAGAAGAGGAGATGGAGAACTTGATCGGTGCCCAATCGTTGTGGGTTGCACGCTATGTATTGACAAGCATTAGCTGAAACTTTCGCCACCTTTACCACCACTGAACACCATCTTATGATTCTGATCTCTCTCGTTGTATTGATGATAATAATATTACATTAACCAATAATGCAAAATGTGCGATAGTCTGTCCGAGTTTGAGGAATTTCGTGTCAAATTCAAATTGGATTTTCTTCAGTGGGCAATGTGGTTCTTCGTCTTCTATTTCGGGATTGAGATTGGGAGGGAGGGGGTATAATGCATTTTTAGTTTTGTAGGTTTTATTGGTCAGTAATATTAGTCCTTATAGTTTTAAATTCACAATTTTGGTCATCTATGTTCCTTATATCAGCAATTTTGGTCATTTATCTTTTTACATGCAATTTTAGTCATTTAATTATCAAAATCCGCAATTTTAATCCTTTAACTGTCAAAATTTGTAATTTTAAAAGGTCAAACATATATATACTATATATATACTATATTATGAAGGAAGAGCAATACATAGTAATTATCTTGGCCTTTTGGTATGCTTTATGTGTTCTTTCTAAAACACCCTTATATAAATAATTATCTCTAATATTTTTATTTTCTTCAAATTTTTTAAAATAAGTTATTTCATCTAATTAATAATATATCATATTAGCCTAAATATTTTGATTTTAAAAATATACAATAATTACATATTTATATGGTAATTATATACTATATAAAATTTTTAAAAAATTTACATAAAATTATATGTGCATACATCGAGTGTCAAAAATCGCTAGTACAAATGATTTGAGCCACATCTTCACTACATTTGAGCCACTCCCTCCCCCACCATAGTATGAGGAAGCAATGTTAGGTTTGGGCATGCATGGATTACCAGGCAACGAAGAGATGTACATGCATACACCATAGTTAGTCGAGGAAGATCGCGTAAGGACAAGGATAGAGAATACAGAGAAGGGAGGTGCTTCACGGCTTCGGGTAGGGAAACTATCTTTGGCAAATCGGAAAGCTCGGGACTTCTTAGCGACTTCATGTACCTTATATCTTCTGGTATCTCAACAAATTCTATGCATTCAGTGATCGTTAAATCCAGCAAAGTAGTGAGGGGCAAACAAGTTGACTTCTTAAACATCTGTCAATGTAATTTATGTAAACTTTCAAGAGATTTCAAGCCTAGCAAGCCTTGTGCAGGCAGTGAGTTCTCACGTGCTTCATAAATCGTCAAAGACTTGAGATTAGTGAGATTTTCCAGTACCTCACTCCGAATGGGAACTGGACTTGTAGTGTTGATAATGGTCCTCCACGATTGGCTTAAGAGAAAGGGCAAAGAGACTGATAGTTCTCTCCGGCCCAACCTGTTGAATCCGAGTGTTTGCACCAAAAGTGCTGTACTGGACTTTGTATGATCGAATCTTCGTGACATCGCATCTTTTGTACCTACATTAAGAAATTTCGTGAAGCGGAATCCAAACTCAAGGATACAGATGCATGATTGAACTAGAGAAGCATATGCAAGGTTTATGGCAGAAGGTAGTTTTAGATAGTTGGGATTCAACGGATTAACAAAGAGAATGACGCTAGCATGAAAAAATAAATCAGGTTATTCAAGTTGAAGGATCGTTGTGGTTAAAAGTTAAAAGTTATTGTAAAGTAATAGACTCAGAAACAAAGTTTCCAAGTCACAGGCTTCTCAGAATCCTCTTGATAAATATGAGGAAGGATTTGAAAGTTGATCACGTATAGTACAATTAAACTATCCTCTTGATAACTGTTGCGACACATGGTTGGATTGGAACTGAAATGACCAGAGGTAAATTCATGGTGGAGGAAGGGGCAGAGATGCATGAAGTGGAAGGAGAAAATGGAGTGAATAAATATTTATCCCAAGCCTTTCAGGTGCAGCAGAAGTAAATGAATATTTATATTAAATTTTAAAGTATTAAAATTACAAATATTGATAGTTGAAAGACTAAAATTGTGGATTCTAATAATTAAATGACTAAAATTACAGGTGAAATATCTATCTTTTTTTTAAGTTTTTTAAATAATTGAATGTTTTTAACAATAATAATAATAATAATAATTTTAAATAATAGAATTCAGTAAATTAAAGGAAAAATTATTGTACAAGATTCAGTTTCTAGGTCCTAGTCAGCAGATTGAGTTGCAGTTTGCACATCATTGAGGTGGAACACTGTCCAGGAGCCACTGATTAATCCGTAAACGGTAGGGTCAAATTCAATACGCTTAATTTACCAAACATGCATCCCAGCCAGTTTAAACCCATGATACTTACTGAATGTCATTAACCTAGCCCAAAATATAAAGATAAAAAGACTTTTTTTGTTTTTTTTTTTTCGTTTTTTTCGCTTCTTTTGCTTGTTTTGATATGAGGAAGGAGGATTTTTAAAGATTTTTAAGCCACTGTCCGGACTCGAACCCAAGTCATTCCAAAAAGGGGATATGAGTCTTTACCGGAGCCTTAGTCCTGACTAAGGCCGGAGGGTCGATTTTTTGTTGTTGATAACAGACACTAATTTTTGTTTCAAAATGCAAAAATTATGATTTAAAAAAATATTAATTTTCTTTTAATATGATATCAGTGTTGTCAATGAACCAATACTATATGTATAATAGTTTGCTGACACTACACTAAGTTCAATCGGCATGAATTTCGGTAACTTGAATTTATTTGACTGAAGAAAAAAAAACTCACGAACAAACAACAATGGGATGGGTTAACCTTGGGGATACTGATGGTAAAAGAAAACTGAATAATCATGCATAACAAAATTGATCTAAACTGTAAATCATCTGGATAATAATTTAAAGAAAAAATGTAAAACTATTTAATAACTACATTAGATAACATACACAAGAGACCAAAAACAAAATTAAAGGTTTTTCCTGAATGTATGGTATATATACATACATTCATATTTAGAGTTGGGTGGTGATAGCAGAGGGATCAGCTCCGAGATATCCTTCATCTTCCAAGTAAGATACCACTTGACCAGCCATCTCATTAGGTGTGGGGCAGATTCCATCCTTCTGTTGTATCTCAATCTGAAACACACAACTTAATGAGCGTAAGAGAAAATGCAAGCACTGTAAATGATGTCTAGTTCCTGATGAATCACCAATATATCTGTTAAATAAAATTATTACAAACCTCACAGTTCAAAGGCGGTTCATAAGGATCATCTATTCCAGTAAAACCTGAAACTTAATCATACTGTTGATAAAAAATTGACCCATAAAAAGAAGAAAAACAAACCTAGAATTGCTAGCATACAAGGGTCAGTCAAGAGAATATGCACCTTTGATCTTGCCAGCCCGTGCAAGCTTGTAAAGACCTTTGGGATCTCTGCCTTCACATAACTCAAGAGGCATGTTCAAAAAGACCTGGAAATTTCACATTACGGAAATTTTTAATGCCACAATCTCTGTAGAAGAATACTTGGGATTTGAATGCTAATTCTTGCCTCAATAAAATTTTCTTCTGGTAACAACGCACGGCAAGAATCTCGGTCATTACGATATGGAGATATAAGACTTGCAATGCAAATTAACCCAGCATCAGCAAAGAGCTTTGCTACTTCCCCTAAATGGACAATATAGAAGTTGCATCATTAAACAAGTAGTACCTCTATTTTGAGGTAATATCCAGTAGCTAGACCTCATATCCGATAGTGAGAACGTCATGATTCTAGTATTATAAAATGATATAATTATCAAAACAAGTATCAAAAGCACAAGAAAACGGTTACTCGAACTCTGACATAGACTTCATCAGAGAAAAAAGATATTGTGTAGTTCAACTTTACATATTAACCGATTAGCGAACATCATTTATATTTTTGTGCTTAAAAGGATTGCATATTAGTAACCAAATGAGCGTTAGGGACTTCCAGGTTCATTAACAGCATACTGTAGCTATATTTGGTCCAAGTCATGAGAAATCAAACTCTAAATAAGACAGAGGACAACAGAGAGTCATAAAAAATGTGAACGTAGTAACTTGTTCGGGTTAACAATATGAGAAAGAGGTACTAAAAGTACGATGTTCGAATAGGAGATCAAAGTTTACAACTTCCCTACTTTCTCTTCCCTTTTCCAACTCTGCAGGCATTGATAGTTTATTCCAAACTAAGCAACTACATACTTACCAACCCTGCGTATGTTTTCAGTTCGATGTTCTGGTGTGAAACCCAAGTTCTTGTTTAGACCATGCCTAAGGTTGTCCCCATCAAGAACATAGGAAAGTTTACCACGGGAATGCAACTGTCCGCCAAGTGTGCATGCAAGAGTGCTTTTGCCTGCAGGGCAAAGGCAACAAAAAAGATGTTTACAAGCAACAAAAAATTTACAATCCAATAACAGTCCATAATAGCTTAGATGACGTTAACAGCCTAAGGATGTGGTTTATCCACATTTTACAGTGATGTAGCACTTTTGATAATCATGTGAGGATAAGGATAATATGTAAATGATATTTTTGGTAATATTTCCAGTATTTATAGAAAATATTTCCAGTGATAGCATTTTCAGATGCTGAATAGGGGAATATGATGTGTGCTGGCTATATTTTCTGAAGGAGTCATTTTCTATTGTATATGCCATCTCATGTCAGAATATATAGGGCTATTTTTAATGCTAAAGATTATTTTAAAATTCATAATATATAGTATTTGAGATAGAATAAAAAAAAAGAATTGTTTTTAGGAGTTTTTAGTGAAAGTATTGATTTCAAATGGGAATGTGAGACGAACTAAACTATATTTTGGTTAAAGAATTTAACACTAACATGGGTCATATTTGTCTATTTTTCCAAAATTAAAATATTCCCCAAAACATAAACAAGCATAACCAAAAAGTTTTCTATATTAAAAGGGAGAAACAATAAAGGGATGATTCAAATCATTTTAAAGTATCAAGGCATATACAACTAAAAGAAAACAACAACGAACTGGATGAAAGTAAAAAAGGAAAAACTATATAAATTGAAAACAACATTCAAACATTAACCTGATCCACTGAGACCAGTGATCCATACAACACATCCCTGTTGATTAAGCAGCTTTTGCCTATCTTCCTTCCTGATGGGGCATTCGTGCCAAAAGATGTTGGTTGAATTGCCCACAGAAGACATTAGAATAAAATACTATTCTTTTCCTGCAAATAGAGATAGACTTTCGGATCCTTCATGAAATAAATCACTGTTACTTGTTTGCATGATTTTCACTTAGATAAATTCGAGCTTGAATTTAATGACACGTGTATTTGAAATCCATTGCAGTTACTAATAAAAAACAATAAAAAAATTATTGTATGGTTTGGGTAAGAACTTATAACACCTCAACTTCTTATCTAAGTATTTGAGCTGATGTTCATTTAGGTGAATATATGTTTTCTTCGTAAATTTTCATTTCTCTCGTTTAAAATTTGGCAAATTGATTAATCTCATAAACTAATGTTTTGACTAGGCTAATTTTTCCCCTCAGCAATTATTCTTGCTCATGACATGTATATCCTCAAAAATATACAGTAACAGATATGCATATTTATAGAGTAGAAACTGATATTAAACATTGAAAAAGTAGTCTGTTCATTCCATATATATGTTTCTAAAAATGTATTTTGAGATTTCTCCCCTTCAATTTTGAACTTGGATCATGGCTCTACTCACGGTATACGATGCAGCGCTTGGAATCAAATTGGCCGTCCTTGACCATGGATGCAATAGATGAAACAAGATTTCAAATTTTACGACTTCATTTGATCCTTCTTTCACTGAAGAAACAAGCAGCAGGAGAAAAACTTTTTCTTCCTGATTGATTGATGAATATATAGAAACAAATTAAGGAAAAATCATCACCAAACATGACTTGCATTTTTAGTCATAGCTTAGATCATTCAACCGTAACAATAATAGACATAATTTTCGGTTTTGCTATTATTTGAGGACGCTGTCTTTCCATCTAATCATCCACCACAAAAATCAAAATCTAGAGGCGGTAACCCAAAGAGAAAAGAAATAGAAAAACAAATTCGCAATGCATGGCCAACGATTCTCGATTTCTTAGTCTGTTGGCATACAAAGAGAAGGTTCAACAATTCAACCCAAATGAGTTGGCATTTGTTACGAAATATTTATGAAACAAGGAATCGAGAAAGAACCTGCATTTATGATGCAAAACAAATGAGCAGAGTGAAACAATGGCGAAATCATACCTTTAAAAGAGAGGGGAGAAGCGATCGAAAAATTGTTAAGTCCTTGCAGTGGTTTTGTGATCTGCCGGAAGTGATTTAGTGTAGACGTAATTTGGGCAATCCAGAAATTGGAGGAGAGGAGGCGGAGCTCACTATGTCGCTCGCTATGTTCCCGCTTGGTTTGTGTGGAACGAATAATAAATAAGTCATTCAAAAATAGAAATGTTATGGGACGGGTTAGATCCAGACCCATATTAAACTCATCATGGATCTAATTCCGGCAAACAAGTCTCAGGTGGATCTGGAACGATCAACTGGGTTTTTTAAGTGGAGTGAGTCATGAGTCTTGCAAAACCCGCCCCGCTATACAAATCAGTTATATATTTTTTGTTATAAGATGCACAATTTGAAAATTAATATTATATGTTATGAGATTGTGTTGTAAGTGCTAATTTATTATTTTGATGTGGTTGTCATTTTTGAGTTTTGATGTAAAAACTTTTTTTTTGTTTAATTTAGTTACATGCATGGTCAAATTGTATTAAATTTTAAAAAAATTAATTTCTATGTTAGTGGGTTCGTGGGTTGAACCAGTCGGGTTCATGGGTGGGGCGGGGCATTTTTGGTACAATGGTGGGGCTTCTTTGGGATCATTTTCTGTAGCGAGAGCGATATGAATTTCGGATTTGGCCAAATCGGTGAACCCTAATCTTTGGCTCAAGAGTCACAAGACTCATGCGGCGAGTGGAGCTTTACTGAATGTGCATACTACGGTTCATAATCAATTATGCAGGCCTACGTGTACCTCGTGTTGGGCCGCACCTCCCAGAGCCGGAGCCGCCCTCAATTCACTGCTTCCGCCGCCATCAACGGACAGCGGAATCACTATGCCGTGCTAGGGGTCTCGCCAAACGCTTCTGCCTCCGATATTAAAAGAGCCTACCGTCTCCTCGCTCTCAAGGTGTTTCATATGCTGCACAAATTCGTTCATATTTCATCATTATTTTTGGATCTTTTTAAGAAATCCTTCAAAGTCCCATGTTTGAGTAATAAGCATCCTTTTACATATTAAGCTAAAATTTTAAAGCACAAAATCAACCAAAACTATGGCACTATCCTTAAAAATTTACACACGACAGGGTACCATTATGACTCTTTGCCTTAATTCAAGTCGTCAAATTCATGTAACTTGTTAATCAATTCGGAGCATTTAAACATGAGGGATATAAGATAATGCTTCAACATGTACTGAAATTAGTGTCTTTAAGCAATAATTTCCAATTATAGAGAAACAGTCTACAAACTCCTCGATTTATGTGGCTAACCAATCAATTTGTAAATTCCTAACAAAGCCCAATGCTTGATTCTCTTCTCTTCTATCAGTATTTAGAGGCTTTGATTGTATTAAAAATGAAATGCCAACCCTATTTGGTGGAAAAATATTATTTTGCGAGCCCCGGAGGTAATGACATCGTGACTCACCTCATTGGATGCTTTCCTTCTTTAATGATTTGAAGTGCTTGTTTAACACCTAGCTTAAGAACGTCATAGGGCTGGGATGTGTGCATCTTCTAATCATGCCATTATTGGTAATTTTCATGCGTGTAACCTAATCAACATGTCCTTGACTGACAGAAGTCTCATCATTAATCCTCACAATATTGATTGTTTTGCACTGATAACACATTAATCCTCAATCAGCATGAATCTAGGTAGCTCTCGCAATCTATTTTACTTTATTGGCGTTTATTACTCTTTTAATATGGGCTATGAGGAGGCTTCCATCTGTGAAATAATGTAAGTTATTTCCTTATTTCCGCTCTTCCCACCCAAAACAAGCTGTATGGTCTATGGTTTAGTTACATTTTAACCCTCCTACGCAGTATGGTACATAAAGTGGTTTCGCAGGCTTTATCTATTATTTTAGGAAAGAAAATTATCACTTCGATTCATCTGCTCTTGATTTTTTTTTATTGCAGTACCACCCTGATGTTAACAAGGAAGTAGGAGCAAATGAGGCTTTCAAGAGTATCCGGCTCTCATATGATGTGAGAAATTTTCCAACACTTTCTGTTTTCAGTGCGCCTTACGAATAGTAGGGAGAGGGTGAGTGACGAATAATCATAATGGATAATTTATATGACTTGGCCATGATGGTCTACATCTATTTGATAGTGTCACTGTCAAATGACTAAATTTTAATTAGTTCTCTTATTTCAGAATATGGTGATAAAAATCATATTAAAAGTTCATCATAATCTTGGCCATATGGCATTTGATTTCGAAGGTCATATTTGATTTTTCAACAGTTCATTTTCCTCAAATCCATCTTCTACTTCTCCGCATGATCTAAATAGTTACGAGAAGAAATTCACCATAGCCGTATATTAGACTAACATTTACTCCCACCCCTGGAATTTGATAGTAGTTAACATTTAATTTCATCTGAGTGGTTCATCCTCCCTTCTGTTTCTACGTAGATTCATGCTTGTGTTGACATCTAATGATTTTTTATGGTTTGTTTCTTTTTGGTGGCATATTGTTGCAAACCTAAAGGTTTCAACCATCTGATGTTTGATGTATGGGAGTATTTTAAATTTTTGTTATTCAATTCGGCGTTACGAAAAATATGCTGAGAAAATAAGTGCGACGTGCTATATGTCAGCGAACTTCGTAAATTTAGTCTCGTTTAAATTGCAGTATGGAAAGTTCGTAGTTAGTATCCTGAAGAGTTTATTTTTTTGTTCTCCATGAAACTCTGCAATCTCTTGCATTATTGAATGTTATACCATTGAACCTCCCACATCACTGTGGGCTTGTTAAGAGCTAATTTTAGTTATCTCCCAATGTCGAGCAATATTTTATTTTGGAAAATAAAGGAAAAATGATTTTGTTCCAGATTCTGGTGAAGGAAGCAACAAGAAATGAGTATGATCGAGCCCTGCAACATCAAGAAAGTGCCAGAAGGCCTCTGGGTGAAGAATGGGACTCTAATCTGGCTTATGATGGTGGATTGAGGTTTTATAAATGGGCTTACGATAGGCATAAAATGCGAAATGATAAATATTGGGAGCAATATTACAATAAAGAACAGCAATTTTATAAAAATCCTGAAAAGGTTTCTGAGAGAGAAAACACAAATGAGGAGAGAGAGTCTTTCGTTGAGGTGCTTAGATCAGCTTTCCTCTCTCTGTTTCTGATGCAGACTGTGGGAGTCCGATTATCTCTCACATTTAGCAGCCTTATGGCTTTGATTGACCACAAACTGGATGCGGGATATAAGTTCGGTTATTTATTTGCATGGATATTAGGAGGGAGAGGTGGTATTTTGCTTACCATGTTCCTGTCGTTTGCAAGTTGGGCTTGTGGCAAAACTAGTAGCAGCATAGTTGCTCTTGTGATAGTTGCCATGTGGTTTGGCTCAACTCTAGCAAGGTATACTCCACTTCCTCAAGGTGCACTCCTTACTCTTTTGTATATGTCAATAAAGCTACAAATTGATCTAAACTAAAGTTGTTGCCAATGCTGTTCTGTAATGGATGTTTGTTATTCTGAATGTTCGTGTATATATGTTTATGTATATATTTCAAAGTAAAAAGCTATTATGTAATATACTCTTACCTGTTTTTGTTGTGAGCATTAGTGTGATTCTTCCTTCTATTTCTACCCATCAATTCATAGCTGGTGTGTTAAACATTACAGTAGACTAGTCTTCATGGATAGTTACATTTAATATTTTTAGTTTTTCTATATGCAATTTTTTGGACAAAATGGAAGCCTAATTTGTGGGGAACGATGGAATGAATGAAGACGAGCCCCCGAATCACACCTATCTACCAAGTACGGGCTCACGAAGAATCAACAATCTCAACATGCTTGTCAGCAGAACAATTAAGAATACAAACATCAGATTCATACACAAACTTTTCCATGTACAGACCCACTGGTCAATCATCATCAATGACGAAACGAGAGACAACGATACGAATGCTAACTAATCCATTGATTTACAAAACCTGTTATAGGTTGGAATTCTAACTTGCTGCTACCCTTAGACTTCCTGTCTGTTCGATTTGCTTGATGCTTCGCCACAGGTAACGTCCGCTTGCCATATCAATTAATACCCAGAACCCATTTTGCATAATCTGAATAAATATTTAGAAAGGAAATGTTAGGGGAAAAAAAGAACTTATGGAATGAATGTCAACTGTACTGTGCCTACCTTGAAAACGTGAAATTCTTTGTGCTTGGTGGAAGAAGTATTATTATCATGTTGGGTTGAATCTTCCGAAGATGTGAATTCCTGGGAAGAATTTAACGAATTCCATGCCAAATAAGCTGCCAATATCGCTGAGAAGAACACCAAGATGAATCTCAAAGGGCACATTTCTGGTATTCGTTACACTTTCTGAATTTTAATTCTGAGATAGAATGATCTGTAAATAGGTATAGATATACACATCTTGTGTATTCTTATACTATAAACAAACGCGTTGCATTTGTTTCTTTTGTGTGCTAAGTCAAAGATATGGCTACCAACTCCAAATTTGTAATGCGAAGAAAAATATAAAAAATGAAAAAAAGATGGGTTGTGTGAGAAGACCAGCTCACACCAGACTGAGTCGTCCTGTCTTACTAGTATTTTCTTTTAAAGAGCTGTCTTACTAGTATTTAGTTGAACTAGTACATATATCCGATAAATTATAAAAAAAGCAAAAATCGAAAATATAAAATAGATTTTTCTAGTAACAGTAATTTAAAAAAAAAAATTATTTATGAAAGTAATTATCAATATTGAAATGATTAGATATATTTTTGCATTTAATTAGTTAATTTTAAGTTATTATCAAATAAATTCATGTAATCAATTATATAATACGAATAAACTATAGAGCAGTTATTAAATACATAAAGGAACCCGCCCTATAGATCTTGCCCCTGCCTGCCGGCTTATCTTATTTGATACAGAATCGAGTAGTTTACTTTTTTTTTTTAGTTCCCGAGTAATAAGTTTATCTCTTGAATATTATACTACCCAAACGTATATGCATGGGTTTAAAGGTCTACCTTGACCATTCATAACTAATTATATACTTTCATAAATAGTATTTGAAATATAACAATCAAATAAATTATCATAATAATAAAATAATAGGTAAAATTGTTATAATATTGAATTTCTTATTCCTTGTTACTTCAACTCCTTCATTAGAAATTGCCAAACTTAGTACCACATGGAAACTTAAATTTATTTATACCATTATAACATTAATTTTTCATATATCTCGTTATCATGTTAAAATTTTATTTTCATTATAATATAACTATAGTTCCCTTGAGTCTTTCCACTTCTATTTTATATTTATTTATCATTATTTCAATTAGCCTTTTAGTTTATTATCTTCACCAAAGATTTTAAATAATTAAATTTATGAAATTAAAAGTTCGAGAATTAGATACATTCTAATATAATAAAATGCTATCATTATACTCGCCAACATCATTTTTACTATTACAAATCACCAAATAAAGATTAGTAACGGTGGAATAGAGAAAACTCAATAAATTGGAAATAGATAGACATTCTAAATTCTATATCTAAGGTTTACAAACCATTTATCAATAAAAAAAATTTGATATTATTTTGTTTTTATTTTTTAATCCGAATTGTGTTGTGTGTATATATATATATATATATATATTACTCGTTTACGTTGGTTTAGTCACCCACGAGGCTACGACGTAGATAAAGTGATGCATATATGGGCTGAGTAAAGTTAATAAATTTTGACCATTTTAAAGAGCATAGAACGATCGAATATGACAAGGTTCAAAATATAAAATATATGGAGTCCAAATGAATTAACGATGTTATTTTTATCGAAATAAGCTATTGAAAAAGATCGACGCATGAATTCTCGTTATTTTATATCGTATTAATACACCATACCCATAGTAAGGCATTACACCATTATTTTTTTTTTTTTTTTTGTAAGGAACATTGTTGATAAGACATCCAAATTATGATAACACATGTATAGTTACTTCTAATATTCTTTTCCTCCTTTTTTCCTTTTCCTCCTTTCAACGATCCTTTACATCAAATTTGTGTTGATACCAAAAGAGGCAAGGAAAATTAGTTTTTAAATTCCGCCCCTTGATACATATACATTGACTAGTGTATTCTGCACCGCGCAAGGCGCGGTGCCAATTAGTAGTTTGTTGCTATGTTATTTTGTTGTTTGGTGATCTATAGACAACTTTTGTTTGAAGTGTACAGAAAATACTGATGAATAGTAAGAATTGTAATAATTTTGTAATGATGGGTGAAGTACGCTCATTCCATATAATCAGAGAGAAGTATGTATGTATAAATTATAATCTATGAGAATGACGATAACAGATAGGATACAAGCTTTAGGTATTTAGCTCCAAGACAGTTGTGTGCAAAGGGATCAAAACCAGAAGCATATACGAGATTTGGTTATAAATGGATCATTCCCAATTCTAGAGATGTATATGCAAGCATACATAAAAATTGTACATCGGCCCAATACGAATGATAACGATTTGTGCCCCAAAAACAATAATCCAAAATTTTCCTAAAATTTGAGGCCAATATGACTAAGTTCTTTCCTCTTTTTTACCCAAATATTCCACAGTATAAAAAACGCTAGGGATCTTAATTTTTACCGGCCAAGATAAACATGGGGAAATCACGCACAGGAGAAAGCAATCCCGAAACCAACCAACCACCAATTGGAACAACCCTAGGCACACAATTAAGAACAAAATGTTTGGTAAGAGCAAAGGAAATCGAGCGGCTATTGCAGCCTAAGCAACATAAATCACCTACAAACATCAGCATTCAAAAATAATAAAAGCAGGGCATGCAATAAAATATAACAAAATTTCTAGAACTAAAAAAAAAAGTTAAGTAGGCATTGATGCAATCTGATTTTTTTATTAAATATAATATGACCTAGGTATATGATCAAGATTTAGATCTTAATAGCATGACAAAAGTAATACAAACTAAGTACCATTACATGAACCCGTGATTTCAAATAGGGTAAAGGGTGAAGTCAAACCATGTAAAGCCCACCAGAATGTAATAATGCAAGATTACTGCTTCCCCCATACCCGAAAGTGAAGATACAATGTGGAAATTTAACCTTTCAGCCTAAATGAAACACCCGACTCATAATTCACAATGCTAAAATGTAAACACCGTGGTTCGTAGCTACGTGTTCTAATCCTGTGAGCTATAGTACCCTCAAAAAGGAACATTTTTCTCCCCCTAAGATGTGAAAGAACTTTTATCTCTGTAAGAACGGTGCTTTCCGAGGTGTGAAATGGCTTTTTCAGCGTATTTGTTATACAGGAAAGTAAACGATGATACTTTAACTCATGAGCATGTTAGATTACTTGAACCTGTACAATTGGCTCTCATGCAGTTGTGCCCATGTAAGGAGAGTCCAAATAAAAATTCTAATCAACAGCAACACAATGAAAATGGACACTGGACATTTAAAAACCACAATGGACAAAGATGGTAATTTGTTGGTTAAATTATGCACCTAAACGTTGAATTACCAAATTGGGATGAAAATTAATTTAAAAAAAGAAAAAGAAAAAGAAAGAAAAAGTCAAATCCTCGATTAGAGAAGACCTATGATAATCTATTATGCACTTTGTGTGGAGAAACAATTCCTACATTATGGTCAGAGAAGGTGTCAATCTTATAATAGAATCATGGGTGGTCTTTGCAAGAATTCCTCTCTTTGAGCTGAAGGCATGTCATACGCAATTACCGGAGACATGGCTGAGTAAGCTCCACATCATTGAATATATACCTTTTTCTTCGTACTTCATTTATAAGATTGTGAAACTACTGCTGCTGAACCTTCACAAGTTGTTCCCTACGATCCTTTCCCAATTGAGCAGATCTATCAAGAAATAAAAATTGAAAGTTGCCAATTTAGATTTTCAATATGCGTAATTAACATATAAAGACGAGGATGTTAATATTGTACGCAACACCTTGGTCAAAGCAATTGGAATATTCTCAAACATCCCTCATGTTAGAACTAAGGGTATGAAATGTACAACAATTTCGATTTCCTTGGTCATGAAACCATTGTCTCCAATGTATTTGAATTTTATGGAGTAGCATGTTCCAGAATTTGCAATGGTCTAATCTTACATCATATGTTTAGGACAAACGTGATAAATCAAATAAAAATGGGGCAATTTTATGTACAAAAGTTGCTAACCTTTCCATGCTCTCCAGGCTGAATGCAGAGCATAACATCTTGGTGTGCAAGAACTACACTCACAGAAAACATTCCACCGCCTAATGCTTTTCCTAGTTTCTTAACAAGACAACAATCAAATGTGTCATTTTGAAGCATGAAAGTGTATTCAGTCACTGTTGATCGTGGAATCAAATTATTGAGAATGCAATGTAGCATGGTATTCTGCACGTGAATAATTAAACTTCCACGACAACAAAATTAAATCCTAATAGGGATATGGATGACCACAATAACTAGAGAATGTACCCAGCCGGAACTAATTTTTTTTACCCAAATTGCATTTTTTCTGTGGATTTACACCCACTATAGAGTTATTTTCTTTTGTTAAGATCACTGAATATAACAAGAAAAAAGATATTGCATAGTTGTTATGCACTGAACTTTTGACACTAAATATCAACCTCCAATACTCCAAGAATCAAGGGCAAAACTGGCAAATTCTTTCTCTCTCAAGAAACAAAGAACCTCACAGAAATCACAGAAAAGGCTGACCAATTCATAAAATGCATATTTTACTATCGGGCTAAAAAACACCAAATGATACCATAGCATGCATAGCATCCAGAAAACATTTCGCCTATCAAATAAAACGGAATATAGGAAAAAATTGCATTGGCAGAGAGAAACAAAATGATCCAATAGTTGGAAAATGACCCACCCGCGAACTTTAAAAGAAGAGAAGAAACTACAATGGCCACCGGCCGCATCATCAACCAGCTACCGAAAATAAACCTCGGTTATGTCATTTGCTTGAGAAAGCATACTGTCAAACAGCCATGCAAATGACGTTCTTGCTTCTCAAAATTACAACACTTACGACATGTTCATAAACAAATTTTTTTTTCTAAAAAAAAATAGAATTTTATTTGTTTTCAAAATGCAAATTTCCTTTTTACATGTTAAAAGGTGAAATGAACAAACTTTAAAAAGAAAACACCAACTACACGTTGATAGCCATTAAGAAAAAGCATACTGTTAAAAAAATCATATGCAAAGTTGTCTACAAACCATAGGAGACCAACAAGCACAACATGGTGGTAAACAACCGAGACAAGCAAACAATAGCAAACCAACACCCGCAAAGAATTTTTTTTTTCAAATATGAAAAAAACCAACTGGAAATAGTTTCATTGTCTTTAAAGAATCATAGTATCAAGCATAGGAGACCAACAAACCCAACATGTTGACAATCGAGAAGAGCAAACAATAGAAAACAAACAAACCCAATTTTTTTTCAAAGATCCCTCGAAGACCAAACTTCCAGTTTCGTTGTCTTTAAAGAAGTATACTATTAAGCTGCCACCTAAACTATGTTTTCTTTAACCAACACATATAAACAGATCCAAAAGATTCTTTATAATAAGTGGTATGTAATCAGCAATAACAAAGCATAAATGAAGTTGTTAAGCTACATCCTAAACTATATTTTTTTTCCAAACCAACACATATGAACAAATCCAAAAGATTATATATAACAAGTGGCATGTAATTAGCAATGACAAAGTAGAAATGAAGCAAGACAAGCCAGGGAGATTTCGAGGAACAAGGAATAGGCCGACTCCATGACAGGCAGTGGCCCTTGAAATATGCTAAAATCTGAGAAAATAAAACTGAGCAAACATAAAACTGGGCAACAGAATAAATTTTTTGAACTTGAAATAAATTAGCAAATGCATAAAACGCGATAATCCAGGAGAAGAACTGACTGTAAAAATACGCTCCGGCAATGATGAACAAAGCTCGCAAGAACAAGACTGAAAAACAAATAAGCTTGGAAAAAACGCAACACAACAACCCATGCCACCCCCTGCAGAGCAGAACCACAGAGCAACAGTCGTCACATCGAATGCAATCGTATGCCATCATCGTGTTTTTGCAAGAAAAAACGACATAACACGTATTTGGAAACAAAGGATAAACGATTGAACCAAAAAACAAATAAAATAACTTACCACCATCATCAACTGTTGCATCATTAAATGCAAAGCTACTGCTACACGATTCATCATTAAATCCAAAGTTACCTGCTACAGAAAAGAGAGCTTTGCACTGCTAATGTGGCTGACGGCGTGCGAAAGAACATAACCCTAAAAGAATAAACATATGTGCTCGGCCCATGAAAACGCTAACCCTGAGAGGAGAAAAATGTGCGGCCCACGAAAATATTTAGCCCAAAAAGTAAAAAGCTGATCCAAATGCAAGAACCCATGAAAATGGACACTGTTCATTCGAACATGAGAACAAGACACAGAACACTGTAGACAGTGTTTTGCTCTTATTATATTGTTAAATATGTAGTGTAGGAGGAATACGAATCAAAAGGGTGGGAATCAAGTCGGATTAAACATAGCAATAATGGAGAGACAAATGAAATGCAATTCCACGTAACTTTAAAAAATTAGTCGAGCCCATTTCTTACGATGGATATATCCCAATATTATTTTATATCTATATACGTATATCAATAGATATATTTAACATATATATGTTTGCACAAAAAAAAAGCATATCTAAGTAGTTGTACCTATTATTACAATAATATTATCAAGGAAGTTATAAAAAAAATAATCTCACTTAAAATCCTTATACCCAAATATAATTTTAACATTCGTCCTTATGTCAAAGATTCTTTATTTAAATCACTTTCTATACTTCTCTTCTTTATTCCAACTCCCTACCAAATTCAAAAGACATAAAAGCCCTTATTTTAATTGCATAAAACTCCTTAAAGCTTTTAGGATTATTACAAAAATACCCCAAATACCATTTTTACTAATAAACAACTTCTAATAAGGGTACGTAAATGCAGATGCCTTTATGAATATGAAATTCTTCAGTTTTTGTCATCTTGAGAGAACCCAAGAGCATAGTTTTGCAAAGAACTCACAGTTCATGATGAATTTTTTAGCTCTAAAATTCACTTATACAAAAAACAAGTGAAAATAAATAACAAGCACATCATGCTTCCGTATTATAATAAAATTTTAACAGACTGAAATATACAATTTTTACCATAATGGCACTGGGCGAGGTGGGTTGCAAAGCCACAAGTCGGAAAATTACATCCCCCGGACTGTTTTACGAATGACTCCTCACCATCCAACCTCAGCCCCTCAGGCGAGTTAGTCTGCAAGTTATCCGATTCCTTCAGAAACCGTACATCACAGCCCTAGTTCGTTTCCTACCTTAGGGCGTAAGGTATAATCAAAATATAAGAAAGCTTTAAATAAATATGTGAGATAGATGAGCAACAACCTTCGTTTTATTCTGGAAATACTTATAATGTCTATTACATTAAAACGTCTCATTTTGGGAGGAGACAGACTTGTTTAGCCTCTCTTAAAGATGAGGTTTGACTCAAGAATACATAAACAAAAAACAGAACAATATTACAATCGATTACAAAAGAAAGAAAGACAGAAATGAAATATTACCAAGCTATGAAAGTCGAAAGATTACAAAGCTTGGAGACTACAATTTTTATTCTCAGAAAACTATGGAGAATTTTCGATGTCCTTAGCTTCCTGAATGAGTGCCTTTATATAGGCATGAATCAGGACTTGAACTTCGGATTCCAAATCTTGATAATTGTTGAGTGCGCCTTAACTTTCACGTGGTCTGGCATCTTTGTCTGAGTGTGCCAACTTTTCTTGTGAGTGGTCAATTATTTTGTTCGAGTGCGTTTAACAGTTATCGCACTAATTTTTAATGGTCCATGTCTTTTCCTTTGTCGGGGAATCTTTACATTATTGGTTTTTGTGGTCCCCGAGCTTTAGGAAAATGGGCTCTCTTGTCAGCAGTTCTTTTGTCTTTTCCTGCCTCTGATCTGTCGGGTTTGGATCAGAATCCTTTCCGAAATTCTGGTTCTTTCTGCTCCGGGCATCCTTGGAAATATGATCTATCCATGGCCAATGTGTGCCATGTTGCAGAACTTCCGGTAAGTTTCTTTTCCTGCCGGAATCTTGTTTTCCCAAAGAATTCTCCTCTTTGTTTCGAAGAATTCTTCAGCAAATCTTATTGATGTTCCTGTCATGGAATTTTTCATGAAAGTACCGTTGGCTGAATTCTGAAAGAACTTAAATGAGTATTTGACTTTGTCCATCTCGGTTAGACAAACGCAAAGACCCCATGCGCGTCTGGTTGAAACTTCATCTTCCGTGATTGTTCCAGCCAAAACTAGTATGACGTATGGTAGCGCCATTCTTATATTTTTAAGGCGTTCCCATCTGGTCGTCTGAGCTTAATAAAATGACAAGCTTCAATGAAGCCCTTCTTCGCTGGTTCTGGAGCAGCACTGAGGAAATACAACTCCGAGATATCTCCTCTGACCAAATGTGGATTATTGGCCCATGTCTCGTGAACAGCTTATCCGATCCATTTTGCTAATTTTGAGATTTTAGAGAATACTGGTGCAATAGTATAAACCGAAGCAAGGCTCCGAAATAATACCATTCTTGAACTTCGTTTGGATGGCTTCCTGGCTTCATCCAAACCCTAGGATATTTTTTGGAGATATCAACAATAGTTTTGTCTGGGTTGATACCTCGTTTGGTTATTAGTTTCTCCCAAATGCATTGGTAATCCTACAAAGGTGAAGAAACTAAATCATCATTAGTTTGAACCCTATGTTTTTTTTTCTGGTTGCATTTCTTAATTCACTATGCAATTTAAACCTTAATTTTGTTGCAGATGGGACGAAGGGTCGAACAAGTCCCGCTGGCGTTCGACGAATCAACTCCAACATCTTTCTTCTCGGAGTCTGACTTTCCTAGTTGGACATTTAAATTTAAGGATCAAGGATCAATTCTGATGAATGATAATGGCCAAGCATTTAGCACGACTGAAGATCAGAGTGACAAATCTGCAAAACGGCTTCGTACAGAGTGATTATAATGCTACATTTTGTTGCACACTGGCAAATTGAAACTTTGATCAACCAGTTTTCTACTGCGGCTATTACGAACTCAAAACCAATTGTTATAAGTGGAGTAGTTCATGTATCTTATAAATAGTTAACATAACTTGTAAATTGTTAATGTGAGACAACTCTTAACAGCTACCTTGCATGAAGAGACCATGTGGCAGACAATTTTACCATTTTGCCATCTCTGTTTTATAGTTCCTTTTGTAGGTGGAAGCATCCAAGTGACAGAATAGCTTTATATTCAAATGAGATTCATTCTTATTTAACAAGAACCAACCCTGTAACAGTTTTTGTATGTTTCATTAGTTTGGGCACATTAATGATTGTCATACTTTTTGACTTCCCTGCCTACTTAATACCTGTAAACCATGTTAAACCTCCACTTCAACCTTGTTGCGTTTTATTTTTATTATAAAGGGACACAAGCATCAGATGACCTAACTTAGTATTTGCATTGCTTTGAATTTATGTGTATAAGTCCCTGTTTCTCAACCAGAATTTCGTATCATATAATTATTATATTTAGTAGAACGAAAGAAAGTGGATCAGATGCCTGAAGTGAAGGGGAAAGTGTGTGTGACTGGTGCAGCTGGGTTTCTAGCCTCTTGGTTGATCAAGCGCCTCCTGTTATCTGATTATCATGTCATTGGAACAGTTAGAGATCCAGGTGGAAATCAGCTTTATAATTTAAAGAGACACTTTACTTCTGTGGTATGTTATATATATATATGAATGGTATTTACTTGTTTCTTACAATTCTTAATCAGGAGATGAGAAGAAAGTGGGGCATCTGTGGAAGCTGGATGGAGCAAAAGAAAGGCTTCGCCTGGTGAGTGGAGACCTAATGATAGAGGGCAGCTTTGATGAAGCAATCATGGGCTGTGTTGGAGTGTTTCATACTGCTTCACCTGTTTTGGGGCACCCTACGTCTGATCCAGAGGCATGCTTTATATACTCCCTAGTCCCTATCTCAATATTCATCTTCTCCACGAAACAAAAACTGGTTTTGGTGGTGGCAGGCAGAAATATTGAAACCTGCAATCTATGGCACTCTGAATGTGTTACGCTCATGCAAAAGAAATCTATCTTTGAGGCGGGTTGTTCTAACCTCATCTTCATCTACGGTGAGGGCAAGAGAAGATTTTGACCCAGATGTACCATTGGATGAGTCATCTTGGAGCTCTGTGGAGCTGTGTGAAAAACACAAGGTATTCCGATATGTGATACCCTTGAATATCTTTTATGAGTTTTCTAGTCCTAAGCATGTCATACATAGGCTGATAAGCTCCTTTCTTTTTTTGTTGTTTGTTTCAACAAGATTTGGTATGCCTTATCAAAAACTTTAGCGGAGAAAGCTGCGTGGGAATTCTGTGAGAACAACAAAATCGATCTGGTGACCGTTCTGCCTTCATTTGTGATTGGACCCAGTTTGCCCCCTATTCTTTGTTCTACTCCAGCCGATGTACTTGGCTTACTCAGAGGTAGTATGTATAACACAACACATGATTAAGATTAAAATGAATCGAACAAAACTGACTATTGACTTCTAGTTTTTGCTTGTCTCCATATAAACACACACACCAGGGGAAACAGAAAAGTTTAAGTGGCATGGAAGAATGGGATATGTTCACATAGATGATGTTGCGCTGAGCCACATTGTTGTTTATGAGAATGAGAATGCGAAAGGACGGTATCTATGCAGCTCAACTGTTCTGGACAACAATGAATTGGCATCAACTCTATCAGCTCACTATCCTGCACTACCCATTCCCAAAAGGTAAAAAAATCCCCTTTCACTAACAATCATTATTCAAGTCCATGTTTAATAAAATGTTGCATCTAAACTTGTTTGCAGGTTTGAGAAACTCGATAGACCGTACTACGATTTCAATGTGTCCAAGCTGAAGGGTTTAGGAATGAAGTTCAGATCAATCCAAGAGATGTTTGATGATTGTATTGAGTCATTAATCCATCAAGGGCATCTATCATCTGTAATCATAAACAATCCAGCATACTCAAAATAATGATAAAACTTAGTGTGGGTGTAATCCTAATAGTTGAACGGAGTAGGCGTTTTTACTGCGTCGATTCCCTATCAACTAGTAACTAAAAATTCAATGAACAATATTATTAACATTTATCGTTCGAAGTAAATGCTGTGGAAATAAGTCAACATTAACTACTCCGTGTTGGCTGCCATTTAACACTCTGTGTGTCACAGAGTATATTTTCCATTCCATATTTTCTGTCATTTCATATTATAAATATAGTGAAAATTGTATCGAAGAAATTATCAATTGAATGAATGAAAATATCAATTCACAATCTCTAGGTTTCTTCATGGTATTTGGTTTCTTCAGTCTTTCATGAAGATACTATGCATTTCTCAAAGTCTCTTTCAGGGGAGTCTCTTGAGGAAATTAGACTCTCATACAATATTGAGGATGATATTGTGGATGTATTTCATGAACATAAAGCTGATTTGGATCATAGTGATCAACATGTGGATTTTAATCAGTTGGAGCATAGTGAATACACCGTGGATCAAACAGAAAATGAGCATCCAGAAAGCGAGGAAACAACTGAAACTACATCTGAGTCTTTTCCAGTATATACACCAAACCAATCGTTGTCTGTGGATATTTATTATACAATGCTTGAGTCGACTATGAGAGAGTTACCACAACGTCTTACTAGAGGTATTCCAAAACCTACATATGAACCTTAATTGTCTAGTAAAGTAAGATATCCAATGAACCATTATATGTCTACACATCTTCACAAACAAATCAGTCATTTTCAATCAATTATCTACTGTATCTATACCTAACAATGAGCAGGAAGCCTTGATTGACCCAGTATGGTAAGCTGTGATGAATGAAGAGACGACCTCCTTGCAGAAGAACCAAACTTGGGAACTTGTTGACCGTCCTACAGAGAAAAAAAAAAAAACAATTGGGCGTCGATGGATCTTTACTGTGAAATACAAAGCTGATGGCACAATCGAACATTTTAAAACAAGATTGGTGGCTAAATGATACACTCAAACTTGGAATTGACTACACTGAGACATTTGCACCTGTAGCCAAAATCAATATTGCTTGGGTTTTGTTATCTTTAGCTGCAAATTTTGATTGGTCATTACAACAGTTTGATGTAGATAATGCATTTCTATTTGGTGAACTATCTGAAGAAGTCTACATGGATCTTCCACGATGGCGCATGGTAACAGAAAGACAAAGACAGAAGGTGTGCAAGTTGAATAAATCATTATATGGATTAAAACAGTCACCTAGAGCATGATTTGAACGATTCACCAAATACATGACAAACTTTGGTTACAAACAGAGCAATTTGGATCACACATTATTTTAAAAAAGCTTACTACACTCATTATATATGTGGATGACATGATCGTCACAGGAAACGATCCAGAAGAAACAAAATCTTTGAATGAGTACTTGTCCAAGGGATTTGAAATGAAAGACTTAGGTCCCTTAAAATACTTTTTGGGCATTGAAGTATCTCGATCGAGTAAAGGAATCTTCCTATCTCAAAGAAAGTATGATATAGATCTGCTTTATGAAACTGGTATGTCAGCCTGCCAACAAGCAGATACTCCAGTAGAAGAGGGGCTGAAGTTATGTTAGGGGTGTGCACCGGTTCGGTTAACCGACCGAACCGGGCCGAAACGAAACGAAATTTTCGGTTCGGTTTTCGATTTTATTTAAAAAAATTCGGTTTTCGGTTATAGGGTTCGGTTAACTAAACCGAAAACCGAACTTTTAAAAAAAATTAATTTTTTTCTAAATTTTTTTAAAAAATGTATTTTTTTAAAAAAAATTAAATGGTTAATAAATATTTTTTAATGGTTTCTTTCATGATCGCATGAATAAAAACTAGTAATTTAACTATTGTTTTCAAGTATAATATAATTTATTTTGTTGTCTATTTTAAACTCGACTTTTTAGTATAAATAACTTCAAAATAATATTAAAACTTTTGAATTAAAATGTTAAAAACCATTTTGAGTCCAATGTATGATGTATTAGTATTTATATTTATGTTGAATTTCCTTTCGATTAACCATTCAATTCCAAAAGTTAAAAAAAAAATTAAATTTTTTTTTCAAAAAAAAGAAGAAGAAAACTACGGTTTAACCGAACCGAAAAATTTCGGTTAAAATCGAAACCGAACCGAACAATTTTTCGGTTCGGTTTTCGGCTTTCAGAATTTCCAAAATTTCGGTTCGGTTAACCAAAATTTCGGTTCGATTCGAAACCGAAAGATGAACACCCCTAAGTTATGTATTGATACAAACCAGGAACCGGTAGACAAGGGAAGATACCAAAGACTCGTTGGAAGGCTGATGTACTTAGCTCACACAAGACCAGATCTCGCATATGCTTTGAATATGTTAGTCAGTTCATGCATAATCATGGTGAACAACATATGAATGCAATAATGCGCATTTTGAAGTATCTAAAATCCGCTCCTGGAAAGGGAATTCTATTTTCTAAAAACACAAACAAGCAAAACATCGAGGCATATACAGATGCAGACTTGGCCGGAGCAGTTGACGATAGCCGATCAACTTTAGGATATTTTACCTTTGTAGGTGGGAATTTAGTTACATGGAGAAGCAAGAAACATAATGTCGTTGCAAGATCTAGTGCAGAAGCTGAGTATAGAGGAATGTCCTTAGAAATTTGTGAAGCACTGTGACTTAGGGTATTTTCAAAAGCAACCAATTCAGCTCTACTGTGACAATAAAGCTGCATGTGATAGTACATAATCCAGTTCAACATGACCGTACAAAACATGTCGAGATTGATAGATTCTTTATTAAAGAAAAACTTGAAAAAATTGTGGAGTTACCAAAGATTTGGTCAGAATATCAGTTAGTTGGCATCCTTACCAAATGGGTATCCAATCAGGTATTCTCAAAGTTCTTAGACAAGTTGGGCATGTGTGACATCTATGCACCAACTTGAGGGGGAGTGTGGAAATAAGTCAACATTTACTACTCCGTGTTTTGTGGACAAGAAGGCTGCCATTTACTACCCGTGTGTCACATCGTACATTTTCCATTCCATGTTTTCTATCATTTCATATTATAAATGTAATGAAAACTGTATCAAAGAAATTATCAATTGAATGAATGAAAATATTAGTTGCGACTCGTAGATCTCGTTTTCGAGTCTTAATTCTTATCTCCTAGTTGTTGTAATAGTTGCTAAAAAAAAAAAAAACTTCCGCGTTTTGAACAAGATAGTTTGTACTTTATAATATCTATATCTAGATTTTAGTAATCTGATTTTCGGGTTTTTGTGCTCTGGAATTCTTTTTTTTTTTTTTTCTTTTTAACAAGATCTATAATAAACTACATTTTAAGTGGGTGAAATACGTTTAAAAAAAATATTTTAAGTGGGTGAAATTTTAAATTAGAGACGAAGAAAAATATAAAATGACAAAAAAAAAGAAGAAGAAGAAAAAAGTAACTTAAATTAAAATCAAACCACAACTATCAGTTTGGTTTAATTATAAGTATCCTTAGTTTGGTTTTACTTTAGGAAAATAGAAATTATTAATTTTGATTTTAATTAGAATTAAATAACCACGACATGAATTTAACTCTTGATAGTAACATAATTTGTTGTTGTGCTAAAAATCGATATAACTCAACCAATACTCTGGTCTCACAGATGATCCCGGAGAAAAGAAGTGAAGAGGGAATATCCATAATGATCACGACAACGAAGACGTCGGTGAGGAAATATAAAACCATATACATATTTCATTAATTTACATAAGCTCAAATCAACACAAATATAAAGAGAAGATATAATGACACTGAAACCTCGAGTGCTAATGGGGTTTTTTTTTTTTTTGGCCTACATATTGTGTTAGTGACAAGTCTTGTAGATCAATTAACACACTAGTTTTTGTATCCCACACACATCCAGTGGTCTGATAAAAATAAGACAAGACCTAAGGTTGTGAAATAGTCCCCAAAAGCCAAAGCCCCCTGTTTGGAAAAGAGGATAATTTGTAAGTCCTATAGAAACCACTATTTATTGCTACCAAATGAACTTCCAAGACTTTGATTATAAGCTTTATTAATGACAGAAATTTTTATGGTTCTGTTCTTGGATGATCTGTGTATGTCAGCACATTCATCAAGATCAGCATCGCATGCCAAAAGCACCCAGTCATCGTCATCATCCAGGTATTTTATATCAACTTTACCCACATTTTCTGCATTGAAACGCCTTAAAACCTCCTCTTTTAAATCATTAAAACTGCAGTGTGGATGCAGACTGAATCTGATCTTTTCTTCCCCAAAAGTGGCTTTTATCCTGTAAGGGATGATGCCGTTCACCTGCCTGCTGCTGCTCTTTGGCATTAGTGGGGCCTTGAAGCGAAGCAATTCTGCATCACTCCTTGATCTCTTTAGCATCCCTTGATCACTCATTGGTTCTGCAGATAAAGCATCTCCACTGAGAGGCAGAGATGATTGTTTCACCCCGGTGGAAAGACAGTAACTCGAGCTGGAGCTATGACTGCTGGAGGAAGAAGGTGACTTTGAGGCAGTCTGAGCGTTAGTATTTGAAGTATTTACGGGTAATGTTGGAGAGACGAATTCAGGGAAGTTGCTATAGAAAGAACCGAGCTTAATAGGACCCTCGGCACCTTGGACTGAATCCATCACAAGTTGGAGTTTCTTCAATGAATGGTCTACTTTTTTTATCTTCCTAGAAGGCCATCGGGTGATTCCATGCTGCCTGCATATTCTTTTCAGAGTAGTAGGACAAACTGCAATTCGAAATAAAGAAAATAGATTAGTAATTTTCAGAGATAGAAGCCATTGCTTTTAAGTCTCAGTCAGCCATACCTCCAATACTCTTGGCAGCATCTTTTAGGCTCCCAGAAAAATATTGCCGAAGTACTTGCAAACTAATGGTCTTCTCAGTCTTTGTCCGTCTCTTTTCGTTTGCTTTCCCAGCTAAGGAAAGATACCCACCAGAAGGGGAAAAGTCTAAAGGATTATCCCACTGATGTGTTGTCACCTTGAACTCTCCTTCTGATTCCTCAATGTTATTATCATCAAAAGAAACAGAAACTCCTTTACCTTTTTGCTGGGAACGAGAAGCTATAGAATTTGGCCAATTTTCCTTGTATAACCAACCGGTTGTAGTGCTACCAGTTTCTTTATCTGAGGTTTCTTGAGCCAACTCTTGGTGGGACAGAACTCTCAGACTCTGGCAAGTTTGTTTTATAACAGATAATAACGAGTCCAGCATCATCCTTTGATTGTAAGAGTCTTTACATTTTAGAGGCAAGAAGAACTCTAGAACAAAATCAGCCTTTCCCGTGTAGGTGCTTCTGAGTCGTATCGCCACAGCAGCACACAAGTTAAACACACTAGCATGATGTGAGAGAGGGTAATCTGTCTTGCTATAAGCCGTCACATCCTCAGAAAAACACGGTATATTTGTCATGAATGCTTTCCCGGGAATACCTTCACCTTTGAGCAAATGGTGTTCAGAACACGCCTCGTGAAAGCCAGAAACTTTTGGATCAGCCACATAGCAGGCCGAATCAATAGTTGAAACACATTGTGTATAATTCTCATCAGAGTGTCGGCACCCTTGCTTTTTATGTTGAGTACAGGGAGCCCATGTCTGTGCCAAAGGCAGTTGATGCACACTGCAGACATATTTCACAACATTTCTGATCTCCGCCAGAGCAGATTGGTAAGATTCATCACAACCCTGAGATCAAATATTGTGTTCATGCATTAAAACTTGTATTTCTAATTGCCAATGATATCAAGTATGACTAGAAAACTTGACAGTGTTTTCATACTATACCTCTATGCTGGGAGGACTAGGAACATCAAAACTCTTCAACTCGACAGCCTGTAAGAAAAGATTAAGTTTTGGTGAATCTTTTGATAATCTCTTAGGGTGGAAGAATAAGTGTAAAAGCAAAAAAGACAACACCTGAAGAGCTCTGCAGATATTTTCAAGTTCAGGGCGGTAATTGAGTTTCTGAATGGTCGTTACAATTTCAACCACCCCCAAGCAACGACGACTCCATAGTTCAAAAACAGGAAGTGCAAGTGATCCTCGAACATCGTACTGCTGTGCGTGAGTAACACGCGGATACTCTTCTCTTTTGAAAAGCCGAACATCCGGAGTCCATTCCGGCACCTTCTTCAAGAAAACCCTGCCAGGAAGCCCAACAAACTCCCGGGACTCCTCATCTGCTGCAAACTGATAATTTCTTGATACATCCCTGTAATCCGCAAGATTTTTGCAGTTGGGATCCAATGAAAATAGCTTGTTGTCAGTTACAAGCACTTGTCTCCCATCTTTCATTATAGGAAACCAGATTTGGATCAACAATTTTTTATCTCTTACTGAATCTTTAAGGCGTTCAATAGCCTCAACTAATCTCTTCCTCACTGAAATGGGAGCGCGAGCATTAACTGGATTTAAAGAACCTGATGGAACAGAGGATTCATTGTTATGAGAAAGATGATCATCCATTTGCGTATTATTAAGAAACAAATCTGATGTTTGTGTCTGTTTTAAGATATTGTCCGAACTTGGATTTGTATTCCAGCTGCCTATGTTGTCTGAAGCAGGAAAAATATATGGAGAAGAAGTTAAATGATGAGTTGAAATAGGCATGCCAAAAGTTGGATCCATCAACAGTCTGAGTCTCTAACCGGAATCCATCATACAAGAGTTGATCCATAAGATTGAAATCAATGGCTGCCAATCCAAATTCTTCCATCATCATTAACAACACGCTTCAATCTTCCATTTCAGAACTTATCATAAACCTGGATCATCTTACAATTAAAATGCAAACAATTCCAAATACCTTTATACAAGGAATCATATAAATAGAACTTGATATTGAATCATGCATAAACATATTTCAAAAACCACCCTAGAATCAACTCAAAAAATTTCTAAAACAAACCAGTGGTGGGATCAAGCTCTGTCATGCCAGAAAAGATGGTACAATTTCAGAATTTCTTCATATAATATACCTATGCTACCCGTAAACCCGAAATTAAGAACAACATAAATTTTTCGACAGTATCATATAAGGGAAAGGATATATTGTGCATGATATGAATTCAAAATCAAGAACAGAAAGGGAAAAGAAGATCTCACTTGGACAAGGAATTTGTTGATTCCCATGAACCAACAGTATTCTCCACGCTGCAATCGGTAACAGTAGAAAAATTTCAGTTACTTGCCTGTTCCCTCTCAATTAATCTCGCTCCAATTAAGAAGAAGAAACTTTAATTATTTAAGCAAATTTTAGATTCATATATATATTTTTTACTCCATGCATGTCCTCTTCTTCCACCCACTATCCTTAAACTTTGCAGGTTTTCCGTAACTTATTCAGTTTTTTTTTCTTTTCTCTTCTCTTTTTGGTGGGCGTGTGATGGCAATGAGAGAGACGCAGTATGAAGAAGAAGAAGAAGAATCTGTCACTCTTACGCTATATTTGAGTGGCAGCGAATCACTGAATCGCATAGAAAGTGATAAACACTTTACAATTTTACATATATGTTGACTTTTTGAGAAATGCAGATCAAAATAGTATTTGTCAGCCAAAAACAGAGAATTCCTTGATAATCCCTCTAGGTCCATTTGTACAAGGGAATTTGAATTCATTAATTTTATTTCATGATTTCAAAATTATTTGATTGTTTGGATGAATTTATGTTGGGTGAATTTCAAATCCATCAATTTCTTAATTTATGTAGATGCAATGATAATTATGATGCATTTCAAATCTATTATTCAAATCCTCTCTGTCCAATTCAAATCAAATCCCTTAATCCAAACACAAACTCATTTCATTCATTTTCTTTTCATTGTTTCTTGTTCAAGGTAGATCGAGTGAAATAAATTTTAACCAGTAATTTATTTTGTAATTAGTGTTTCAAAAAAAGACTCAGCAATAAAATTCTAAAATCGATCAAAATTACACCAACCCCATTATTTGTATATGGAAAAATACTTGTATGGGCCCAGTTTAGGACTCACTTATGGACCAACTTAATATGATTGACCTAAAATGATTCATGTGTTAGTGTATGTATTTTTTATTTGAAAGATGTTGCGTTTAATATCGAGTTGATGTATAAATGAGGTTCAAACCAGATGCTCACGAATATTTCATATATATATGTGCGTGGCTCTCAAAATCCTCATAGGGGCAGAAATTTGCTGCCTCTATTTCAGTATCCGCTTCAGTTCACCGCGTCTCAACTGTAAGTTCCCCCTCCAACCTCCAAAGTACCAAACAATAATATTATATATATTATTATTATTATTATTATAAGTGTATTGATTGTTACTCTTATATTTTAATCCTAGTGCTTACGCACAACCAACAAGCAATGCTTGTTTGCTTAAGATCTTAGTTAACTATACTGTAATAAGCAACTTATAATCAGGGGCGGAGGTAGTAAGGGGCGGCCCCATGCAGCCGCACCACCAAATTTTTTTATATATTTTTTATAGAATTGTTTTTTGAGAATTTAAGTTTTACCCCTTTATATTAAAAAAAGTATATTTATGAAATTATGATGGATTGTTTACGAGGTTTCATGGATTTCTGTCATTTCTTGAGAGTAAAGAACGATCGAATAAGACATGGTTTGAAATTATATACAAAGATATGTAAAGAAACTTTTTTGACCGAAAGAAGCTCTTGGAGAAGACTGACGTATATGTATATGTGAAATGAAATGGAAAATTTTAAGTCTTCTGAGAAAATATTTATTAGTTGCCTAAAAGTTTCATAAATTTATCACCATATTAGGCAAAATATTTAATACGATTGTGAACTTCTTTGAACAAAGCAAAGATGGGAAAAATGGGAATATTAGAAAAGCTGAATAAAATAACTAATATTTTTTAAAAATTGAATGGGTTTATTCCAGTTGGTTTATACATATGGCTGTCAAAGACTCCCAGCCAATGGGATTGGTTTCTGACGTCATAAATAATAAATTATATAATATTTATACTAAGTATTGTTATTTCTATTTATAAACTAATAAGCTGCTAGTGAATATATGTACTAGTGTACCACTACTTTAAAGAGAATCAACAAGAATATTCGATTCATTGATGGTGAACCGAGTTTATCCAAACAAATCTAGGATCGACCCGTATCCGTCACAACACAAATAGATGTGCTTGACCACTCGGAACCAATTCAGGTCCCTCAAATCATACAGTCAGCAAGCGTTTATGGATCCTATCTGTTTGATTGTTTTAGGTTGAAATAAATAAATAATTTATTATTATTATAACAACCCTGAAATATTGATTTGAACAAGAATCCACAATAATTTATCAATTAATTGGTGTGGCTGACGGAAGCATCTACATGTGTATTTTATTCATAATATTGTATATGTATTATTAATATTAAAATAAAGTAAGATGGGTCAAAGCTCAATTATTGTTTTTTTTTTTTGGGATCAATTATTGTTGCTTGATGACGCATTTGGGTGTCAGTTTCTTAAGTATTATACCAAGTATTGGGCAAGACTATGTTACATAGGAGTAAAGGACATCTTTTTTGACCTCGTTTATACACCAACTTAATATTAAAAGATAATACATTTTCAATAAAAATATGTATAAACTATCATACCAACCATTTTAACAAATCATATTAGCTTGATCCATAAATAATACCAGATATGATTCGACATTTGGAGGAAGTACGGCAACCACTCGTCAATTTTTTTTATATACATATGTTATATTAAAAAAAATTTCTATATATCTATACTATCTATAATGTGTGAGCATCCTATAAAAATAATTTTTTGTGAAGCTTTTTTTAAAATCACGACATTGCACTCGCACACATTGATTCATGTAATTCATTTTTTTGCTAAATGACCTATGATATACCTTATCTAGAGGTGTCAAACGGGCCGTGCCGGCCGTTTAATCGTGCCGACACGTTTCGAAAATGGGCCGTGCCATTTCCACAAGGGGTCGGGCCCGGCACGGCCCATAGGCACGGCCCCTACGTGCCGTGCCGGCACGGCCCATTTCAAGTTTTTTTTAATTTTTTGGTGTAGCGATCGATCGCTGCCTAACTGGCGATCGATCGCCACCTATGACCTAACTGGGCGATCGATCGCCAGTTAGGTGGCGATCGATCGCTACCAGTTTTAAAAAAAAAAAAATTTTTACTATTCGTGTCGTGACGTGCCGGCCCACGGGCCGGCACCCTATGGCCCGGCACGGCCCATGCTACAGTGTCGTGCCGTGTCGGCACGACCCGTTTGCAAAACGTGTCGTGCCGTGCCGCTCCGTGACGTGCCGTGCTCGTGCCGTGCCTCGTGCCGTCCGCTCCGTTTGACATCTCTAACCTTATCCAATCAGGTTCTTAGATGTTGTTATGGGTCACCCACTTAAAAGCAATTGATGTAATATAAAATCGAATTTAAAAATAAAAGATAAAAACATTATTAATTAAAGGTTTTTTATTTATATTTATTGTAACAAAAAAATATTTATTATATAAAAATCGATTATATAAGTATGTAACGTCTGTATGGGTCGCTAGTATATATAATATTATTGACATTTTTTTATTTTTTAATTATATTTTTTATCCCAAAATTTTAAAAACCTAAAAAAACCCATAGTTTTGGTCTCTCCAATATTTAAGCTAGATTCGCACCTGAGACGCAAACAAGATACATACAAATATTTTCCTTTGATATGACTATAGTAGTTGATGTGACAGACGCCATGTAGATCCACCGCATCAATGGTTTAAACCACACTGAAGTTTTGTAGCATAAAATCTTCCAAAAGTATATATATCTATGGCAGAAGCCAACTTTTCCATATTAGCAATGAAAATGATCGAATGGAATATTTTATTGGAAAACTGTAATTTTATACTACGGGTTTGGTATATGCACGCACATTAAAGATTCAACCCTGCGTGCCACATTCTCTATCTGTAATAATAATAAGCCTTCGTTGATGGCTGAGTTTATGGAGTATATGAGCATGGAAGCTTTTTAGTTATGAGTTTGATTCTTTCTACCGATATTTTATCGGTCGAGTCTGTCGCACTTATTTGTCTAATACAATTTATCTTGCTGACGTGGTTTGTAAACTATTACGTCAGTCTGATGATTTACCCATACACAACCAAAAGGTAGAGGCTACAGGTTCCGTCTGAAAATAATAATAATAATGACAATTATTTACAATGATGAAAGAAGTATGTTTAGATTATAATATTAATATGATGATGAATTGTTATAAGCATCTGATGTGGCTACAACTAATCCTCAGCTTCTTCATTACAACTCAATTTATATAAATCAAATTTTGAAAATTATTTATATAACCATTTGCATAAAAAAATTCAACACGCAGACATAATTAAAAGAATGTCTTATAACAAAGACATCAATAATAGCATTAAGTAGCACAAGTCTTCACAATATTTAAATGTAGCCAGACGCGACGGATTTAGAATTTAGGTCGATGAGATAAAAAATATTAAAAATGTGTGAAAATTTTTTTTAGGTAGGATAAAATATAACTTTAAGAGAACGATCTCTAATTTTATGGTGTGATACAAAAATAATTTGAGCGAGGACACTTGCATTCCATTGTCTTCAGGTATGTCCACCCGTGTGACTAGGGCAGGGCACTCAGATTAATTGATGTTTAGTTTGGGTTTCTCAAAACCTGGTTTATAGGTTTTGAAATTTAAATTGAGAGAAAATAAATTTAAATTCACCTAATTCATATTACCAATCGGTTGACTTTCAATATGAAATAATAAAATTATTTAATTGCACAATTGAAATAAACTATCGTTTAAATTATAGAGTTGTATTTAAATTTTAAATAACATGCTATTGGTCATGGCATATAATTTAAATTTCAAAATAATGTCATATTTGCCTTAAATTTTATTTATTACTTAATGAGGTCATCAAGTAATGGTCAAAGTCGAACCTCTCATCTAGCAAATATATGGACTAGTAATATTTATCTACAACTAAACGTGCATCAAATCTAAATGTATATATCTCACGAATATATTGATTCTATATGCCTAATTTTGTGAGGAAATATGTACAAAGTCTTTTTTTTTTCTTTAAATTTATGTTTTACTCAAAGGAGGAGGAAATAATCGAATCCGATAAAAGACAACTACTAGAACGATCTCGTTATGACAATAGACAATAGAGTATCTTTATCATATAAATTGTTCAGACTTCAATAAAAAAAAGTTTGGGCCAACAACGTTAACAACATATATAATGGAAATAGGGGAAATTGCAAGGAGGTACATTTTCGGGAAACATAATTCACTTAAGTTTCAGGAAAAAACAATAGTACAGAATAATCCAAATTTTAAAATATTTTATTCAAATAGATCCAATTTCAAATGGCAAATCAATTACGTGTTTTATTTTGACTCTTATACCCCGCTATGGTTTAATAAATTGCATTATACCCCCTTGAATTTTATTTTGATTACAAAGAGCCCTCTGTGTGATATTATATTCTACATTCTTATATTTATAAGAAGATGCATTTTAAACATCTTCTTTTACGAATCCCCTTATTTGAGGATTGTTGACACAAATTTGTATCAGATTCTAGGTTTATTTTGTAAAATACTAAAATAATATTTTGAATATTAACATTATCCTTTAACAGGGGGAGACAATACACGATAAATGGATCCGAACGAATGTTCGAGGTGTTACTCATACATGTGGTACTTCCAAAAATTGGAATCATTAAATCAAAAGCATGTGGCGGAAGCCCAACGCTTCAATCATAAGTGAAAATTATTACGATGAACAAGATTATGCCTACCTGGCATAAACCATTATAAGAAACTGGAGAGGATGACTAAGAGGCTCCATCAAGTAAACCTCAAACTACAGTTCCAGTTAGCCGAATTTCAGGAAGACGATCATCCTGAACATGAGGACGTTATTCTATACCCCAACGATCCAACAAGATCCGGACCAGACGATTAGGATGGGAGAACCAACATTTCGAGAAATTGAGCAGGATACTTCTAAGCTATCCCAAGATCTTAGAGAGATTAAGAAGACAATGTATCGTTATGGATACTTACAATACCATGTCCCTGCACAGGTCCATTAGATTCGAAGTCATATGGAAATCACGATTAAACATCAGGAGGAGATTCTTGAAAATCTCAAGATGTTCAAACCGGATTCAAAGAGTTGGAGTCACGACCAAGTCCTACAGGAAGAAGAAAATGAGGGCGGTTATCACCGTCCTATGAAACGGAACCCCTTTTACATCAAAAAGGAAAACGGAAGAGGTCCGAAGGCCTTTCACAGAGACTAAAAAATATTGCAGTCCTACGAGGAGATCCAGTACTTCCTACAAAGTAATGGAAAGAATCAACTGGAAGATCTACGTGATCTTGCCGATTCATTTGCGGGATTGAATCTCATAGACTTTAAAACAAATCAAGTTGGCGGAATTCCTCAACTTCCACCACAGGAATGTTTTGGGTCACACAATCCACCACCAGATGGAGATCAAAGAATGCCTCATCAGGAAGATTTTACCTCTGGAGCAACTTTAAACCCCCAGTTGGAACAATGAGTCGTTCCTGCAGGCCAGACATACACCAAATGCCTTACGAGAAATCTCAGTTAGATCAGATACATCCATATGGACTTATGCTCAATATGGATATCTTGGATTTTCAAAATCGAGAAGTTCTTATTGATGAATGAGCTTCCTCAATGATAATCGCATCATGAACGCTTGATCTAAGCAAAGAAGGATTCATATTACTCCTTAATATGAGTCTAAAAGGATCGACAAGAATTGCCTGGGAACTTGCAGACCCAGATACCAAGGAAGAAGTTATAGCCGGAGAGTCCTTGAAGAAATTGTGGATAAAATGGCTAAATTCTTTAAAATATGTTTCATTGGAATTGGTTACTTTGAATGAATGGAGCAAGAGAAGGGAAAAAAAATACAGACAAGCTTTATATAGCCTGAAACTACATGATATCTGTTATGTAGACGAGTACATCAAACTCTTCACAGAGCACAAACGGAAGGCAAAGATGACAGAAAAAGATGCAGCAGAGCTGTGCTTTGCCAAAATACCGAGTCAATGGAGAGAAATGCTTATCCAGGAATATACACCACAAGAAATAGATACGGTGTCCAGGAGAATGTCATTTCTTAAAATAAAGCTTGCGGGGTTGTGCTATCAAGCAAAGCTCCAAAAGAACTACAAAAATCTAAGAAAAATTAACAAGACAACTCATCTTTGTTGTGCAAGGGATGATATCCCTACTATCATTGGAAACTACCCCAAAGACGAAAGGTGAAAAAACACATAAGTCATCCTTATGCCCTGAGGAAGTAGTAACAGATGAAATATGTCTTCATGGAGGCCTAGAAAGTTCTGTTCAAAACAGAAAGCCCGAAGTTACAGATCAGGGCAATGGCAAAAGATCAGGACCAATAAGGAGTAGAACCTCGTCAATGGGTTCTAATCAAGCAAGTTCTAGCAGAGAACCAAAGAAGAGGACTTTAAGACGCACTCATACTTGTGCGAATTAAAGTTTCAAAGATTGTAATTGCTGGACATACGGAGCAAGAAAATATATCTCTACAGATTGTCCAGAGAACCAAAACTGAGGAGTAAGACAGTTCGAGCATACCAAAGAGTTTGAGGATGCTGTTTATTTTCAGGATTTGGTGCAGGTGTATCAATTTGAGAATATTCTCTTAGATGAAACATCTGCAAAGAAGATATCTATTCTAACAATGGAGGTGAATCCAGTTTAGAATCAGAGTGAATGAGAGTTTCTTCAACACATGATCAGAGAAGAGCCATTTGGATTTTTCTCTCACATCATTGTTTCTCATAAAACTCTTATGATGATCATGAAGGAAGAACCAAAGCTTCATATGTATGATGGATATACAATTGGAGCAATGAAAAAAGTCATGGATATGATTGGCCTTTGAAGCAAGAAGCATCAGATTATCCATAGGGTGACAACATGTGAATTTGCGATCCCGATAGAATTCACGGGAAACCGAATTGAGATGCAGTTAATCCCTTACAGAGAAATTCATGAGATTAAGAACAAGGTTAAGAGAGAAGTTGCTAATACATTTCATGGATTCATATTGGAGCCATTAGAGTTATCATCAAGGCGACTTTCAAGCAATGAGGATTCGTCGCTTAATTTGGCGATCTTTGACAAGAGAATTCCGAACCTTAAAGGTTCTTGTTTGGGAGCAGTTGTAAGAAATTTGTATGCTCGAAATATGGCCTTCAACATATATCCCAGAATTGCATAAAATTTGGGAAATCGAGATTTCAACAAGGTTCTTACCCTTCATGGGATTTTACAAGAAATGATTTGATGAAAGAATGGAATAGGCTTTACTCGATTACATACAAGATGTATTACGTGCTCTCGGATACTCATCACTCATAAGTATTCTTGAGAAAGGAATTCATCGAAGTCCCCATATTCTTCGAAGATTTCGCAAAAGTAGTGTTGCCGAATATTATCAATACTCCGACAATTGGAGATATCGACATGAGATACAAGACCAGCCAGTTTTGAACATAAGCAGGAGTCTTGTGATCGAGCCAAGAAGAATGTCTTTTCAACAAGATATGTTGATCAGTAACTATCCGGGGGAAAACATAAAGCTGTCTCGAGCAGGATTCAGAAAATACTTGATGTATTCAAAACAACATGAATGCTGAAATTCCCAGAAGGCTGGAGAGAAGTGCAGATAATCTCCAACATTACTGAGAAGTGCAATATCTTCCCTTGTGATGTCCTATATTATTTGCAACAACCTACAATTGACAGGTATCAAGGAAACCTTCAAATTGGTGAAATTGATCTACAAATTGCAGGAACTGCAGGTATGATCCCAGAACAACTTATTCTTAGGATTGAGTTTCTTGAGGAACACAGACATTGGGAAAGATTGCAGGATGAAATGGAATTCACGTTGGATGGGAAAAGATACAAAATCCAATGACCACCAGTCCATTCTCAATTTACATCTCAGGCGGGATGTTTTACAAGAAATATCGTGCAGAATATTCAGTTGGTGAAAAATTACCAGTCATTGCCGGAAGAGACTTTTCCAAGATGATTCTTATTCTTGACGAAGGAGTCCATGCGGCGAAATAATAATTGGAGGAAGCAGGCGACATCCCCTGGTACAAAGTCAAGACTCCGCCTATTTATTTTCTTGATACAGGAGATGATCTGCTGCTAGGAAACTGTGATGACCTGAGATTAGGGATGTTAATCCCGGAGTGTTAATAACCCCTAAAGTTGTTTTACGTGGCGACATGGAGTTTAATCGCGGTGTTGGGCCTTCTGGGCTCGTCTATTTGAGTAATTGGGATCGTTGGATCCCGAGGTTGAGATCGTATTCTCATTTCGGTGAAAACCTGTGAGTTGGGCTTTTAGTATGACTCGGAATCTCGGGTGCTTGGTGTGGGCACCGGTAGGGGGTTTTTGAGTTAGAGAGAGGTTTTTTGAAAACAGATGATTTTTAATGAATCATGATGTATTTGTGGGGCTATTAGTATTTCGGGGTATTTTTGCTATAAATACCAGTTGAGCCCGAGATTTTAATTGTCGGAACCATTTCAGCACCTTATCTTGCTCTCTCCCTTCCCGCGTAACCCTTCCCGTCGCCCCAGACCCCCGCGCACAAAAGGCCTCCGCCCGCCGCCGTCCGGCCGCCGTTCGGCGCGTGCCACCCGCCGCCGGCTTCGTCCCGTCCAGGCGGTCCTTTCTACACCATCAATTCGAAGTTTGGTCGCGATTTGAGTTCGGATTTTACAGGAAAGCGCCGATCCCCAATTTTCTAGGGTTCTTCGATTTTCGTCCGATTTCTTTCCGATCTTCGTATGGGTAACCTCCCTTACCCCTTTTTCGTCCCTCTCATGTTATTCCCTGCTAAATTTGGAGGTATTGTGTTCGAATGTAAGGATTGTGTTCGAATTTGTGGAGTTTGGTTCGAATTTCATGATGTTTGAGGGGTTTATGTTCGATTTTGGGGGTTTTTGGCATGAGGATGATGATTCTTGTTGTTATTCGATTTATTCATGTTTAAATGAATTATGATGCTTAATTAGGTTCGAATCGAGTTGTTATGGTTCGAATTTTGCCCTAATTTGGTGAGGGTTTGATTTCGAATTTTGGGGGTTTTGGCTATGGGTTGATGATTCATGTTAGGGATCGTTTATTACATGTTTTAGATGATTTATGATGCTTGGTTGGGTTCGAATTGTGATGCTAGGGTTCGAATTATTGAAGGTGTTCTTGAGCAATTTTTCGATATGTCGCATTCGTTTTCCCTCCCTGCATGTACCCTGCCCCGGGTCTTTTAGATGTTTAATTGTCGTGTGTCGACAATATTTTGAGGGTTATGGATGTGCTTGAGCATGGGTTACATGTTCGTAAATAATTGTGAATTATTTATCGTGTTAGCACATCGTTCCTCGGGGCATGGAACTCGAGCAAGGTTTGGCTCGGACTTCGAGGATTTAAGGTACGTTTAGCGTACGAGCATAGTTTAAATGATGTTTTTACAAGTATGATGCATGATTTAAAATACATGAAATGTTTTACTATGATGGTACCGGGACTTGGTTACGTTATGTTGATTCACATGGTGAAATGCTTAGTGCCGCTATGAAGCGAGCAAATGATGGGGTGTGGTTGCTACGGAGCAAACACCGATAGTATGATGCTACTTTGAAGTAAGAAATGAAAATGTGGTATTTGATTAGATATCTAGGATATCTGTATTTTATTCCCTATTGGTAATGAATAGGAACAGAGACGTAGTTAATCAGAGAAGTGATTAACTAGTATCGGAAGTTAAGGAAATCTCAATATGATATCTAGAATTATGATAATTGCTAGATAAAGAAAGATGTTATGAAATGTTGTTAAATTGAAACTGGCTAGGGTTAACCAATATGATGATTAACTGCATATTCAGGATTTGATGATTTATCTGTTTTGAGAACAGGGTTATTACAGGGGTACGCTATGATGAGGATGATACCATCCAGGAAGTACCACATATGTTCCACAATATTTACATTTTCGTAAATTATGTATTATGTCATTATGATTATGAAATTGTGGAATTTGTATGCTCACCCCGTTGGGGGCTGTCTCTGTTGGGGCAGGTGAACAGGTACATCGATGGCTTTGGAGATGAGCTCGAGCTGTTGATTGGATGTACTCCCAGGATCGTGGTACCAGGGCTTGATGGAGCACGGTATCGTATAGAGTACTTATATACCCATGAGGGTTATATACATATTCATGATGCTCGCATGTGAGCAAGATTATACTTGTATATGGGTTGTATATAAAGGCATGAGCCTTTCTCTCTTTCATTCTATGTTGCATGCAATTAGAGGTAGAATTGCTAAATGATATGAGAGTCATTGGTGTATTGTGGGTGTTGAAACCCACTTTTGTTGTCATATGTGTGGTGTCTTCCCTGGCTGGGAATTTACTTGATATTGCTGTATTCTGATGAGTGTTATGTCTTCCCTGGCCGGGAATTATGTTATGCGTTGTGCTTTTATTTCGGGATAGCTCTATTTATGGGGAGACTCTGCCCAAATTTTTATAAAAATCCACAATGTAAAAAGTGGTGTAATGGGCGAACCCTATGAGTCTGTTGTTGTTAGGATGATGAGCTTATAACACTGTATGTTAAAGAAAACTTTGTAATTGCCATTCAATGGTAAAGTATCATCTGAGTTTCCCGAATAATTTTATTGAAAGCATGTGCCACACATAATGATTAATACACTAATCAAGGGTTAAGTATATGGGGTCCTTACAGAAACAATTTCCTAAAGACGTTCAAGCAGTTTACACAGGAGAACAAGACAATGAGGCTTATTTTCACAACCTTTTGTGATCATAAGATTATTGTCCAGCGACTAAGGGAGGCGTTGCACCAAAAAATCCCCATTAGTTTTCACAGCAAGCGTGGTGACGATGAAGGAAAACTTCAACACCCAAAGATGAAGGATTAACGGAAATTTGGTGAAGCAATCATTCAGTTTCGACAACAAGGTCCCAGTGAAAAATCACTCTAGAGGATATGAAAAGGAAGATTCGGAGAAACTACAACAAGGATCCCCTGACATGGCGGAACAAGAATGAGCTCAAAGCCGTAAAAGCCAGAAAAGAGAATGAGTTTGTCAGATTCAAACCCATCCCCATTGAATATGGAAGATCGGAGGGATATGCAGATAATACTTAAAAAACATCTTGACCTTAAACTAACCTCAGCAGATGTTTCTCCATATAGCAGTCCGGGATTTCTTGTTCGGAATCATGGAGAAGTTAAACGAGGAAAACCAAGATTGGAGATCGACTATAAATGGATTAACGAAATCTTGGAGCTCGATGTATATTTTAACCCAAGCAGAGAAAATTTAGTAAATAGCATCAAGAATGCCAACGTATTTTATAAGTTCGATTGCAAGTCTGGATTCTACCAGATTAAGATGGATGAAGCTAGCAGAAAGTTCACAACATTCTCTACACCGCAAGGACACTAAATTTGGAATGTTATGCCAATTGGATTGGCAAAAGCTCCCCAGATATATAAAAGGAAGATAGATAATCTTCAAAGATTATTCCAGCTTCATGTTCGTGTATATTGAACGCATCCTCATTGCGTCGAGAAACATGAAAGATCATTTTAAACATTTAAAATCTTTTCACATGTTTGTTACAATGGAGGATTAGTGCTCTCCGAAATGAAGGCAGTGATTGCTACAATATAGATCGAGTTCTTTGGAATTGAAATCGATGAATCTCGAATCATCTTGCAGAATCGTATTATTGAGAAGGTGCGAGGATATCCCGATGACCTCAAGGATTTAAAGCAACTTCAGAGTTTTCTAGGAGTGTTAATTTTGCTGGGATGTTCATCAATAACCTAGCAGGCCACATGAAGGTGTTCAGTCCACTACTCCAAAAATATGTTAAGTTCGAGTGGAATTAAGATCACAGACAAGCTGTCAAACAACTTAAAGAAGTTTGCAGGCAACTACCAAAGCTTGCAATTCCAAACGACGAGGATGAAATGGTATTATACAGATACCGGTGATCATTGGTCGGGTTGTAGTTCTTATGAAGGCCACACCAGATGGAGAAGTGTCATGCAGATATTGCAGCGGTCTATTTGACAACAGCGAAGTTATCAGATGACACATCAACGAGAAGGAGTTCTTTGCAGTTCGAAAGGCTTTCAAAAAATGGCCATTATTTTTACTTGCAAAGAACTTCATATTGAAAATAGATAATATGAGTGTTAAGTCTTTTCTGAAAAATAAAATTGAATCAAAACCAGAAAATGCTAGACTTTTAAGATGGCAAGCTGAATACCAATATTATGATTATGATATTGTCATTGTGAAATATGATAAAAATGTATTGCAGATTTCTTGACACGAGATGGAGGGACACATTGCTAGCGATACCCTCAAACGAGTTAGGCATCTAAGAAAAAATCTGGAGATCCTTGAACGAGATTTTGGGACTCTTTGTCTCAATGTTGAGGTTGCAGGACGACTAAGTTGCAGGACGACTACAATATACAGATCGATACCTAGTTTCCTGTAATATACGAGGTTGCCTTCAGGCCCAAGAACGCTTGTTCGAAGTCTTGAAGAGGACTATCCTCCAGGCCGCATCTCCGACGGTGCAAAAAGGAGTGTTTAGAGAACGAGGCTCATCTAACCCGGAGGCAATGGATTCACATACCCCTGTCACAGGTGCTACAGATTATGCATTCATTGAGGATGTACAAGCTGTAGCGAATGTTGAGGGTCACGTGTCATCACAATCTGAACCCTCAAGTCAACCCAGCACCTCTGGGGTAAAAGAGGAAGAGTTGAACCTTAGGCCACAGACATGCACTACTAGGGTTCAAATTAACGAGGATTTAGTTTCTTCTCCTATGCAGGATTACCAACGTACTTGGAAGAAACTGATTACCAGACGGGATATCAACCCAAACAATACAATTGTTGATATCTCCGAAAAATATACAAGGGTGTGGATTAAACCAGGTAGCCATCCAAACGAGGTACAAGAATTGTATCATTTCGGAGTTCTAGCTTTGATTTATACTGTTGCACCAGCATTATCTGAAATCTCCAATTACCAAAGTGGATCAGAAAAGCTGTTCACGAGACATGAGCCAATAATCCACATTTGGCTCGAGGAGATATCTTGGAGTTGTAACTTTTCAGTGCCGCTACAAAACCAGCAAAGAAAGGTTTTATTGAAGCTTTTCACTTTATCAAGCTCAGACGACCAGATGGGAACGCCTTAAAATATATTAAAATGACGCTACCAAAGGACCCACCAGTATTAGTTGGAGCCATCACCGAAGATGAAGCTTCAACCAGACAAGTGTAGGGTCTTTGGGTTTGTGTAACAGAAATGGACAAAGTTAAATACTCATTCAAATTCTTTAAATATACAGCCAATGAAAATTTCATGCCGAATTCCATGACAGGAACAACAACAGGATTTGCTGAAGAACTCTTCGAAACAAAAATGAGAATTCTTTGGGAGAACAAGATTCCTGTAAGCAAAGAAACTTACCAGAAATTCTGCAACATGACACTTATTTGCCGATGGAAAGATCGGATTTGTCAAGCATGCCCGGAGCATAAAGAACCAGAATCGGGAAAGGATTCCGATCCATGTTGGGATATGCCCTAAGACATATCATTAGATGATTGTTTATGACATACAATGTAATATGATTTTATGAAATGACAATTCATTATTATATATTATTCAATTAACTGTGCAATGTGAATAAATATATATGTTAATGTCCTTAGAATAATATTGTATTATTCTTAAAGATGTCCCTAGTCAAGTATTATCATGAATATGGATAATGATAATACGTACAGACTAGTATGTGTTGATTGATGAACTGTTCATTGATATGAGATATCAAATCAACACATGGGTACATGTTAGAGAACGATGTACTGGACAGACCCACCATGAGAATGCTACATGGATAGTTATATGATTGTCATAAGCAATTCTCATAGTGATAATAATGTATGTAATCCTTACGACTTGTGATCATCAGAGATCCCAACATAATGAGTTATGTATCTTGATATTGTCAAACGTTACCCGTAACAGGGTAAACTATAAAGGCGACTATTGGATACACTACGAATTATGTAGAGGGATGTTGACTGATCGAGATAGGATTTGTCCCTCCTATATAACAGGAGATGTGTTTGGCCCTTGATCAAGTGAGAACTAAAATGCATGGCCATGCTCGAATGAGTCGATATGAGATATCGAGCTCATTCGTTTATTCTAGTTCTACTTGGGGATCAAGAAATAAAGATTGAATATACGAGTATGACTATTCCATGACTCGTGTTCAATCTAAACACAAAGGACAAAGGGATTAAGTTACATGGTTAATATTATCACAAGTTCTAAAGGTTATGTCGAGTCATTGACATTCTTGTAATTTGGGTAGCCTCGATGTGTTGCTAGACACCGCTCCTTGCTTGTAACGTAAAATGAGATTTTATGTCACTGCCAACATTACAAGATCCTATCGGGTCGCACAAAAGATTAAATCGATAAGGGAAATTAAATTCATGGGATGAATTAATTAATTAAGAAGAGTCTTAATTAAATGATTATAAGGATTTAATTAAAACATGGGTTTGGGCTCATGAGACTTTAAGAAAGTCTTGAACCTTAATTAAAGTCTTATAATATAAATATAAGGTTATTGATTAATGGTTAATCATTCTTTCATATCATAACCTAGCCACCCAAGAAGCTACTCTCGGCCGCCTCTCACATAAACCATCGGCTTCTTCATAGTCGAGTGGTTTTCTTGTGAATTTCGTGCCAACCTTTCGATTTAGAATCGAGTGTGCTTCTTGTTCCGGTTTAAGAACGAGTCTAGCAACTTGTTCTTAGACTATCCATTCTCCCGATTTGATCGTGTGGATACCGTTGAGGCAAAACTTGATAAGTTTTGCTTGTGACTCGAAGAAGGCGTTGGACGTGGTGCTGCTCCGTGGAATCTGCTCAAACACGCTACAAGGGTGAGACTTTTGTAAATCCTTTATCCGATATGATTACCTATGTATAGATCCACGGTTATAGTAATCCAATTTTTAAATTCCGCTGCGTTGTATGCTTGTTGGATTACTAACAATCCAAACACGACAGATCAGAGGCAGGAAAAGACAAAGGACTTGCTGACAAGAGGGCGCGTTTTCCTAAAGCTCAGGGACCACAAAAACCAATAATGTAAAGATTTCCAGACAAAGGAAAAAGGTGTGGACAATTTAACACACTCAGACAAAATAATGGACCACTCACAAGAAAAGTTGGCACACTCAGACAAAAGATGCCAGATCACGGGGTAAAGGCGCACTAACGGGCGCACTTAACATTGAACAAGACTTTGGTATCCGCATTTGAAGTCCGGATTCATGCATATAAAAGGTCAGACATAATAGCTACATGGGCAAACCTATCTTGTGCACGTATCCGTGTAGAACTCGACATACATGAGGCTCCCAATCGATTCACTAAGCTAGTTACCAGTACCCCGACAGCTGTCACCTGATCTGTGAGACCCCGTTATCTCAATCATACGATTATGTGCAATTAGGAGAATTAAACATACTTTATCAGAGTATTAAGATTGTGTTGACAAATTGAGCTGGAGTTTACATGTACAAAAGACATGCCAAAAGGATTTGTTACACTTTTTAACAAATTGGGTAAGGCTACTTCTACTGTACTCCTAGTAGAACTATACAAATAAGTCTTTATCTTGCTATCTTGTAGCACTCTTTACAGCTCAGCTTATCAACCTGACCCTGACTCTCCTTAGCAAAAGCACCTACAAGAACAACCCCAACACATGAGCACATCATAATTCATATTCAACATAATATGAATGCAAACGTAAATGCATAAATCATAATTACAAACACTTCCTGTATTTCCATTGCATTTACTACGCCCATTGGTTGTCCCTGTACCATAACTCATGAATAATCAACATATGAAATTATGGTTCCTTAATAATGTCATGACATATCTGTACTTCTTAAATCCTTACTTCAATCCTGAGTCATTTTATCATTAGTGTATTTCAATGCTTCTTACTTCTCCATGTAAGCGGAATTCTTCTTCGCTTCTTATGGAAATCCACATAAGCGGAATTCTTCCTCGCTTCTTATGGAAGTTCGTGTAAGCATTAAAATCCTCACTAGGATAACCTTGACTCGTGAAATACACCTCTTATATTTCACAACATACATATACAAAGACGATGCATATCAACATGTATCATATCATAATGCACTATCTTATGCACATTTTGCTTTACCTTGTATTAAATAAATAAACACATAATACATGTTACCGTTGGGATGCCCGTACGTCGCTTACGTACCTTTCAAAAGATAGAGGAGTCAACCGACTTTATCTCCTCGACTGTGCTGGTACATGTGATGGTTCTACATAACCACATAACACGATATTAGGCACCGAATAATAATTTAATACCAAAAACTAAACAAAATTCAACATTTGCCCCAACATGTCATCTCGCGATCGATCGCCCCTTAGCCCCGATCGATCGCGAGATGTTACTGCCTCGTATACCAAAAATATACAATCAGCGATCGATCGCCTCTTATTGGCGATCGATCGCAAAAACCCACTAGAACGTCGCGATCGATCGCGCCTTCTTGGCGATCGATCGCCAACTCTGTTCCTTTGCGCGATTTTCAGAATTTTCGAGCACCTCGTTTCATACACTTAAAACTACATCATAACACATATAAAATGCTCGAATAAAAATGCTAGGGACATCACCATACTTCCATGAAAGGGCTTAAACCAAAGTTTCAATAAAAACTTAGCTTAGCATGCATCATAGTAACCCCAAAAGTTCAACACTCAACCCAAAATTCCCCAGAAACAGGGCATAAAACTCAGCCCAGAATTCTCGAGCATGCATCTTCACAACACCAAAACTACTACATAACCCGTAAACCATGCTCAAGGAAACATGCTAGTAACATCACAAAACTACCATGTATGTGTTCACGTCAAAGGTTTATTCAAAACCTAAGCTAACATGCTTCAAATCTTCATGATAAAACCCCTACTCAACTTAAAACAGGGCACTTCCTTTACCCAGATTTTCGAGGAACACTTTTCACAAACGAAAATCTTACACATAAAGCATGTAAGTTGCTTAACCAAACATGCTAGGGGATTCATAAAACATATATGCAAGCACTCAAAACAATATTCATCGAACCTTAAAGTATCATGCCAGATCTTATATAATGAACATACATGCTTAAAATCTGAAAACTGGAAAAATATATGATTCCTCACCACTTTTGCTCCTCGATTTTTGATAAACTTCTTTCAACAAAAACGTTGGATTTCTTCTCCTACATGCTGTCTGAGTATGGTTCGAGTTTTAGGAGAGAATGAGGAGATTTTGGAGGAGGAAAAAGTGATCAAATCAGATGGACAAAAGGTGTGATTGGCCAAGACAGCTTTCCAGGAAATCAGGGGAAAGGCATGGGTTGCAGGCAAGTGGGGGGGGGGGGGGGGGGGGGGGGGGGGGGGTGGTGTGTTTGGGTGGCCTTGCGGTGTTTAATTGTGTCCCGGTATTTCATACGATGTATTAAAATATCCCTCCTTGATATTTTATAATTTTACCACATCAATACATCATCAAAAACACCTAACATGCCTCCTAAACCATATCATTAAAATAAATATAACACCAACCACATACATTAATTCCTCAACTTAATTACATGCTTTTACCACATAAAGCATAACCCATAAACCCCAAATTAACTCATGCTTTTAATACGTAATAAAATTAGCACATCAAAGCATGTTTACACATAATCCTTTCGGGGATATCACAATACTCCCCTACTTATTAGATTTCGTCCCCGAAATCAAACTTACTTACCAAAAAAAAATAAAACATAAAACACATACCAGAGAACAGTTCTGGATAGTGTTGCACCATGTGTCGCTCTGTCTCCCACGTAGCCTCCTCGACACCCCTACGATCCCACTGAACCTTGATCATATGAATAACCTTGTTCCGAAGCCTGCGGTCTGCTCTATCCAAAACCCTGATAGGCCGCTCCACATAGGAAACATCGGACTCCAACTGCACCTCTGAAGGCTGTAACACATGCGAAGGATCTTGCTCGTACTTCCTCAGCATAGACACATGGAATACATCGTGTATACCAGACAGAGAGAGCGATAAAGCCAAACGGTACGCCAGGGTACCAACACGCTGCAAGATCTCATACGGCCCTACATATCTTGGGGATAACTTTCCCCGCATCCCAAACCATACCACACCTCTGAAAGGTGAGATCTTCAGAAAGACTCTGTCGCCCAACTGAAACTCCAACGGCCTTCGCCGCTGATTGGCATACGCTGCATGTCTGTCCTGAGCTGCCTTCATCTTTCTCTTAATGATCTTTACCTTTTCTTCCATATCCTGGACCAACTCTGGTCCTCCGACCGATTTACGGTCCACATCATCCCAACTCAAAGGCGACCTGCAACGCCTGCCATATAGGGCTTCAAATGGAGCCATCTGTATGCTAGCCTGGTAACTGTTATTATAAGAAAATTCCACCAAGGCTACTGAGTCCTGCCAAGAGGTGTCGAACTCCAACACACAAGCCCTCAACATATCTTCGAGCGTCTGTATAGTACGCTCGGTCTGGCCATCCGTTTGAGGATGATAGGCTGTGCTCAACCTCAACTCTGTACCTAGAGCTGACTGTAGACCTTCCCAGAAGTGAGATGTAAACCGCGGATCTCGATCAGACACAATCGAAACAGGGATCACGTGCAGTCTCACCACATCTCTGATATATAACTGTGACATCCTCAAGTACGTGAAGGTCATAAAATATGGAATGAAGTGAGCCACCTTAGTCAGTCTGTCCACGACTACCCATATGGCATCAAAACCCGAAACAGTCCTCGGTAAGTGGGTCACGAAGTCCATGGATATGTGCTCCCACTTCCACTGTGGTATCACATGCTTTCCCATGGGTGTCGAGACCATGAGAGGCGTGGGTCACAGAGACGAGCACAAGCGGTGTCTTTCCACAAAAGCAGCAGACACAAAAGAGTGGGAAGCACCTGTATCTATCAATATAAATGCAGGGTACGTAAATAAATGACACGTACCAGCAATGACCTCCTCCGGGGCTGCCTCAGCCTGCTCCCGCGTCAACGCATACACCTGACCCTGCGGCTGTCCCGCTGCCTGACCTCCCTGCGGTCGTGGTGCAAAATGTTGCCTCTGTGGTGTTCTTCCTGCGTCAAATCTTGGCCTATTCGGTCTAGTGTCTGCCTGACCTCCCGATTGGGGAAACTTCAAGCCAAGTGGCCCATCTTGTCACAAATATAGCAACCCTAACAGTCACGTGATAAGTGCCATCCTCCACAGTTGTTACATCGGTTTCCTCCGGTCTTACTTCCCTGGGATGGCCCTCGGTTACTTTGCTTCTGACCCTGAGATTTCTTTCCACTGAATCTAGAAGATGATGAGGCCCCACGAGACTTAAAATGGTCCCCTCGTGGCCTCAAACTGTCACCAACAGGTCTCTGTTGTGGTATGAAAGGGGGTACAACGTCCTTGTACGCGTCCACTGCAATCTCTGCCAACTCTGCCCGGGTCAGGGCGTCATCAAAAGAGCTGGGGTTGTTGGAGACAACACGATCAAATAGTTATGGTCTCAGGCCCTTCAGAAAATTTCTCATCTTGGCATGACTGCTCACATAGACATGAGGTACATACCTCAATAATGAGGAATACTGCATAGCATAGTCTGACACTGACAGGATGCCCTGCTTTAAACTATTGAACTCATCTTCCTTTAATTGTCTGGCAGCTGCAGAAAAATACCGGTTAAGGAACCGGGTCCTGAATACAGTCCAGTCAACTGCCACACTTTGAGCTCTCAGCTCCATCACCGTGGTCTTCCACCACATAGAAGGCTTCTTCGCCATCTGAAACTCGGCTAACCTCAGCCATGCGGTACGTGCACAAGGCGCAGTCACAAGTATCTGCTCTATCCGCTCCAGCCACTCTTCGGCTGCTTCACCAGACTCAATCCCCTCAAATATAGGTGGATGGAAGTTCAGAAACTGTGTCAAACTGAGCTCTCCTGGTAATAACATCTGTGCACTAGGCTCCACGCCCACAGCAGGTGGCGGTAACGGATTTGTCTGAGCAACACTAGCATTCATACTGCCCATATCCCCTACCTCTTCATTGAGGTTCTCCGGGTTAATAGCCGCCATGCTGCAACACAAGAGTTAACAACAATACCAAAAGCAGTTCATAGTATAAGCCGTTAGATAACAAGAGTATCATATTCAAAAGCATGTTGGTATAACACTTATACAAAAATATGCATCACATGCATAACATGCCCAACAATGAATACCTAACCAACTTGTCTCTAAAGGCTACACTTCACTCTTCCCTGGTTATCTAACCACTGCTCTGATACCACTAAATGTGAGACCCCGTTATCTCAATCATACGATTATGTGCAATTAGGAGAATTAAACATACTTTATCAGAGTATTAAGATTGTGTTGACAAATTGAGCTGGAGTTTACATGTACAAAAGACATGCCAAAAGGATTTGTTACACTCTTTAACAAATTGGGTAAGGCTACTTCTACTGTACTCCTAGTAGAACTATACAAATAAGTCTTTATCTTGCTATCTTGTAGCACTCCTTACAGCTCAGCTTATCATCCTGACCCTGACTCTCCTTAGCAAAAGCACCTACAAGAACAACCCCAACACATGAGCACATCATAATTCATATTCAACATAATATGAATGCAAACGTAAATGCATAAATCATAATTACAAACACTTCCTGTATTTCCATTGCATTTACTACGCCCATTGGTTGTCCCTGTACCATAACTCATGAATAATCAACATATGAAATTATGGTTCCTTAATAATGTCATGACATATCTGTACTTCTTAAATTCTTACTTCAATCCTGAGTCATTTTATCATTAGTGTATTTCAATGCTTCTTACTTCTCCATGTAAGCGGAATTCTTCCTCGCTTCTTATGGAAGTTCGTGTAAGCATTAAAATCCTCACTAGGATAACCTTGACTCGTGAAATACACCTCTTATATTTCACAACATACATATGCAAAGACGATGCATATCAACATGTATCATATCATAATGCACTATCTTATGCACATTTTGCTTTACCTTGTATTAAATAAAATACATGTTACCGTTGGGATGCCCGTACGTCGCTTACGTACCTTTCAAAAGATAGAGGAGTCAACCGACTTTATCTCCTCGACTGTGCTGGTACATGTGATGGTTCTACATAACCACATAACACGATATTAGGCACCGAATAATAATTTAATACCAAAAACTAAACAAAATTCAACATTTGCCCCAACATGTCATCTCGCGATCGATCGCCCCTTAGCCCCGATCGATCGCGAGATGTTACTGCCTCGTATACCAAAAATATACAATCAGCGATCGATCGCCTCTTATTGGCGATCAATCGCCAAAACCCACTAGAACGTCGCGATCGATCGCGCCTTCTTGGCGATCGATCGCCAACTCTGTTCCTTTGCGCGATTTCCAGAATTTCCGAGCACCTCGTTTCATACACTTAAAACTACATCATAACACATATAAAATGCTCGAATAAAAATGCTAGGGACATCACCATACTTCCATGAAAGGGCTTAAACCAAAGTTTCAATAAAAACTTAGTTTAGCATGCATCATAGTAACCCCAAAAGTTCAACAGTCAACCCAAAATTCCCCAGAAACAGGGCATAAAACTCAGCCCAGAATTCTCGAGCATGCATCTTCACAACACCAAAACTACCACATAACCCGTAAACCATGCTCAAGGAAACATGCTAGTAACATCACAAAACTACCATGTATGTGTTCACATCAAAGGTTTATTCAAAACCTAAGCTAACATGCTTCAAATCTTCATGATAAAACCCCTACTCAACTTAAAACAGGGCACTTCCTTTACCCAGATTTTCGAGGAACACTTTTCACAAACGAAAATCTAACACATAAAGCATGTAAGTTGCTTAACCAAACATGCTAGGGGATTCATAAAACATATATGCAAGCACTCGGAACAATATTTCATCGAACCTTGAAGTATCATGCCAGATCTGCTATAATGAACATACATGCTTAACATCTGAAAACTGGAAAAATATGTGATTCCTCACCACTTTTGCTCCTCGATTTTTGATAAACTTCTTTCAACAAAAACGTTGGATTTCTTCTCCTACCTGCTGTCTGAGTATGGTTCGAGTTTTAGGAGAGGAGGAGATTTTGGAGGAGGAAAAAGTGATCAAATCAGATGGACAAAAGGTGTGATTGGCCAAGACAGCTTTCCAGGAAATCAGGGGAAAGGCATGGGTTGCAGGCAAGTGGGGGGGGGGGGGGGGGGGGGTGTGTTTGGGTGGCCTTGCGGTGTTTAATTGTGTCCCGGTATTTCATACGATGTATTAAAATATCCCTCCTTGATATTTTATAATTTTACCACATCAATACATCATCAAAAACACATAACATGCCTCCTAAACCATATCATTAAAATAAATATAACACCAACCACATACATTAATTCCTCAACTTAATTACATGCTTTTACCACATAAAGCATAACCCATAAACCCCAAATTAACTCATGCTTTTAATACGTAATAAAATTAGCACAATAAAGCATGTTTACACATAATCCTTTCGGGGATATCACATGATCAAAGCAGGAAAGCTGGAACCGTGCCATCTTTAACCACAGCTCTATCTCTTGTTTTGGTTTTGTGCGCTTTAGGCATCTCTAAAGGGATGACCAGTATCTTTCTTTGAATCAATATTTACATATAAGAATTTGTGGACCAGGCAGATGCAGGCAATTGACGATCTTTACAGGTTTATTTATGTGATTTGAAAAGCTTTTGAAGATAAAGGAAGCTAAGGACATCAAAAATTCTCCATAGTTTTCTCACAAATAAATACTTTAATTTCCAAGCTGTAATCTGTTCATCTTTCATAGCTTGGTAATTTTCTTTTTTTTTTTCTTTGTAATATTTCAGTTTTGAATTTAGTTTGTATATGTGTTTCAAGTCTAGTCTCATTATATGAGAGGCTAACAAGTTAGTCTCCTCACATGATGAGATGTATTAATGTAATAAATATTATAAGTATTTTCAGAATAAAATGAAGGCTTTTGCCCATTTATCTCTCAGATTTCTTTAAAATCTTTTATATCTGGTTATATCCTACGCCTTAATGTATGAAACGAATTAAGGCTGTGCCGTGCGATTTCTGAAGGAGTAACTTGCAGACTAACCTTGCCTGAGGGGCTGAGGTTGGATGGTGAGGAGTCATCCGTAAAACAGTCTGGGGGCAGTAATTTTACGACTGGTGGATTTGCAACCCATTTCACCCGGTGTCGTTATGGTAAAAAAGGTATATACTGTTTGTCAAAATTTTATTGTAATACGGAAGTATGATGGGTCTGTTATTTAATTTTTAACATGTTCTTCAAATACGGATTTTAAATTATGATTAGAAGGTTTAAAAATGAACCGTGAGTCCTTTGCAAAAGTATGACATTGAGTTCTTCTCAAGATGACATAAACTGGAGGATCTCATGTTCATAAAATGCTACTGTTTAAAAATAATAGGATGAAGAAGATAATGAATAGTATACAGAGGTATATTTGATCTTAAAATAAGTTTCAATGAGTAAGGATGCAATTAAATTAAAAGTCGGTTTGACCGCGTGAAACACTTGAACCACATGAGGTTATAGATGTAATTTCAACTAAGAGTGGACCTAGATAAACTAATGTTTTATCGTTAGACTATGATGAATTATTGTTTATTAAAGAGTACCGACCTGAAATTTTTCCATGAAAATGCTGATGAAACATCAACTGTCCAGACATATACATACTGATAAAAGCAAATATAGTCCAAGAGGAACTTACACTTATTTATGATGAGTATGTTCTTTTTTAACATAACTCGATGAAAAATAAAATTTTCAAAAATGGCCTTTTGGCACCTGGCTTCTAAGGAGCAAAAAAGTTAAGAGATTGTGTATAAAAGCAGAAGCAGATACTGCATGCATGTTTTTACATCTCATGCAAAAAGGTTTTGGAAAGAAGAAAAAGCCATGGATGGAAACCATAAACTACACTAATCCACGAAGTTCTCCCGTATTTAGAGCAAATTTCCGGTGCTGTGATAGTACAGAAGGTACACTGATTGCCTGAATTCTTGCGGTCAAGTCATTTGCATCAGTTCTTCCGTTTTGTGCAGCTGCATTGAGGATTGTCTGCAGAATCTGCAAGGGATCTCCATGACTGACAACTAACACCGTGCAGCTACAAAACAGAACGAACGGCAATATCATATAAATAATCCAAGGACATTGAACCAAACATATGCGATAAAAACCACTGAATTTTATGAAAGATAAAGTATTATAAAAAACTATAGGACACACTCATTGAGTGTAATCACGTTGATATCTAAGAAGACAAAAAGTTCAACGAATTATGGAGTACTGATGTGCTTGTTAGTAGGATCTGTGTGACTAAAATGTTGTAAGTTGCTCAAATGACCCGACAGACGGACATGCAATATTACCCACTTGAATGTGCCAGCCAGGTAGAAAATTTGCTAAATTTTCACATATGTGAAACTTATCAAACTTATGTCATTGGGCGGAACCACCTAAATGCTACTACCTATTTGCTAAGCACAGGGATTACACTTACTATATTTATATGATTAATACCAGAACTATTGGGCATCTTGTTTTGGGACCCAATTAACCAAGGGCCACACAGGTGTGACTCTGCCCCTATTCAATACAAAGATCCATCGAATTCTCAAGCCGTCGAAGAAAGGCCTAGCCGAAGGAGAGGTACTTATGGCAGAAACGGTCCGAGGGTCAATTCAGCATCAAAGAAAGCGGATTGAAAGAACCGTTATAACATTCAAGGATGATCAAGATTTTGAATATCATATTAACATATTGTGCACCTCTTTATCAAAAAAAACATATTGTCTATCTCTATTGGCATATAGCGGAAAAATAGAACATACAAAATAAATTTTGCATATTATCCAGCCAAAGAGTAACTTGTTTTCCCAGGTAGAAAACAAGCGTAAGTAGAGATCCACATCTAGAAATTTCACAATCTCTCTACCATAAGGGCTGCTCAACACTGCTAAGTACTCACTAAAAATTACCAAAAGATTGCACATCACTTGATAAATATATCACAAGCATTGAAAACAAAAGGCGAAAAAAAGAACAATGTCAATTGTTACTCTTCAAACTCTGCTTCCATTTTAGTCAAAGCCCTTGTTAGCCTTGTGACAACATCAGTAACACTTTCTCCTCCTTCAGGCCGTGTGAAGGGGTCTTTCTCATCCATGCCCCAAATCTCAGGGTACTGTGAAAAGAAAACACAATAACCATGAGTTCACTGAGGACTAACTGCAACTCCATGTGAGCCTTCAAACTCATAAGCTCCTTGATAACCACAGAATGAGACTTAAGGAGCACATTGATAATTAAATTTGAACTGAGAGGGTATCTGCTAACACGTCCTCAAGTCAATTACTTACTTTATCATGGGACATCAGCTCAAATGAAAAACCAAAGTATCGCTCCCGAAGATCCTCCATAGCCTGTTAAACAAATATTACTTGGATAAAAACAAAGCAACTATTAACCTCGAAATATGGAGCAGAAATAATTATCACTCTATTGCTCATCACTTCTCCACAATACAATACTTTCACCATTAAGTTAAGTTTTCAGATGACTAGTCAAAGACAAAGAACTGCTGTCTAAAACCATAAATCATCACACATCCATGTATGGCCAGAGATGGGCTATTATAATATTATTAATATTTCATTCTATATCAGTTTCAAAAAAATATTTCATTCTATATCCACATATCCAATATTAAGGTCCCTGAAAGGAATAATTCTATCATCAGTGTTCGACAATTTCGAGAACAAACTTACATTCTTAAACTGGGTATCCGATATCGTGTAACACAAACCTGGTTCTTTCTCAAACATTGAATGCACTATCTCAAACATAGTTTGAACATATAAAAGTCAATAGGTAAAAGTGAATTACCTTGCACTGTGGACCTTCAAATGGAACATTTAGAACAGAAGCAACCACTTTTGCAGTATGACTGGTCCTTGAAAATGGTGAGTAACATATACGAATATGCTCTACCCCGATGTTCCTTTTGTTCATTTCCTGCAAGGGAATTCAAAGTTTTTAAAAAAATAAAAATAAATAAGTAACTGATCGACCATTGTAATTTGTGAAACTTCTGAAATTTAAGAGAGATGCACGTATGCTAGATGTTGAGAAGTTGTCCCATTGGAAACTTAAAAGCTATATTTGCTAATTATAAATTATTCTGGGTTACTCATCTCATAACCATTGGTTATGAGTAGGAACAACATGAATTATTAACATGAGCCAGGTTTTTCACGTGATTGGCTCATGCTCATCGTCTCCAGCGTTATCAATCCACGAATTTGACTTATATAATGTCACGCACGCGTGAGGTGGCGTGTTGAAAAGTTGTTGTTAGAACTTATAAATTCTGGCTTACTTCTCTCGTAATCAATTACTTATGAGTAGGAACCTCATGAATTCTTTACACTGGATATAAAAACTAGTACTGCTACTACTACCACCATAACAATGACAACTGCACGACATTAAAAATAATTACTTCAACTCCTCGATTCTTAAAAAAAAAACCTATTTTACGAATTTAAAATCGATTCTCGACAACTATTTTAGCGATAGAATTAATCAACCAACATTGACTCAATGGTAGCTTCCTGTCCTTCCATTGTATTAATTCTTAACAAGCGTAATAATTTGAAAGTTGTAAGGAGGAGTGGAGCGCCTAAACCCAAAAGATAGCTCATAGGTGGGTCAAATTTATCACTCGTTCCACAGTTACTTGTCAAGCCCTTATGTAACATATAACAACATTGTAACTCACACTAAGCCAATCTATAATCCAAGTAATGGAGTTTGGCTTGAAAGCAAAAGTGGGTGCTGCAAATGTGCATCAGATCTCAATGCAATACAAGGAATTGAATTATCATCAAAATATGATTACGGCTATCATATACGAGCAACGCATTTTGATTCCACGATGAGACAAAATTAAAGTTAGTATAATAATCGAAGAATGGTGAGTGAGGGGTGCCTGCCTTGAGGAAGGATTCTCCAGCCAAACGAGCCTGATGAAACCCATCAGAAGAAAGTCCATATTCTTCCAGAATCCCATTTTCCTATCATAAACAATCGGAAAATTAACAAAAAATTGAAGAAAACAAAGAGTATGTTGCTGTTCGTGGATAAATAGCGATTGGTGATACAATTACCAGAGATGAAATGATTATTCCCTTTTCGTTAGGGATGCTTCTTCCATGCCTGAGCACCAAGAATTTGTTTTTCAGAAACAATGGATTCTCAGCCGCCATCAAAATTAGTCAGCAGCCACGCCCGAACACGCTAACTGAAATACATCAAATGCTTTTATTCACCTGAATTGGGTAAAATATTGATAAAAATTAGCAAATACAGTTACACTTTTTTATATAAATTTTATAATAACTCAAAATTGGATTTAAAATTCATATTTTTACCAATACATTTATTATATATAAAATTTGATACGTTCGAGCTGAACGTGACTTGTATATAAGAGAATATATAAAAAAAATCGCTTACGTTAGTTTGATAATGTGTGATGTATGGCCAGTGATGCACTTGTGTGTTGAGAGAATTCATGGGTTTCAATCCTTTCAAAAGAGGAATGGAATCATCGAAGAAGATATTGTTCTGCTATTCTGGGTTACTCTAGTCAGAACCAATTAGTTATGAATAGGAACCTCGTGAATTCTTAACATCGTATCAGAACAAGTTTTTCATGTGATTGATTATTCCGTCCACATGCTCGCCGTCTCCCGTGTTATCAATCCACGTGTTTGACTTATAATGTCACACGTAAGAGGCTTGTTGAGAGTTGGTGTCCCACATTGAGAACTTGAAAGCTATATTTGTTTCTTATAAAAGATTTTGGGTTACTCCACTCACAACCAATTGGTTACGAGTAAGAACGTCATGAATTCTTAACAAGTTCAAAGTTATACACAAAGACATGATATCCAAAAGAATCAATGAAAATATTCTGACCCAAAAGAAGCTTTTAGAGAAGCTAATGTATATGTGCGACCCGATTTGATTTTTGATATGGTTCTATAGTCTACCTCAATCTACTGAGATTATACAATTAGTTGTTGTTTTTTGTAAAAAACAATGATACGTTTAAACTTGTATAAACAATAAAATACTTTGAAAAATTATAATATATATTGCTCTCTAAAATGAAAAATAAATGTATATTATTTGCCACATTCTATAAAAAAAAATGATACCTTTAAACTTATCTAAACCGTAAAAGAAGTTTGAAAAGAGTTGTATATATTTGCTCTGTAAAAATGAAAAAAAGATATAACTTTTTGAGTAATTGAGTTTAGAAATGTAAAAATTCTAAATATATTATTTTCCTTTAGGATAAGTTATTTATTTATTATAAAACTTGCAGCTTCAATATATTATTTCCAGATGGATTATACTCATATATTTAGTGTGCGCTTGGTTCGTGGATATGATAAGTGAATGATAGATAGTCTGGTGGATAAAGAGATGATTATTAAAGTAAAGATAAATAATCTTGTGTTTGGTGTCTATGATTAGTAATACAAGGAAAAATAATAATGTGTTTGGTATATGTGATTAAATATTGTATAGATGTAAAGTAGATAGTAAAATGACTGAAATACCCTTAATGATTTTGAATTTAATCATTATAGTATTCCATATTATTTTATTTACAATAATTTTTTGATTCGATAAAATATTTATTAATATATATATATATACATATTAAACATTTTTAAAATTAAATTCAAAACTATTATTTTAGTGATTAAAGGAAATTAACTTATAAATAACAAAAATATTAATCTTGACGATAAAATATATGGAATAATAACAATAGTATTTTAATATTAAATTTTTTAATAATAAGTAATAAGACTAATAGTATTAATATTAATACTTATTATTATTATTATTATTATTATAAATCTATTTCTTATTATACAATTATTATTATTATTATTTTAATTCATATTATTTGTTAGTATTATTTTATTATTAATTCGTTTCTTATTATTAATTATTATTCTATAATTTATGTTGTTTTTATTATTTATTATAAATTTATTTCTTATTATTTCTTATAAGGGATTCACCTACTCAAAAGGGTATAGGTGTAAAATCACCTTCTCAATCTTCATTACTGTATGGATTTGCATAGACATCACACCACCATAAAGGGATGCTACAACCATGGCCTCTCCAATTAATCATGGGCTTCCCTGAATTTTTCGGGCTTCTCAATACATGAGAAGAACAAAGGATGACTCAGGATAATTAATTAAACCTAGCTTAATCCTATGAGCAGAACACTGCCTAATTATGTAAATTGTATCATGTACGATACTATTTAAAGTCTGAGATGTGATATGTGTGATAGTGATTAGAAAACAAGATAATAAAAAATATAGTGTGATAAGTTATATGGTGTTCGATAAAATTTTAAAATTGTGTATTAGTTTTATTACTTCTTGTAATGATTAAAATACTCTCTACATTTTTCAAATTTTTGGAGGGAATTTATATATTTTATTATTTCTAAAACATATAATTTTTTGGAGAAAAATAATCTACATATTTAAAGAATATTTTTCAAATTTATATATTCATATTTTATTATTTCCAAAATATATAAATTTTTGGAGGAAAATAATCTACCATTTTTCAAAAACTTTCACCTCGGCGACATTATTTTTAAACGAAACTTTTATACATTGTCGCAGCTACGACAAAAGAAGAAAATTTAAACTATTATTTAAGAAATCGTCAAGGTCAATATATTTTGGTCGCGGCGATTACAAATCTATTTATGATTTGTAAATTTTATAATTTTTCAAATATGAATTTGTAATCAACTTCGTAACTAATATTTTTTAAGCAAAGAAAAACGAAAAACAATCGAATGTTAGGAAAAGGACGAAAAGAAAATACAGGTAGAATGGGAGGCGCTAGGGCGCCTCTCGAGGAGCACCTAGGGCGCCTTTCGCACCTTTACATACAAAAAATGCGACCCTTGACGTGTGAGTGCAACTTTTCTCGAAAAATCACTTCTTGATAGTGTTTTTTTGTGATGTTCATTGGACAAGTATAAAATGCAACACATCTCTATTCATTTGAAAACATGATATTTGTATCTATAACATAATTTATCGAGAGAAAAATAAGATCAAAAAGTATTTTGCATCATTTCATATCTTGTTATTGAATACAACTTGTGATTTGGTGTGCTACGATAACAAGTTGAAGCCGTTGTATCTTGGGAAAAAATTGCCCGATTCCCAAGATATTAGCTTATGTATTTTTTATTTAAAATAGTTATATTTAACTCTAAAAATATTTGTATGTACTCGATTTTGATATCAAGACTTGGTTTAAAATTATTTATATATTTTTTTATTTAAAATAATTATATTTTAATATTGCGCATAACCAGTGCATATTTCCCAACATTGCCTCCTTCAACACGAGATTCCTAATTCCCTCTTTCCTCCTCTCTCAAACTTAAAAATTATTGCTGAATGCTGATTGAATCAATCTAAACGCAGAAATTGCGCTTAACAAAACCCTAATCACTTTACTTTCCTTTTTCCAAACAAACAAAAATGTCCCGACGAATCCTCAGCCACCTCCTGTCCACCCGGTCAGTCACCTACATGCCCCGCCCGGGCGATGGCGCCCCTCGGGCCGTCACCCTTATTCCCGGTGACGGAATCGGCCCCCTCGTTACGGGCGCTGTTGAGCAGGTCATGGAGGCCATGCATGCTCCCGTTTACTTCGAGAAGTACGACATCCACGGCGACACGAAGACCGTACCCCAGGAGGTGATCGAATCAATTAAGAAGAATAAAGTTTGTCTTAAGGGTGGACTTATGACTCCTGTGGGCGGCGGAGTCAGCTCACTCAATGTGCTCTTGAGGAAGGAGCTCGATCTCTACGCCTCGCTCGTCCATTGCTTCAATCTGCAGGGGCTTCCCACGCGCCACCATGGGGTAGATATTGTCGTCATTAGGGAAAATACTGAGGGTGAATACTCGGGCCTCGAGCATGAGGTTGTTCCTGGTGTTGTCGAAAGCCTCAAGGTGGTTTCATGCAATTTTTATACCCGTTTTCTTTGTATATCATATTATGTTATATTATATCGTACTTTTGTTTTGGCTCTGGGATTGTATTTAATTGTGAAATTTGGGTGCTTCTTTTTTTCTTTCTTCCTCTTTTCTGCTAGTGGTGGAAAAATTATGGTTGTTCATAAAGTTTGAATGGAAAATTATATAAACGTTTTATACTCTCAATCAGGATTTAGTTCCACTTAAATGTTGATAATTTTCTGGATCACCTATCCCGTGGTAAGGAGCAACTGAAATGGGAAAAAAATAATGAGAGGTTAGAGATAGCAAGAATCCAACTTTATTTTTGTAAAAGCAAGGTGCTTTAACAAAGAAACAGAACCTCCCAACTTTTAACCTTCACAAAATGTATCGGATGAAAATTCAAGATTGGGTCTTCAGATCTCTGGCTTTAGTACTCAATTTAGTCAGAATATTTGGCCTGATTGGATAAAGAATTGTACCTTTCCTTGAGAAAAATAATACTGCAATATCTTTACTTTACTACCTTTTCGTTTTGTGTTACATTGATTTGTTGTTCTTATGTTTGATGAAGATAGAGGCTTTTTTTTAACGGGCTGAGATACCTAAATGACTAAATCTACGAGGAAACAAGTGGATCTGAAATTTGGACAAGGTTAAGTATGTTTCAAGTGAGAATCATAATTGTTTTCCGGGGCAGCGAACCAATTTGTCCAAGATAGAAGTTCGTTGTAAATCATAAACATGAACATTGTTCAATTAATAGCAGCACTTGATGTTGTCAACATGCAGAAGTTGCTTATTTTTTTATGTTTGCCGACTTCTAGAAACCTAGAAAAAATGAGCTCCTCTTATCGAATAATGAAGAGTATGATATCAGGTTTGTAGTTGCAGGTTGAGCCAGAGCACGTATCACGATTTATATTTATTATCTTGGGGTTGGCTAGGGCATGTGTCGATGGGGCTTCTTAATTGAAATTCTTATGTTTATGTGGTCACCATTGCATGGTTTTTTCCTTTTTTGTACCCAGGGGCTTAACTTCATGCTGCCAATGGAATCTCTCTCCTGCTTAATTGATGCTAAGGGATTAGAAAATGTTGCTGACTGGTCTCTCTGCCACCTCATGTTGATTTTGTGCTTTAAATTTGACACAACTTGACATGCTGGATTGGTGTGATTTGCTCCTCGTTTTACCTTTAGAGGAACCCTCTGTCTTTTTGCTTAGTCAATTGCTATGTAGTGTCCTTATCCTGCTTCCATGGAGCCTCTCTCTTCCTTGTTTAGTACGTTGATGTGTAGTGTCCTTATCCTGCTAGCTGAGAAAGGCTGCACATTACCTTCTCTTGATATATCTGATATATGTTTTGGTACCATGCTTTTAGAACATCCAATAATTTTCAAAAAGTTTTCATCAGTTTCTTGTAGAATTTAATATTTTCATATTTCGTTCTGGCATGTGTTTAGCAACATGCTTTTAGAACCTTTTAGAATTTTCAATTAGTTTGTTCCTCATTTAGCCCAATTGCTAGGTGATAACAAAGTTCTGTTCAGAGAGAATTGCAAAATATGCCTTTGAATATGCCTATCTCAACAACAGGAAGAAAGTGACTGCCGTGCACAAAGCAAACATCATGAAACTTGCAGATGGTTTATTTCTGGAATCCTGCCGTGAAATCGCTTGCAAGTACCCTAGTATTCAGTACAATGAGATGATAGTGGATAACTGCTCTATGCAACTTGTTTCCAAGCCAGAGCAGTTTGACGTCATGGTAACGGACTAAAGCAATCTGTGTTTTTCAGCCAATCAATAATGTATTCATCCCGCTGATGTAACTTTTATGAAGGTTTTAGCTTTTACAACTGGTGTTTTTCTGTCGATTACTTCTAATTGTGCCAAGCCTTACAAGATTGGTTCGAATACTACAGAACTTATATAGGTTTTGTTTAGCTTTCTTATGCATCCACCGATGTGATGAAAGCCGATTTGAATCAACTCATCATTTATGGTCAATATTTGTATAAAGCACTCCAATTTGTTGAAATAATATTCTCTCTTAATGTTACTTCCAGAATAGGAAAGCGGATTTGAAATAATTAGCTGCATGATCAACCGGTTGAAGAACTGTAATCATATTAATATTATATAACTTTATTGCTGAGCTCGTAAGTCATATAGATCTGGTGGTGACTTAATGCAAGTAAGCAATGTTACATTTTGCAGGTAACTCCTAATCTTTATGGGAATCTTGTTGCAAATACTGCTGCTGGAATTGCTGGAGGTACTGGTGTCATGCCAGGAGGTATGCATCTTGAGTTCTTTTGCGAGCTTATATGTAAAAACGTATATTACTCTATCCCAAAAGACAATGCACGGTCCAGCTATTTTTGAACTCAAGTTCACAAGTTTCCGATTTTCCAATTTGCGAAATTGAGACTAGCAAGCACTGAGCAGCACCAAAAATCTGGATCAAAGAATGTGGTTATACTCGACCTCATCTGTTAAAACTCCAAAAACTGTTTAGCGTAATGTGTATTTGCTTATATATCAGCATCAACTCTATTGACATGATTGACCTGAATGATATCTTCTTGGTTTCTCAAGCGATATATCAACTGTTTGATCTCTTTCAGGGAATGTCGGGGCCGATCATGCCATTTTTGAGCAAGGTGCTTCTGCCGGAAATGTAGGAAATGAGAAAGTAGTCGAACAAAAGAAAGCAAATCCTGTAGCTTTGCTGCTTTCGTCAGCTATGATGCTTAGACACCTGCGGTTTCCTTCATTTGCTGACAGACTAGAGACCGCTGTGAAGCGTGTAATATCAGAAGGTGAATACCGTACAAAAGATCTTGGTGGAAGCAGTACCACTCAAGAAGTTGTGGATGCTGTCACAGCAAATCTGGACTGACTTCTCCAAAATCACCAAATTTTTTACGCTCATTACTGCAAGGGTTTGATCATATATATTATTTTTTTGTGTCTCAAATATTGATGTGCAAATTGCCGAAATTTTTGAATGTGCTTACGAATGGAACTCGATTCTTGATGGATAGTAATTTTTTGAGCATCCTATTATGCTACGGCGTTAACATGATGATCAAAGTCACATTTGATGTATCTTGTTATATAGTGGGAGAATGATTTTAGTCCTTGTACTTTACCACCCAAGCACTTATGGTCCCTAAACTTTTCCACCTAGCAATTTAGTCCCTAAACTTTTACGTTGTTGCAACTTTAGTCCTTATCATTAAATAAAGGGACTTATCCCCCAAACCAATAGACCAGTTTACCTTTGCACCTTAAGATCCTCGAAAATGGTATCAGAGTGTATGCTTATTCTAGAAATATTGAAATAATATTTTGAATATTAATATTATCCTAAAATGGATGAGACAATACACGAAAATGTGGATTCGAACGAATGTTCGAAGTGTTATCCATACAGGTGGTATTTTAAAAAATTGAAAGAACTAAATCAAGAATATCTGGTCGAAGCTAAACGCTTCAACAGAAATGAAAAATATTACAAGAAGTCGGTGCTAGCCCAGCTAGCACTAACCAATATCAACATCTGGAGAAGATAGTGACGAACCTGTACATGATGAACCTCAAACTTCAGTTCGAGTTATCCGAGGCTCAGGATAAAGACCATTTTGAACACAACAACATGATTCTAGACCCCAATGACCCAACAGGATCCGACGAATAGGATGAGAGAACCAACCTTTCGAGAAATAGAGTCATATACTTCTAAGATATCTCAAGATCTTAGAGAGATTCAGAAGACGGTGGAGTGTTATGGATACTTACAATACCATGTACATGCACAGATCCACCAGATCCAAAGTCAGATGGAAATCATGATTAAATATCAGGAGGAAATTCTTGAAAACATTCGAGATGCTCAAATCGAGTCAAAGAGTTGGAGTCACGACCAAGTCCTACAGGAAGAAGAAAATGAGGGTGGCTACCACCGTCCTACGGAACAGATTCCCTTTCACATAAAAAAAGGAACGTGGAGGAGTCAACGACCTTTGACGGAGACTGAAAATGATTGCAGTCCTACCAGGAGATCCAATACTTGCTACAAAGTAATGGAAATAATCAACTTGGAAGATCTCCGAGATCTTGCCGATTCGTTTGCGGGATTGAATCTCGTAGACATTAAAACAAATCAAGTTGGCGAAATTCCTCATTCCTTCCACCACAAGAGAGTTTCGGGTCAAACAATCCACCACTAGATGGAGATCAAAGAATGCCCCACCAAGACGATTTAACTGTTGGAGCAACTTCAGATCCCCCAGTTGGAACAATGAATCGTTCCCGCATGCCAGAGTTACATCAAACGCCGTACAAAAAATCACAATTAGATCCGATACATCCATACAAGCTCATGCTCAACTTGGATATTTTGGGTTTCAAAAATCGGTAAGTTCTTATTGATGAATGGGCTTCAGCAATATTCATCAATGGGAATCGCAGCAGGAACGCTTGATCTAAACAAAGAAGAATTCATATTACTCCTTAATATGAGTCTGGAAGGATCAACCAAAATTGTCTGGGAACTCTCTGATCCAGGTACTAAGGAAGAAGTTCTAGCCGGAGAGTCCCTGAAAGAAATTGTGGACAAGATGGCTAAATTCTTTAAAATCTGTTTCATTGGAGTTGGTTACTTCGAAAGAATGGAGCACGAGAAGGCGAAAAAATATAGACAAACTCTATATAGCCTGGAACTACATGATATCTGTTATTAGACGAGTACATCAAACTTTTCACAGAGTATATATGGAAGGCAAAGATGATAGAAAAGGATGCAGCAGAGTTGTTCTTTGCCAAAATACAGAGTCCATGTAGAGAAAATGAGAAATGCTTATCCAGGAATATACACTGCAAGAAATGGAGACGATGGCTAGGAGAATCTCGTTTCTTAAAATGAAGCTTGCGGAGTGGTACTATCAAGCGAAACTCCAAAAGAATTACAAGAAGCTAAGAGGAGTCAACAAAACAGTTCCTCTTTGATGTACATGGAATGATATCCCTACAATCAACGGAAACTACCCCCAAAGGCGGAAGATGAAAAAACACAGAAGTCATCCGTATGCCCGAGGAAGTAGTTCAAGAAGAAGTGGATCTTCATGGAGGCCCAGGAAGTTATGGTCAAAGCAGAAAGCCCGAAGTTACAGATCCAGGCAAAGATCATGACCAACCAGGAGTAGAACCTCGTCAACAAGTTCTAATCAAGTAAGTTCTAGCAGAGCACCGACGAAGGACTTTCAGACGCACTCATACTCGTGCAAATGAAAGTTTCAAAGACTGTAACTGCTGCACATGCGGAGCAAGATGACATATCTCTACAGATTCTCCAGAAAACCAAAACCGTGGAGTAAAACAATTCGAGCACACCAAGGAGTTCGAAGATGCTGTTTATTTCCAGGATTTGGTACAGGTATTTCAATTTGAGGATATCCCATCAGATGAAAGCATCTACATGAAGAAGAGATCTATTCTGATAATTGAGGTGAATTCAGTTCAGAATCAGAGTGAATGAGAGTTCCTCCAACACATGATCAGAGAAGAGTCGTCCGGATTCTTCTCTCATACCACTGTTTCTCATAAAACTCTTATGAGGATCATGAAATAATATCCAAAGCTTCAGATGTATGATGGATTTACAATTGGAGCAATGGATATGATTGGTCTTTGAAGCAGGAAGCATCAGATTATCCATAAGGTGACAACATGAGAATTTGCAATCCCGATAGAATTTACGGGAAACCAAATTGAGATGCAATTAATCCCCTACAAAGAAATTCAGGAGATTAGAAATAAGGTCGAAAGAGAAGTTGCCAATACGCTATCATGAATTCATATTGGATGCATTAGAGGAAAATTGATAATCTTTTCAATGATTATTTCAGTTTTATGTTCGTATGCATTGGCGACATCCTTATCACGTCAAGAAGCATGAAAGAACATCTTAAACATTTGGAAATCTTCTCACATGTTTGCTACAATGAGGGATTAGTGTTGTCCGAAAGGAAGACATTAATTATTATGAGACAGACCGAGTTTCTTGGGATTGAAATCGATGAATCTGGAATCATCCTTCAAAAACGCATTGTCGAAAAGGTGCAAGGATATCCAGATGATCTCAAAGATTTGAAGCAGCTTCGAAGTTTTCTTGGAGCTGCTAATTTTGTTGGAATGTTCATTAACAATCTGGCAAGCCACATGAATGTGTTTAGTCCACTACTCAAAAAAGATGTTAAGTTTGAATGGAATGAAGATCATCGACAAGCTGTCATACAACTTAAAGAGGTTTGCAGGCAACTATCAAAGTTTGCAATACCAAATGACGAGGATGAACTGGTATTATACACAGATGCCAGTGATCATTGGTGGGCAGCAGTCCTCATGAAAGCCACACCAGAAGGAAAAATGTCATGCAGATATTGCAGCGGTCTATTTACAGACAGTGAAGCAATCCGGTGGCATATCAATGAAAAGGAGTTTTTTGCATTCCGAAAGGCCTTTAAAAAATTGCCACTATTTTTACTTGCAGAGAAATTTATCTAGATAATACAAGTGTTAAGACTTTTCTGAAAAATAAAATTGAATCAAATTCAGAAAAGGCTAGACTTTTAAGATGGCAAGCTGAATGTCAATATTATGATTATGATATTGTCATCGTGAAATCTGATAAAAATATTCCTGCAGGTTTCTTAACAAGAGATGGATGCGAGTGAAGCTAATTCCATCATAACGAGATCAAATCACCTCAAAGAAAGTTTGGATGAGCTACACAAGAAGATCAACGACCTTGTGATTGATGCTCAGGTCGCGGGTCAAGTTCAGGAACTGGGTCTTGAGAAGGTCCAACATGCTATAAAGGCTACTATGCAGGCTCACACCTGTTTATGATACAATCTTTATATTCCCTTCCGACGGGAAAGTCGTGTTTACGAGAGCCAGTCTCATCAACTGGTGTGGGGAATTCAAGTACCACCACTACAAGTCCTAGTATTGATCCCTTCGGGGAAGATACAAAAGAGAAATTGATTCCCAAGTATCCATGATATATGAAGAATCAAGCCAACCCAACACCTCAAGAGGTTAATGAGGGAGAGATTAATCTTAGACCATCGACATGCAAGTCTATTACTAATGAGATTAAAGTTTCCCCAGCTTCCCCTTTGCAGGAATACCAGAAACATGGGAGAAACTATATATAATGGTGGGTATAATTCCTGGAAAAATAACAGCTGACTGGTCAGGAAAATACCCAAGGATGTGGATGCATCCTGGTGTAAAACCAGAAAGTGTCCGCGAATGGTTCGACTTTGGCTGCCTAGCTTCAGTTTTTACCACATCACCGAGTTTTCCAGAAATTACAAAGTCACCGGAATGGATCTACGAGGGAGTGTATGACTCATGGCAAAACAACCATACACTCGGAAGATGAGATGTTCTGGAGCTGAAATTCTTAACTGCAGCACCAGAAGTTACAGGAAAATGCCTTCATCCCAGCTTCCACTTTATAAAGCTACAGATGCCGAACTGGAAGGCGATGGATCAGATAAGCCACCGCCCGAAGGAACTACACTAGTTTCCCCGTTCACCAAAGACGACATCACTACCAGTATGGGTATGTCTCACTGAGATGGACAAAGTCAAGTATCCATTCAAAATATTCCAGAAGACAGCGAATGGATCCTTTATGATGAACTCCATGACTAGCCATACGACAAAATTTGCCGAGGAAATCTTCGAAAAGAAAAGGTGGGTATTGTGGGATAACAAGATTCCGGCAACCAGAGACACATGCCGGAAGTTCTGCAACATGGCTCACTTTGGAAGATGACAGGACCACATCTGCCCAAGCTGCCCTGAACAAAAGGAGCCACTGTTCATGAAAGGATTCCATGTCAAAGGGACCAGAAGAAAGAGGACAGGGCGGGACCAGGAAAATGTGGAAGATTTCGACGCGGACCGCAAAAGCAAAATTTCTAAAGACCACTGGGAGACAGGAGCCATGTGACTCTGACGAGGACCACTACCATTATCAAAAGAAATCAAAATGGTAGACCGCTCACGAGAATAGTCTGGCGCGCTCAGGCAAAGATGTCATACCACGAGAAAAAGGCGCACTCACGGGCGCACTTAACATTCAACAAGAGTTTGGAATCCGCATTTGAAGTACTGATTCATGCCTATATAAGGCGAGGAATTGAGGAAGCTAATGACATCAGAAATTCTCCATAGTTTTCTCACAAATAAATATTGTAGCCTCCATACTGTAAATTTATCAACTTTCATAGCTTGATATAGGGGTGCTTACCGGTTGGAACCGGTCCGGTCCGGTCCGGAACCGGCCGGTTCCGGCCCCGTTATGGGCGGAACCGGTCCGGTCCGGTAAGGAACCGGATCGAACCGGTTCCGGTTCCAACCGGTTCCGGTTTGATTCGGTGGTTTATCGGATTTTTCCTTTTTTTTTTTTTTTTTTTTTTTTCGGAGGCGTAACTACGCCCCATTCAGGCGTAGTTACGCCTAAGCTACGGCTTTTTTTTATTTAAGAGGCGTAACTACGCCTCCAAAGTGGCGTAGTTACGCCTCCTTTAAAAAAAAAAAAAAAATTCTAAATAAAGTGGAAATTAAATAAAGGTTTAGAAATTTAACAATTTTTATGGGTTATTTAAACATGTCTATGTGTTTAAATATTTCTAGCATACAAATAATTGTAAAGACATGACAATTGAAAATCTAAATAAAAAAATATTACAATTTAGTACTTAACAGTCTTCATAATTGATAAGTATTGTTTTGGCTATCTCTTCTTCTTGCTCGTCATAATGATTTACGAATTCGTCAACCGTCCCATCTCTTCTATTTTTGCATTCTGCTTCAAACCAATCTTTAAGTAACGTGAGCATGCATAACGAATCAGCTGATAGACTACTTCTGTAGTCTCCAATAATACGGCCGCATGTTGAGAATGCCGATTCAGAAGCGACGCTTGAAGCTTGTACAGCATACACGTCTCTGGCCATTTTGGCTAAGATAGGGAATTGTGCTGCATTGGACTTCCACCATTGTAAGACGTCGAAGTTGTCTTCGGTTAGAAATTGATAATTCAGATAAATTTGCAACTCAGTCGACGTGCTAGTAGAAGGTCCTTTTCCCTTAAGTTTTTTCCTGCCCAGCAGTCTAAGCAAATTGATGCCCCCACCTTTAGATTGAGCTTGGGGTTGTTCTTCAACAGGCCTTTGTTGCGATGATTCACTTGCCTGTTGATTATAATACAATTGAAACATATTTTGGAGAGATTGCATTGTAGACGTCTTTTGATCGTCAACAACCTTCCCCAAAAATTTAGCATAATATTCAAAAAATATCTCAAATGAAGATAAACATTGACTAGGATCTAGCAATGTTGCGATGCAGTGCACGGGTGGGATTTGTTCCCAATACTTTATAAATTTAGTTTCCATTGCACTAACAAAAGCATGCAAGTCATAGTCATCTCTAAATTCTATAAATTTATCAAACATGTTAAATACTAAAGGAAGAAAATAAACGGAAGTTGGATAAGTAACACCAGAGAAACGTTCCGTCGCTTCTTTGAAAGTACCTAACAATGATACACAATTTTCAACAAATTCCCAATCATCATCACTCAAATAAATACTTTCATCGCTATCAGGCATTTGATATGAATTATAAAATGGAGTTAAAATATCTTTGTAAGGTAACATAGCATGCAACAAATTGTACAACGAATTCCACCTAGTTTCTATTGGTGATGGAAAAAGAAGATGCTTTAAACCATTAGATAAACATAATTGTTTCCAATCACGCTTAACACGGCTCGTGCGTAACCATTTAGCGCAGTATTTCATTTTGTCAATACATGCTGAGTGATTGTCCTCATAACCAACTTTAACAGCCAAATTAATCACATGACATGCACATCTAACATGAAAAAAAATACCATCAAACATTGGTTTAAGATAGGTCTTTAAATCACGCATCGCAGCATTGTTATTCGCAGCATTGTCTAATGTGATTGAAAATACCTTATCCTGAATTCCATAATGTCTACAAGTGTTGAATACATATTTAGCAATTACATAACCAGTATGTGCACAATCTAACTCATCTAAAGACAAAATCCTTTTTTGCATACACCAATTATCATCAATCCAATGACAAGTGACAACAAGATATGAATCAGAATTTATATTTGTCCAAATATCAGTTGTTAAACTAACCCTACAAGGCAAACTAGAAAGATGTTGAAACAATGTATTTCTATATTCAACAAATACGTCCATACAATTTCTTTTTAGTGTGTGCCTGGATATATGTTTAAACATGGGTTGTATAGACGAAGCAAATTCAATAAAACCAGCACGTTCAGCTTGTATAAAAGGTAGTTCACATCTGATCACATATCTAACAAGTGACCTACGATTAATTTCAGCAGTTAAAATAAAATTCGTGCCAGTAAGAACATTAATTTGTGCTTGTGTTGCTTCTCGACTTAATGGTTGTAATGTTGTCTCATCAAAATTATGTTTTTTTACTAAGTGTTTTTTAAATGTTCCGGTGCCTCCACTGGAACCACCGGCTTTATATGAATACTGGATCTTACATAATTTACATATTGCAACAGATTCATTAGTACCTTCTTTTTGACCGAGTTCAAAGTGATCCCATATCTTACTTCTTTTTGCACGAGTAGGTAGTCTACTTGCTGCTGTAGTGGTTCCGGATGACTCCACATGTTGTCTTTCTTGGGGTTGGGCAGCAACAGGTTCGGCAGGTTGTTGGGGTTGTTGGGGTTCTACATTCATAGAAGAACCACCAACATCGAGGTCAGCAAAAAAAATCATAACTTTCATTTAACTCAGGAATTGGCACAGGCAAATTCATTGCAGAAGATGAACTCAGTGATAGACGACCCGGAACGAGACCCCGACTACGACCCCGGCTACGACCAGCACCACTGCTAGATGAAGATGCCATTATGATATAAGACTATAAATAAATTGTAAATAGCACAATTGAGAGGAAAATATGAGAGTGAAGTAATTTTCGTTACAAGAATTGTTATGAAATAATACACAACACAACATCACCTATTTATAGTTTTTTTTTTTTTTTATTAAAAATTTAAAAAAAAAAAATAATAAAAGTTAACGTTGGCAACGGCTAAGAGCCGTTGCCAACGTTAACATTGTTAACGTTGAAGGCAACGTTAACAAATGTTAACGTTGCCTTCAACAATTTATTTTTTTTTTTTTATTTTTTTATTTTTTTTAAAATCTACCGGTTCCGGTTACGGAACCGGAACCGGACCGGTAGGACCGGAACCGGTGGTCCTACCGGTTTGGTTCTTCGGAACCGCCCCGGACCGGTTTCTAACCGGTTCCAGGGCGAACCGGAACCGTTAAGTCCGGTTCCGGTTTCGGACCGGACTTAACGGTCCGAATCCGGGCCGGGTCCGGTTTGACCCGGCCCGGTAAGCAGCCCTAGCTTGATAATAATTTCTCTCTTCCTTTCTTTATAATATTTCTGTTTCTAATTTGTTCAATATTGTTGAAGTCAAACCTCACTATATGATAGACTAAATAGGTTCGTCTCCTCCTAGAAGGAGATGTATTAATGTAATAAATATTATAAATAATTCCAGAATAAAAGTAAGGCTAATGGCCATCTATCTCCCAGATTTCTTCAACTCTTTTATATATTTGGTTATACTCTACGACATAAGGTAGGAAATGAATCATGGTTGTGCTGCCTATTGTTGAAGGCCCCATTGCAGAACCATCGATTGTGATTGTGTGATTGATGGTGAGGAGCCATCGTAAAACCTAGTGGGATACCCGGCGGTAGTTTGGTCAAATGTATATACCAGTTTGTCAAAATTTTATTGCAATACGGAAGCATAATGGGTTTGTTTCTATTTTACAAAATCTTTATAGGGTATATAGGTCTTAGTTAATAATAGGGACTAATTTCATAACATATATAAAAGATTTAAGGACTAAAAGGTTAGGTTGAACTATTTAAGGACTAAAAGCGTTTACGAGGACTAATAGTGCACTTTAATAATATGAATTGTGATGAATGATATTGTTATTTGGAAACCTAAAATAATCAGCTAACTACAGCAAATTTGTAGTTCGGAGGAGATACATATGAAGCCAGCAATGGTTCAATGATATCTTTATCATCATCTAAAACTACCTTCATTTCTGCCTGAATAAAGTAAACATAAAGCTTTCTACCGACTTTCTGGTTGGCTCATGCATACATTCCTCACATACTGAATCACTCACCCAGTGACCTGAGAGTCAGAAAAGGAATGTATATTTATTATTTTGATAGAAGTAATCAAATAATCCATCAGATACAGTTTGAACAGCTGCCAACTAACCTTGGCCTCGTTGACATCAGTGTGCAGGAACCACCACGGACCTTTATGCGACAATAATCTGAAAGCAGAAGTAAAGCGCGACTTAAAACCTTATAAGAGCGAAATAGCGACATTTCAAGAACATTGATATATAAACAATACATTCACCTGACAAAACCAGCCACCATTCTCAGTCCCATGAAGAGAGTCAAGCCTGACCAAACACCCGGAAGACCGAAGGCGGTAGGAGCACTTAGCAAATATGCACAAGACACGGCCCCAACCACCATCTGCATTTTGCAACCATGCATGTATGTATATCAAAGCATTTTTCAAGTTCATCAAGGTTTATCACATGACATAAACATAAAGATATAACGTAATAGTTACCATTGAACGTGCTGCATAAGGGAAATCTGAAACACCGTAATGGAGCCCATCAAAGATAAAAGCTAGAGCATTTATAGGTTGGCTGGCACTCACAAACTGCACCATTTACAGCAATATCATGTTAGGAGACATTGTTGTGTCTTCCTTAACGAAAAGGCTTGAAGAAAGACATGGATTTGATTCACTTACCAGAACAACAGTTCTAACAATACCTAGTACTTGTGGTTCCTTCGTAAAAAGTGTGGCCAAAGAACTAAAAGAAACACCCAAAACCAGCGCTAAGAAAACACCCACGGCAAAACCTATCTAGAAACACAAAAATAAAGCTTAATCAGAGAAAAAAGAAATCACTAAGACAAGAAAAACTGACCTCAGAACCTATTGTCCTACTGAATAAGAAGACAGAGGTGCAAGTACCTTTAACACAAATTGTGTGAGATCCTTCACAGTCCTGTAATCATCTCTTGATATATAACTGGCAATCAAGGCCTTTAAAAAAAAAAACTTAATTAAGTCATAAATTTAAAAGATAAAATGACAATGGTTTAGTTGTAAACTCTCTAAGAAAGCGTTTATTTTTGGCTCTCAAGGAAAATGCATCAAAGTCAATGTCAAAACATGCCCAAGAAAAAGATAATCCCTATCAGCTTCCAGAATTCTATTTCATGTTCCATTTCTTTTTACTAGTAGGAAAAATTGTAGCACAATCACCACTACTTAATGATATGAGAACAGTAAACCTTGATCGTGAAGCAGGAAAAAAACTTCAAAAATTTAACTAACACAGGCTGATACTAATTTTCGTTGCGGCAAATGATGGAGCTTTTGTGGACAATACACTGGAAGGGGCAAGGAACTTAATAGCAAAAATGATTGCTAACTCACAACAATTTGGAACTGCTCGACTTAATCAAAAGCCTAGGAAGCAAAACGAGGTAAATGTCTCTAGCCTTGAACAATAACTTATTGATCTAACCTATCTTGTGAAGCAAATTGCAGTGGGTAATAACCAAACTACTACAAAGGTATGTGGAATATGCTCAATAAACTGGCCATGCAACAGACATTTGTCCCACACTTCAAGAAACACCTGAGCAAGTGAATTCGGTGGGTGGGTTTCCGGGATCAGACAAGTAAAAAAAAATTAATTCTGGGGTTATAGAATTGTCCTGGAGCTGTAATCAACTCAACAAAAAAAATGTTTCGTTTCTGTGAAGTTTTAAGGGAAGATCAGATTTAACATGAGCCATAGAAATCGAGCGCAATTTAGCATATTGGTGGAGAATAGCGGGCAGAAATTCAGCCTGATAAATTCAGCCTTTCCCTACCGTTGGAAGAAATTGTCTTTACAGCAAAACAGAGCAACATTCCTCTGCATTTCCTAGGAAAGGTTTTCCTTGCTAATAATCAAACAGATGAAATGGTGTACTTAACAGTTCGATGGGTTTCTTATTGGGATTTAGAGACAGCATGGTAATGATTTTATAAAGGCGCCCACAATTTATAGAAGTACCCCATTACTCACACAAAAATTCATATTGATGCAGCCTGTCAACTAGTCGGTACAGGAAAACAAGCACTTTTTTATGCTAAATTAATTCCATATAAAATAAAAGTTTATTTGTGCATTGATTTTTAGCCATTTAGATTGACAAAGACAAATGGGTCGATTTAATGAGTTGGGAAAAAGATCAAAGCGACCTAGAAAAACAGGATAAAAAAGGAGGTAAAACCATAATAATAACCTGAGCTGAAGCAGCAAGTGCATCTGTGAGAAGCGATACAGCAAGCCATACTTGTAAGCATATTTGATGAGCAGCCATCGCGACAGGACCCTGACGTGCAGCCATGGATGTACCAAGAGTCATAGTCAGTAGAACAGCAAGTGTTCTCCCAATAAGAAAACCACCTGATGATCCCAGAAACATTCAAATAACACATCCTTAATATTCGTACAAGTCAAATAATAAGAAACTAAAATTTGGAGAGTGCATCTAGCAAAATGAGATATCTTTATTTGGCATTCCAAGCAATATAAACATAATCAGTAGAGGATTGAATGTCGTGGCGGCGTCAAAATGATAGTAAGTGAACCTTGCCAGCATGCCGGATGTGAAAAATCACCATATTCCTCCTACCAGCAACTTAAACAACAGAATATCCAGTTTCAAGACATGGAAATTGCATATTATTTCTTAAATGTACTGTTGTTCCAAAAAAATGAACCAGCATACGAGGTATTTCAAATACACATACAAGAGAGAGACTATTTTTAACACCGAAATTCACTCATTCAGAAAGGACGCTTAAGGTGGAAGTTCAGGCACCTTATTACATCCACGCAGAAACTTGTTGCGACGACCAACTCAATAACAATACAATACCAAACACAATCTGAGAATCAAAGATTTAAAAATAATGACTGAAATATGGAAATTGGAATGTAAGTAATCGTTCCCAGAGCCAAGCTCTGTAAACGTAATTCCCTAGCAATCAATGCTAGTCTGTAATTCTTAAAATGTAATATAAATGAATGTGTAACAAAACTAAATAACATTACAGAAGGGTAGGGACAAAATAATTAGCTATACCCTTTAAAGGTAAGCTTTAAAGGTTCAAAACTCTTTAACTGAAACAAATTTGATGCAACATTCGGGCTAGGGTGGGGACGAACCAACTTCTGACAAAGTACTAGTGAACACAATTTTAGAATCCAACATTAAGCATGCTCTGCTATCAGATGACAAGTGGAAATTGCAGGTCAAAAATGGCAGCATGCTACATTTAAAAATATCAATCCAATTAGAAACCTTAAAACAAATTATCTACAGTCACAAGTTAGTACAATAAAGCTAAGTTTGAGCATGCATAACTTCACTATAGGCATCCACCTCCTGAATGCAATCAACTAAACCCCTCGTATCAACCAAATGAATCACTTAAAAAAAAATTCCAAGGAACGCATTCAAAAGTTCAGTTAAAATTGCATAAAAAAATGCTTACCTGATTTCAGATAGACACCAAACTGCAGTTCTCCAAGTTTTGGAGGTAACAGAACAGCTCTCTTATTCAGATTCCAAATCATTGAAAAAGTAACAATGTATCTACACACAGGCAACATGGATATTAGATCTAGATATTCAAGTTAAGAAAATACTGAGGAACCTAGAAATAACACAGGAGTTGAGAAAACTGAGCCCATAAATGGAAAATGAACACATACTGTGATATAACCGTAGAAATGGCAGCTCCATAAACACCCATCTGACAATAATAAATAAACAACGGAAAGAGAAACACAGCTGTAAAATTTCCGAAACCTGCATCAAAGCATCTGATTTTCTAAGGGCAAAATTCACGACAAAGGATGAAAGAATTTTTATTGTTGAATGCAATTTTAACCGAGTCTTTTACACATAAGAAGTTAAAAAACACTGATTTCTTTACCATGATTTAATAATTTGATACTCGCATTATTGGTCTTCAGTCCCCACCACTATTTTAATATAGACCTACAGGAAAAAAGGCCTTAACTTCTGAAATCTTGTGTTCCATATACATGCAACATATGAACTTTAAAAGTTGCTCAAAATCTCAATGAAGAAACGCATTGCAAACATTGCACACAACAGTGGCGTCTTGAGTTATTTTATCAAACACGGTACCATTATATACCCCTTTAAGCATTCTTAATAATAACATATTTTCTTTTACTTCTCGTTTAAAAATAAGGCTAGTTACATTTTCCACCTATTTGAATACAATTAAACTAAAGAGTAACAGAACACTTGCCTAAACAAATCACAGGGGTCTTTGTATCCTTGAAACCCCGAAAAATGCCTTGAAGAGCCAAAGAAACAACAAATGCAGGAGCACCAAGAGCCCTAAGAAGAAGAAATCGTTGTGCGGGTGTACGCATAGAGGAGGCCTGCAATGGCAATCAAACTTACAAAAAACAATACATGTAAATTCTAATGCCAAATATGGCTGATGCATTCAACAGAATGCCCCATGGTGCTTCGTTAGGGCACAATATCAATCAGGCGCAATTTGTTGCGTTCCATCCAATGAATCATTAATTTAATCGATAACAAATCGATTACCAAGCTCTACCAACACATTATAGATTAAAAACAATGAATAACAAAGACATGGTTCCCTATCTCAGATCCACAAAATACTGAAGGCTTGGGAGTAAGAAAATATAAATGCTAAGTTGTCAAAATTTTAAATAATATTACTCGTTGTGTTTTGGTATGCATGGTTTTCATTATTTCTACATGTAAAAAAAAAGAATAGAAGGGGTTAATTCCAATGTCAAGACAAAATGACTAAAATAATCTACTGAAAAGATTGAAAAAAACCATTAAAGGACCACACAAATTTCTCAAAGTAAAGTTGAACATGACTTGAGTATTTTGAAGATCATTAAATATTTAATTTCAAACACAGCACAATAAAGAAAAGAGGCCCACGTCACCCAACCATAATTTCGGATTAAACTTCGTAAATTCATTAATAAGGCACTATGTAAGAAAACTGCATATTTTGACCTTCAGGTCTTAACTACAAATAAATAGTGGAATGATCATCAAATATTTCAAAATGCCCTTAGTGTCAAAAGCCACACAGATGCCTTCAATTCCAAGGAATAGGATGGATATTTTCTTATTAGCACATATAAAGAGTACAAGTGCAAGAGTTCTGACAAAATAGAAGCAAAACAATTAAGACAATCAAAACCTATACAATTAGTATTTGGCCGATGACTATCACTAGGCCAAAATAAGTCTATTTTTCAGGTTAAGCAATAAAATTTAAGCAACAATTAACCGAGATGGTTAAGTTAATGTGAAAAGAACAATAGAGCCAGGAAAAACTTAGACAAAAGGTGAGAATTGGGAGCCATAGAATTCTAGAAATCTAGAACAGGAAAATGCATACTGGTGATATGCCCATCAAACTTAGCAAAGGTCCAGATCCCAGAGACAGGGCAAAAGCTTCAAAGATGCCAATTCCAACAGCTAAAAGCAAAGCTGTGGACACAGAAGATAGCTGCAGCCTTTTTTCTGCATCAAATAAATAAATAAAAGTTAAAGTTGAATTAGAAAACAACTGTCGTCAATAGAAACTTACATTTGTTATTTAAAATGTAAGGGATTATCCAACAATTCCAAATCTACCTGATGTGTGAAATCTGCTTGCATTCTTAGAAATATCTTACATTTGCTATTCAAAATATAAGGGATTATCCAACAATTCCAAATCTACCTGATGTGTGAAATCTGCTTGCATTCTTAGAAATATCTTCGGCCACAAAAGAAGTAGCAACGCTAAGGAGAGGGATATTGAAAAGCTTTGAGACTATATTAAAGAGAGAGATGGAGACACCAGCAGAGGCCAACTCCACAGAACCTAGATAAGAAGCATGTATGAGAGCAATGAAATGCCAGAACCTGATGGATAAAATAACTGTGTGACAGGTAGCAATGCAAACTAACAAGAAAAATTACAATCATATATTAGTATCTAACTGTCAAAGTAGCATCAGGTCACACTCCCAAGAATTTAATTAAGAAAAGCTAATTCTCTTCATCATGGACCATGAAAGTTTAAGAATTATATGATGAATAGGCACAAAATGCAAACATAATATCAAATGCTGTTTATATCGTGTAAGCTTTCTCTTTAATAAGTTTTGAGGAAAACGAAAAGGATAGTAACGAGAGAATATCTCTGAGATTACAAATACAACCAGGAGAACTCTAATCATGATCAAAGCTCAGAACAAATCACAAAATTGTTAATCGTGATCTTAACTAGGGAGTAATCTCATCGATATTCGAGCAAACTCAAAATAATCACAGTTATGCTGTGGGTTCAAGGTAGAAGGCTTGTTAAATAAATCATGTCAAACTTACAGGACAATGCAACCAAGACGTCAGGTTGAATAGCTAAGCATCAACCTTACCCAAATTTCCTATGAATGCCGTCTCCATCAATTGTACCAGAGGTTCAATGGCCTGCCCCCCAATCGCTGGTAAAGACAGCATTACAAGCTCCTGCCTAACATCTTTTGACAGAGATGTACTGATGGGAGCTTCCCTGAGGTCGTCCTTAGAGTCAATGATCCCAGAAGAAGCAGTACTGATCGACTCACTGGAAACAAAAAGATGAGAACAAAGATTAACAAAAAGATATATCATAAATTGTGTAATCATCTGACAAATAAGTTCTCTAATATGAAAAGATGATCAATGACATTTAGGTTATGTATATGCAAACACCTTTATCCCAAAATCGTCAATGGTGCCGCAGACTTCACTCGTCATAGGGAGAGAAAAAAAAGAAGTTCGGCACTCTTTACATAAAAATAAATATCGCAGCTCCAAAAATATGGACTAAAGTTTATCTAGGTAACCACTCGCATCAGTTCCTACTTTTAGATGGACTTACAATGTTAGATTGGACTAAATTTAGAAGTTTTAGAGCTAGTAGTGATCGACATGGTTGATATATATTGATAGCCATACAGTTAGAAGTTTCTGAGCTACTAAGGTCCTATCTTAAGCTCCATCTAAAATTGAATATAGGTTTTAAACCGATTTTTTGTACTTCCGTCATCAATCCCTAAAAAACTGCAGCGTCCATGTGCATCACAATGATTTTTCTTTTTACTTCTCAGTGTTTTGCACGTTGCAGAGCCTTTAAAAGCATTAAAGATGACGATTTTTAGTTTTAACAAGCGATAGAGACTCTGTATCTGACACTTGGAAGGTACACATTTGAGCAGTTTCTTTGCACCACATTAGTAGGATACTTTGGTCAACACACATACCAGACACTGCATAAATATCACACGTGAAAGAGCAGATAAATGAGACTGGAACCAGAGGCAATGGAAGTAAAAGGGTATCATACTTGTGTCCTCCATTTGAATTTAAGAGATAGCTTTCTTCTTGTATTGTAGAGCTTTCGTCTACATCACGAGAATGCACCCCACGATCGGAACTCAGGTGGTCATTGAACCTTGACAACACGTGCCTCCTATGACGAACGAGCGGATAACACAAAAACCCTTTTGCCTTGTCTGAAGACAGAGAACAAGCCTCAAAACGTCGACCATCAATAATTTTCTGTCTCCCCGAGTTCACTCCCTCAAGGTAAACTTGAAGCCCTGTTGAATGGTACAATGAAATATCCATTTTATGGTTCCAATATGTTAATCGACTCCATCCCGACGCACCAGCACTATATTGAGCGGCCACCGCCATTGTTTTTGTGTTAATTGATTCTCGAAAGCACAAAATTTATCCTAACAGCAGAAAAGGAAACCGCAAAATGAATATACCATAATTCAGCGTCAGATAAACTTAGTAGAGAGACGGAAGGATATATCTCCAACTTCTGATTGTTCCAATTCCAAAAAAAAAAGGGAAGAAGAAGAAGAAAATCCAGGAGAAAATAGAAACAAGAAAGCAAACAAAGTCCGTCCTTGTAATCGAGTCGGTTACAGCTGCCCGATGTTTATGCTTCCGAATCTTTATATATTTCTTAACGGAAACATTGTTGCTACCTGAATGACACTACCTCAGGGCATCATCCACCATCCATGTGTAATCTTTTTTTTCTTTTTTAAAATAGATTCCAAATGAACGGTGATGATGCCCTTAAGGACACTACCCTTAAGGGCATCATCAAACAAACCCTTCTTAACATTGAGTAAATACATATGGAGCCTCCGGCTCTGTCGAAATAGACGAGGATTATTGTCCATTTTTAATACTCATATTTGAGTCGCGTCTGGAAAAAAAATAATTTAACTTATCCCCAAGTCAAAATATATATATATATATATATATATAATAATAATAATGTAAAAGGACCTGATAATATCATATGATATTATTTTTTGTGAAGTTTTTTTCAAAAACCTATATATATCATCTCTCACACTTTTATTGAAATATTTTGTTTATATTTTTACACATGTTTATTGGTCGTCTACATTTTTCTGAATATTGGTTTCTTATTTTCAACTCATCAACTTCACTTATCCCTTTTAACTACTTCCGTTTTTTGTTGAAAACAGCTAACGAAAATTTTATGCCCTACATCACGTTCGTTTCATCTCCACTATTTTTCACGTTTGTTTCATCTCCACTATTTTAAATTCAAATCTGGAACAATATTTTTTTTGGGTTATTAGGAACCAAATGAGATTACACATGCAACACGTGTGTGTAGGCGTATCTATATATATATATATATATATATATATATATATATATATATGAACAAAAATACATAATTAAGCTATTTAAACAAAATTGAATAATAGTAAATTATTAATAGAAGTAGCAAATTGACGCAAATAATAATCAAATGAGAAATTAAGTATATATGGCATATTGACAACAAGGTTATTATATATTCCTTAATATTGAAATTTTGGGTTCGAGTTTTCCCCACCCCTACAAAATTATATAAAAAAACAAAATTTATACATGGCATATAGTTGGAATTAGGAGGAAATAGGCAAAATGATTCGATAAAAATAAAAAGGAGTTAAGGTGTCCCCTAGCCGAGTGTTAAGTCACCTTGTTTTCTTGGGATTGACTTGCGTTCGAGTCTGAACAGTAACCCAAAAATATTCTAAAAGAATTCGCACCCCCCTTGAAAAATAAAAAATAAAAAGGAGTTAATTGTGTGTTATATAGTAGTAGTAACCAAACAGAGCCTACACTTTCTGGTCCGCATTAGGGCAAGAAAAATTGCGTTGCCCCTTTATACTTCAGCTATACACCACACCGGAACCTGGTCTGTTGCCTTCACAGAAGGTTGAAACACAGCACACCACACAAAACCCTAAAATATTGGTTCCGTTTAGCATTTCCACCTAAAATTTACAAGTGAAAGGGAAAATCCTCGGTGGGTCTGATGGCTAGCAAAACTCCTGAATTCTGTGGAAAAGAAATTATTAACGAATTTTAACACTTGCATATCCTAAGGTAATGTAGTTTACCTGCTAGTATTGTTGTTTTGTGACCTCTCGGTTAGATATTGATTTCAAATTTTGTTTTAGATGTTTGAATTGAAGGTTTCTGTTTTTTTATTAATTGATTTTTTCGTGGGTTTTGCCTTTTCGATGTATTGGAATAATTGCGGTTGATAGGTTGGTGGGACCTTTTGTTTTGATATGTTACATGGGGGGTTTGGGTGGGACTCCGAAGATTATGATTGTAGCCAAAGACCAAGTGTTCGATAAAAGGTGTGTGAGGGAGTAGACCTGCTAAATCATGTTAGTTCACCCATTGCTAAACCCGTGTATCAGTTGAACTAGTGAGAAAAGTTTGAAAATATTCCTTGAATTGACTTTTCCAGCAATGTCACAATTATTTCAAAGCGACTATAGGTATAACGACATTGCTAGTATACGTTATTGCATAGAGCCTCGCTTGCAACTCTGGATGTGTCAAGAGTCCTCACTTTGGATCTCAATTCACGTTCATTTTTGTTGATGTATTTTTTTCTTATTAGTGTTAAATGACGAGAGGATATGTTTTGGTTGATTTTCCTGTAGGATATCCACTACGATGTCTACTTTACTCAGGACTAAATTCTGTTGCAATAAATCACTTTCCAATACTCGTCTTTTGCTGCAACTACGTCCATTCTCCTCTGTTGGTGATGGTGGCAAGGATTATGATTATCCTCCCGATCCAATCCCAAACAGGCCCTTGAGAAGGCAGTCACCTCCTCATACAAACCATAAATTCCCAAAATTCAATCGTAGTCGTGAAAGTGAAAGTCTGAATTCATCGAGAAGCACCGGTGATGATGATTTTCTTGAAAGATTCAAACTTGATTTTGATCGCAAATCAAAAGACCCTAAACCTGAATCAACAAATAATGTTAGCAAGTCATCAGAAAGTGAAACGGCTGAACCGCTATCGCCACCAAAGGACGCAGATGAGATTTTTAAGAAGATGAAGGAGACGGGGCTGATCCCTAATGCAGTGGCTATGCTCGACGGTTTGTGTAAAGATGGGCTAGTGCAAGAGGCAATGAAGCTCTTTGGGTTAATGCGTGAGAAGGGCTCGATTCCTGAGGTGGTTGTGTACACTGCTGTTGTTGATGGCTTCTGTAAAGCACAGAAGCTCGATGATGCAGTGAGAATATTCAGGAAAATGCAGAGCAATGGGGTTCTTCCAAATGCATTTAGCTATGGGTTGTTGATTGGAGGACTTTGCAAAGGGAATAGGTTGGAGGAAGGATACAGTTTCTGCATTGAAATGCTTGAGGCTGGACATTCCCCGAATTTGGCGACTTTTACGGGTTTAGTTGATGGGTATTGCCGGGAGAAGGGCCTGGAGGTGTCTCAGAATGTGATTTCTTCTATAAAGGAAAAGGGTTTTTTTGTCGAAGAGAGAGCGGTTAGGGAGTATCTGGATAAGAAAGGGCCTTTTTCGCCTTTGGTTTGGGAGGTTATTCTTGGGAAGAATGCTTCAAAGAGGTCTCTGTTCTGAGGATTTCTGTGTTTTCATTTCACCAGTTTGTTAGTTTGGGTAAACTATGTTTTTCCTCGTCCCTTGGGGCATTTCAGAATGCTGCGTCACATACTTCGGCGCTAATAGATCAAATGTTGTCGCACGAAATGTAGCATAGAATTTTCAAAAATTGATGACCTCAAGGACTTGCACAAATCAATAAAAGGAAAATTAATAGTAAATCTTATAATACACTATATTGTAACCCTTGTTAGAACAAGTGTAGTTTAAAGGACATCGTAGTCCTAACAAAAGTATGACAACCCAAATTTACAAAGGAAACCTTACAGTTAAACGAAGTGCAACGGTAAAATGAGTTATTCTGACGTTAAAGGTGCTAGAAAAATTATCATTCTTATGCTCCGATTAGTGTCAAATAAATCGGCAACCTGGACAGTCGCAATAGTTAAAAATATCAAACAATTGAAACGATCAGTAGGAAAATGTTGAAGCATCGTTTTTTTTTCATATAGTGAGAAATTAACACTCACATAATAACCCCCAAAAATAATCAGCTGCAAGTATGTGATCAAATCACTTAATATTGCAGAATGATTTTTCCTTTCGTCGTGAGGAGAGATGAATGTTCCGATCGTAGGAAATCAGAGCAAAGGATAAGACTAAAGTTTTTGGTGGTTGTGAAATCAGAGCAAGGGATTGTGCTTTATTTTATGAGGGTTATATGTGTATTTTGATATTAGTGTAATCAAATAATGCTAGAAAATATTTTTTTTTTACAAAAAAAATATAATATTAAATGAATGAGCAATTACAAGGATTATCAACACTGGCAACAAAGAAAAAGCAGTACAATCAGAAAACAGTAGCATAACTTTTGCCTAGGAGGAGCTCACAAGAAGTCACAGTCAATAGCAGCAAAACCAAACCAAGTTCCCTCAAACCATTCACTCCAGGGTATGAGCATGCAAGGAAACTGCCTTCGAACAGATCTGAAGATATAAAGATGGAAAGATGAGCCGCATTAACTAATAAAAGACAAACAATCGCACAAGCGTTCATCCCCAAAACTTGTCACAAACAACAACCCAAGCACAACAGAAAATGGCGCACGATCCAGAATCCTCCACAAACCAAAAATCATGGTTGACCAGAACAACACAAGTATCTCATCCATAAACAAGGTCAAGATAACAAAATAACAGCGAGTAGGAGATGATAATACATAGAGATATAAAGTGGAGATAGAAAGCAAAAAGTTGGTGGTAAGTGAAATAACATCCAGAGATCTCCCATTACGCTAGCAATATTAATTAACACTGAGGTAGAAGACTCGCAAAAGCTATCGGAATGTTTCTTACGCACCGTGCGCCCAGCTCTTATAGTAAGAAACGAACCAACACTGCAGCCGAGGAAAATGGGATAAAACCCCAAAAACTAGGGGAGAAAACCATGATTTGAGGGAGGAAACCCGGGTATTACGAAGAAGAAGACAAACAGTACTCTAGTAAAGTTTTTATTTGGCTTTGTAGCTTCACATATATACATATGTAGACTATTTTATGTTATTATCTATGTTCATAAGATATCCCTCAATTGCCTAGAGCTTATAGCTCAAATGATACTGTTTTGGTAAACCATGACATTTCAAGTTCGAGATCACCCCACCCCCACTCTTCCAAAAATTAGTGTAGGATTATATTTATAAAAAAAAAATAGCATTCTAGAATACGTCATTACATGGATATGCATTAAATGGAATGAGAATGGAGCAAAGTTTATATATAAAATATTTTTGAGATATGGTTATGAGTCTTATGACTGCCACTGAACAGATTTTATAATTAATTATTATACTTCCAAAAAAAATATCCTGTTAAATTTTTTGACTAATTAAGTTTAATATAAAGAGAAGTTTAGCTCGAATTGAATATTGATTCATGTCAAACCAAAAATACGCCAAATTAGTTAATGCTATCTCTTAATTCTGTATGGAAAATATCACAAGTAGCTGTATACTTTTGAACGGGCACTATTAAACACAGTTACCCCATGATGTCTAAAAGAAAAGTATGAAAAATTTCTAATAAATAATAGTAAATTATCAATACAAGGGAAATTGATGCAAACAATAATATTATTTTAATTAATAATGCGTAGCATATAGTTGGAGATGGGCGGAATGATTCAATTAAAAATAAAAAGGTGTTAAATTTGTATTATATATGGTTTTTTATAGTTAGGGAATACGTTAAGGTACCGTTTGAAGTGATGGATATGATAAGTAATGTAATGATTAAAAAGTTGTGAAATGATTGTAAAAATAGTATGTGATAAGTTATATGCTGTTTTGATTGGAGAATAAGATGGTTGATAAAGATTATTATATGGTATAATGTCTAAATACCCTTATCATTATAATAATAAAATATAATAAAAATAATAGTCTATATCTAATAATCATAATGATAATATCTAATAATAATAATTGTGTGTATGTATATATAATAATAATAGTATATATAATATATAATAATAATTATTATTATTATATTATAATATAATAATAATTATTATTATTAATACTAATAATTATTATTATTATATTATAATATTAATAAAATAAAATCAAAAATAATAATACTAATATAAATAATAATTGTGTGTATGTATATATAATATAATATAATATATATAATATATAATAATTATTATTATTATTATATTATAATATAATAATAACTATATATTATAATATTAATAAAATAAAATAAAAAATAATAATACTAATATAAATAATAATAAAAATATATATATTTGAATATATATATATGCATATATATAATAATAGTAATATATATATAATTTATATACATTATTATAATATATATATATATTATATGTGCGTGCGTGCGTGCGTATATATATATATAATAGTAATAATAATAATAATATATATAATAATAGTATATATATCATATAATATATAAATTATTATATTTATAACATATTATAATCATTATATAATAATTAATATTATTATTACGTAATAATATATATATGCATATATAAGAATAATAATATATATATATAATTTATATATATTATTATAATATATAATAATATACATAGTATATATATATATAAATATGTATATAATTTATATACATTATTATAATATATATATAATCATAATCTATAGTAATAAATATATATATATATGCGTGCGTGTGTTGTATATATATATAATAATAATAAGAAGAATAATATATATAATATATAAAATTATTATATTAATAACATATTATAATAATTATATAATAATAATTATTATTATTATTATTACATAATAATATATATAATAATCATAATATATATATATGATAACAATCATTATATAATAATAATAAAATAATAATAATAAGAATGAAATAAATAAAATAATACAATATAAAAATAAAGTTGTATGAAATAAGTTTTAATTTTTGGCGGGAATTTCAAATTTTGAGATAGTAAAAAAAGGTGGTAAGGATATTTATGTCATTTTGTTGTAAATTGGGATTAGAATGAGATAAATATAGCAGGATAATTTTTTTTAAAAAAATGAAACAAACATGGGATAGGATTAGTAATCCGAAGATTACTAATCCTATCCCGCACCCCAAACGGTGCCTAACGGATCTCGAATTCAAAATAACTCAAAATATATGACAGTAAATGACTCAATTTAAAGTAAAATAAGGTTTAAGCGAGTACGATGAATAATTTAAGGGTGTTTAACGATATTAAACCCTACAAAAATTACTCGAATAACTATGTTGGTAGCGTTAGGTAGACATAGCCGCGGTTAGCAATTAACCGCGGCCCGGTTAACCGTTGACCTGGTTACACGGTTAAGAACCGTAGGTTCCATGAACCGTGGAACCCCTGGTTCCAACCGGCGGTTCAACTCTTTAAATTTTTTTATTATTTATTATTTTAAATTAAATTGTGTTGTTGAGGATTCGAACTTTTGACCTCTGTCATGTATATACAGCTTCTTACAACTAAGCTATTGTCCTGATTGCTTTATTTTAGACAATATAATTATATATACTCAAAAAGGCAATGTATATTATATGTGTAATACAATAATAACTATTTTATATTGTAAAATCAAAATTATCTAAAAATATATGTTATGCTTTTAAATAAATATTATATAATAAAAACATATCTATAACAAAGTAAATATAAAAAAAATGTTGGATAAATTAATAAGAACTATAAATAGTGGTTGAAAATAAAATATTTTAATAATTAAGCAAGTTATTATAAAACAAATATATTATACCTTTTATAGTTATTCTACAAGTACTTTATATTCATTATTTGATTTACATTATATATATAATAATTAAATAAGTATATATTAATTTATCACAATATGACTTACAACAGAAACTCAATAATGTAATATTTGATGAATTAATAAAATAGAAATAAACTATAGCAAAGTAAATATAACAAAAAATGTTGGATAAATTCATAAGAACTAAAGAAATAGTTGTTGCAAAATAAAATATTATAATAATGAAGTAAATTATTATAAATAAATATAATATATACATTCTAATTATTCTACAAGCACTTTATTTGATTTACATTATATACAATAATCAAATAAGTATATTTTAATTTCTCACGATATGACTTACCATAGAAACTCGATAATGTAATATTTATTTAATTAATAAAATCTTTTACTAATTTGGGAAACAACATATTGAATTGATAATTCACTAACTTTTTATTATATAAATTAATCACTTCTAATTGATAATCAAAAATCTCATTACTGACTCTTTTTAACATAATAATAATTTTTGTGTTGTTTTCTTATATAACACAAATAATTTAATGTTATATTCGTCGATTTCATTTTGTAATTGTTGGAATCGAAGAGGGGGGGTGAATGAGATTCCTTGGCTACTTTAGCGTTTTAAAATGAGTTTGTAAAAATAAAATATTTTGCGCTTGCGGAAGCCTTTAGTCAATCGATAAATAGAAAGAACAAAATAAATAAATGCTTAATGGAAATAAAGCAATAAAATGAGACAAGAATTTGTTATAGAAGTTCGGCGATGAATCGCATACGTCTCCTCTTCCCGGTTAGATAACCTCCAACCGAGGTTCCACTAGAACAATAGATCTTGGCCTTGAGGGCTCCAAGTTAGCCACACAATAACTCTTCCCGAGTTTACAACGCTCTTCCCGAGCACACTACTCTTCCCGAGTAAACAACGCTCTTCCCGAGCACAATACCCTTCACGAGTATACAAAGCTCTTCCCGAGCTACCAACACTCTTCACGAGTCTTCTTGGCCTTAAGGGCTCCAAGGTTAGCCACACACTTGCACCAACTAGACTAGTTGATGACTTTACAATTTTCCAACTTGCTTTGGTGTTGGAGGACCTTTACAAGATATCAAACCAAAAACACCTTCACGGTGTACTCACAAGAAGAAAGCAAGACTCAACAAAGTAAAGAATTACAAGCTCCAATACAACAACAATGTATGGAGATTGCAATGCAATTACAAATAATAATGATCAAGACTTTTGTATAAGTTGTAGGCTTGTTCCTTAGCTTCAAAATGCTCCAAAGCATCAATATTTATAGTGTTGAAGACCTCCAAGGCTCCTACTAGCCGTTGCTTCAAATAAGGCTTGAATCACTCCAAGATCGCCTCGGACATCGCCTCGGGCGATCACCATCGCCGCGCCCCAACGGTCAGCAAAAATCACGGATCGCCTCAGGCGATCGCTGGATCGCCTCAGGCGATCCAAGTCAAATCCCAATGCCGTAGCTTCAGCAGCCTGAAATCATGCATCGCCTCGGGCGAAGTCCACATCGCCTCAGGCGTTCCAGCCCATCGCCTCAGGCGTTCGTGACATCGCCTCGGGCGAACTCCCCTGCGCGCATGCCCGCGCCACCCTCGGCATCGCTTCAGTCGATGTGCAGGAGCGAAGTCCCTGTGGCTGCCATCGCCTCAGGCGTTGGTCACCATCGCCTGGGGCGATCTTTCTCGCGTGCTCGCCTGGCCATCGCCTGGGTCGATGAGCGTGGCGATCCTGGCCTGGCACCCATCGCCTGGGGCGATGGCACTCATCGCCTGGGGTGATCTGTGTCTTCCAAAAGACAATTTCTTTGGCATTTCAAATCTATTACAATCTTCAAATTTGATCATAATTTATGCTGCATACTCAATAAAAATCATTAGTACAAAATGTATAGGTTTTGTAATCATCAAAACAAAAACGATAATTTTATTTAAAATAGAGGAATGAGAGTTGTAGCGTTTTAAGGCGCAACAGTAATTAGTATCAAAGTTTTATAGGTTTCATACCAATTTCATATGTAATTAGTATAATAATTATAAATGTTTAAATATCAATTTCATTTGCCATTAGACCAAAGGTGTATATGTTTCATACCAATTTCATATGTAATTAGTATCATAATAGAAACATATATATAACAAAGAAAATATAACAAAAAATGTTGAATTAATTCATAAGAACTAAAGCAATAGTTGTTGCAAAATAAAATATTATAATAATGAAGTAAATTATTATAAACAAATATGTTAGTTCCGGATTTTAAAGATGACAAAATATATCAGACCGGATCGAGAGAAATCAGACTGACCAGATCGATCGCTCAAAACAGATCAAGCTGATATGGTATATCACAAAACTGAACGGATCGATGGAAATCAGCCTGACCAGATCGAAGCTTCAGATCGATCTCAACTTCTATCAGATCAGAGCAGTCAAGGCTGAATAAAGATTGGTTCTTCAGTCCGAATCATTAACGGCTATTTATTGAAGCATTTAATGTTGCAATTAATGAAGAAAAAGACCAAGGACTGAAGATTACCATAAAAGGTAAGAAGACAAAGAAGAGCTTACCTGACAGTCGCCGAAAGCATGAACTAGAACGGCAAGTACTCTAAAGAAGAAGACTGTAGCTTACTCAGAGTTTAAGCACAGTCATGAGTTGCATATTAAGGGAAATAAAGTCGTTGGTACATGCAACTATAAAAAGGATGCAACAGAAGAGCTCAAGTAGGAGTCTGATCAATCGAAAAAAGCACAAGAAAGCAAAACAGCACAAGCTTACAAGCTCAGACATTCTCGAGCTGAAAATTTTCATAAGCACAAGTATATTGTAATATTTGATCATTTAGGATCATTGTGTGCATAGACTAAAGTCTATCTTGTGTATTCTGTATTGAAATATAGAAGTGAGAAACAATTGTAACTGTCAGACAGAGTGTATCTGAACAGATCGAGAGACTAGGAGTTTCAGTCTGGTAGTGAGGTAAATCCAGCTGAATCGGGTTTGTACAACAGGATTGTATAAATCAAAGTCTTCTAGTGGAATCCTTCCTTAATTGGAAGAATGGGAGACGTAGAAGGATTACACCACCTTCGAACTTCCAGAAACATATTCTGTGTTTTATCATTCTGCACTCGTTCTATTATTCAAGCCATCGAGCCGTTCTTACTAATTTAAGAAAGACCGTTCCGCACTAAAATATTCAGTGGTCTGTTCTGCAAAAGAGTTGATTAAGAAACAGATTTCTTTCACTAATCCGAAAGAAATCACAAGGGATTAATTTTTAATAGGAGTGTTCATTCACCCCCCTCTAAACACTCCGGACCGATCCTAACAAGTGGTATCAGAGCAGGTCGTCTTAATCAGCACAAAGACACTTGAGCTGATGGCATCATTCAACAAAATTCCTATGTTCTCAAAAGAAGACTATGATGATTGGAGAATCTGTTGAGCCTTAAACGCATGGTTGCGTTTAATGCGTTAAATTATCCCCGGTTAATCTTTGAGTTTTGATGATCAACAAAACTTGCATTTGTTATACTAATATGTCTACTTAGTGTACAGGGTTATATTGATAAATTGGTTGGGAAGACCAATGGAAGAGAACCCAAGTTATACAATAACATATGCGAGTTCATAGGACAAGCGATGATTTTTATCAAGGAATCTATTGAGCTTGGACGAGAAGAAATGACATCTATGAACAACCAATTTAAGTGTTCAACATGTTTGGAATGATTTTGGAACAATTTCTTATGATGGGATGAAGACCCACAAACCAATGGTCCGTTGGTGGGCAAATTCGTATAGAAGCCAATTGGAGCGCAGTGCAATGTTTTGATTATATCTCTTGGCTCGATGCTCCGAACAAGGTGAATCCAAAGCGGTTGGAAAGAAAACTCAATATGCTATATTTCATATTCGAACATCTCAGTCCAATTCGGATTGCATCATGGAGCAAAATGTCATGGAAGTCATAACAAGTGCAGATTGTAGCAAGGTTTGAGCGACTGTAGCATTTTGGGCATAACTTCTTCATACCTTAATGAAATGCAATGAAATTTTGTACACACCTATATAAGAGGAAGATCTACAACTTTCATGTTTACCACTTTTCCCAGAAATGAGCTTAAGATGGTCGAATAGTGCAAAGTTTGAGAGTGCTGAAATCTGGCAGATCACCTCAGGCGATCCGGGCCATCACCTCAGGCGATCCGAGCCATGTTGCGCACCATCGACTGAAGCGATGGCACGGTGGGCACGCTGGCGATCAGATCGCCCCAGGCGATGGTCAACCTCGCCCCAGGCGATCCAGAATGCTTCCTAGGCCATTTTTTTGAAGGGCGATCGCCCCAGGCGATGGCATGATCGCCCCAGGCGATACAGAAACTTACCTACGGCATTTTTTCAATTGATGATCGCCCCAGGCGATGGGGAGATCGCCCCAGGCGATCTGGGCCAGATTTGACCGTTAAAGGGTGGCGATGGGTGATCGCCCGAGGCGATTTCCGAGGCGATCGAGGCGTGATTCAAGCCTTATGTGTAGCAACGGCTAGTAGGAGCTTTGGGGGCCTCCTACACTATAAATATGGATCTTTTGGAGCTTTTTGAAGGCAAGAAACAAGACTATAAACTACAAGAAAGCCTTGATCAATTCAAATTACTTTAGCATTGCAAACTTCATACATTTGTGTGTATTGGAGTTTGTAATTCATTTCTTGTTGTGTGAGTTTTGATTCTTCGTATTGGTACACCTTGAAGGTGTTTGATTGAGTTTCTTGTAAAGGTCCTCCAACACCAAAGCAAGTTGGAAAATTGTAAAGTCGCCAACAAGTAAAGTTGGTGCATGTGTTGTGGCTATCCTTGGAGCCCTTAAGGCCAAGAAGACTCGTGAAGAGTGTTGGTAGCTCGTGAAGAGCTTTGTGTACTCGTGAAGAGTATTGTGCTCGGGAAGAGCTTTGTAAACTCGGGAAGAGTTGGGTTGTGGCTAACTTGGAGCCCTCAAGGCCAAGATCATTTATTCTAGTGGAACCTCGGTTGGAGGTTATCTAACCGGGAAGAGGAGACGTAGGCGATTCATCGCCGAACTTCTATAACAAATATCCTTGTCATTTACCGCTTTATTTCATTACGCGTTTATTTATTTGTTTACTTCTTTATTTCTTTTATTTATCGATTGACTTAAGCCTTCCGCAAGCGCAAACTCTTTTATTTTGCAAACTCATTTTAAAAAGCTAAAGTAGCCAAGGAATCTCATTCACCCCCCTCTTCGATTCCAACAAGTGGTATCAGAGCCATTTGATTTTTGTTTTTAAATCAAAATATTTTTATGGCTAATCTAGCAAATGAGTTTGCTCAAGGTCAATCGACGAATCGCCCTCCGCTTTTCACGGGTGATAACTACGGTTATTGGAAGAATAGAATTTCTCTATACATCCAATCCGTAGATTATGATCTATGGAAAATCATAGTGAAAGGTCCACATGTTCCTTTAAAGGAAATTGGGGGAATAAGTGTTCCCAAAGAAATGGACGATTTCACTAGAGCGGATATGATATTAATTTCACAAAATGCTAAAGCTATTAATATTTTGCATTGTGCCTTAGATATGAAGGAGTACAACCGGATCTCAATGTGCTCAACCGCTAAGGAGATATGGGACAAATTGCAAATTTGTCATGAAGGAACCAATCAAGTGAAGGAGACCAAGATTGACCTTCTACAACTCAAATATGAAACGTTTGAGATGGAGCCCGGAGAAGAGGTGGATTCCATGTTTAGGAGGCTCACACTTATCATAAATGAGCTTGCCCAACTTGGAGAGAAGTACCCTCCAAAGCAAATATGGAGGAGAGCACTAAGGGCCTTACCTAAAGAATGGGATGCAAAGAGGACGGCCATTATCGAGTCCAACAAAGGAGAAAGTGCTTCCTATGATCTTGATGAGCTCCATGGCACATTGGTGACTCATGAGCTTGAAGTTGCCACAAGGAGAGAAGTAAAGGAGGAGGATAGATCCAAGAGAAATGGGATTGCCTTGGTTGGAAGGAAAGACCACTCCGATGATGAAGAAGATGATGATGATGAGGAGATGATCCTATTCACAAAGAAGTTCAAGAAGCTCTTCACCAAACATAGCAAGTCAAAGACCTCAAGTGCAACCAAAAATGAATCCAAAAATGAGGTAACTTGTTATAATTGTAATGATAAAGGTCATTATGCTAACAAATGCCCTAGGAAGAAGAATGAGGACAAAGGGAAGAAGAAAGCGTTTATAGCCACATGGAGTGATAGCGACTCCGATGAAGAAGAAGCCACCAATCTATGTCTAATGGCTCTTGGAGATGAAGGAGATGAAAGTGACAATGAGGTACCTTCATTTGATGAACTTTTAGAGTCTTATAATGATCTTATTGATGCTCTTGGCAAAACCAAGATGAGTAACAAATTACTCAAACTTGAGATTGCTAAGAAAGATGAAGAAAATAATTCATTGAGAAATGAATTAAATTCTTTAAAGATATCTTTTTGCAAATTTAGTGAAAGTAGTAAAAAGATGAATGAATTGCTTGGCTTGCAACGTTGTATCTTTGACAAAGCCGGGTTAGGTTTTTCAAGCAAATCAAAAACTTTTTCTAGCTTGTTGGCCAATGCAAAGCATGATTCTCCTACTTGTAATTATTGTTGCAAAAATGGCCACACTAAAAATAAGTGTAGGTTTGCTAGAATCCAATACCAATCTAATAAGAGGTGGAAATGGATTCCAAAAGTGCCATTGAAAGTTAACCCCCTAGGACCCAAAAATCAAATGGGTACCAAAGTTCCTCCAATTGTAAATTTGTCTTGTAGGGACAAGAATGGAATGAAGGATGAAGGGCCAAGCAACCCAAAGGAGGAGTTTGTATTATTCACAACTATAGAAGAGGCTCGAGGCGTTGGACCTATGACAAGAACAAACTCTTGTCATTGAGGGTAAAATTTATTTTTTACATGTTAAAAGAGCAACTTCAAAATTCATTGGCACAAATTAATTGTGATCAATAAATATTGAAGCTCAATATTCATTGGAGTAAAATGCATAACCCCTTAGCATAATTGTTGAAATGCATGATGTATGCTTATCTTTTTATAGTAAATAGCTTGATATGCTTTGCATTCAAATTTGAATATGCTATATGAAAATGTGCAAGTATATGATTTGTTATAATGCCTTGATATTTTTTATTATTTTGTTTTTGGCATGAATGCATGAACATATGCACACATTGCAACTTTTAGAATTAATTGTTGAGTGCCTTAAACACATGGTTGTGATTCACCTCTATATGATTTAATCTTGTTTGATGAGGAACATGTGTAAATTGTTGAAATATGGCTATGTGGCAACATATAATTGAACTATGTTTATTTAAATTTTGTGCTTTTTGATTATCACAAAAAGGGGGAGAATTTTGTGATAAACTTGAACCTTAATTCATGCATAGTTTAAGGGGGAGAGCTTGAGTATGCATGGTTTGAGGGGGAGAGTTATTTGCTTGATTAACTTGTAGTGTATGCAATTGTTAAGGGGGAGTTATTTTTACTCACATTTCATGCATATTACTTATTCAAGTTTATCAAGTTTTGTGATCATCAAAAAGGGGGAGATTGTTGAGCCTTAAACGCATGGTTGCGTTTAATGCGTTAAATTATCCCCGGTTAATCTTTGAGTTTTGATGATCAACAAAACTTGCATTTGTTATACTAATATGTCTACTTAGTGTACAGGGTTATATTGATAAATTGGTTGGGAAGACCAATGGAAGAGAACCCAAGTTATACAATAACATATGCGAGTTCATAGGACAAGCGATGATTTTTATCAAGGAATCTATTGAGCTTGGACGAGAAGAAATGACATCTATGAACAACCAATTTAAGTGTTCAACATGTTTGGAATGATTTTGGAACAATTTCTTATGATGGGATGAAGACCCACAAACCAATGGTCCGTTGGTGGGCAAATTCGTATAGAAGCCAATTGGAGCGCAGTGCAATGTTTTGATTATATCTCTTGGCTCGATGCTCCGAACAAGGTGAATCCAAAGCGGTTGGAAAGAAAACTCAATATGCTATATTTCATATTCGAACATCTCAGTCCAATTCGGATTGCATCATGGAGCAAAATGTCATGGAAGTCATAACAAGTGCAGATTGTAGCAAGGTTTGAGCGACTGTAGCATTTTGGGCATAACTTCTTCATACCTTAATGAAATGCAATGAAATTTTGTACACACCTATATAAGAGGAAGATCTACAACTTTCATGTTTACCACTTTTCCCAGAAATGAGCTTAAGATGGTCGAATAGTGCAAAGTTTGAGAGTGCTGAAATCTGGCAGATCACCTCAGGCGATCCGGGCCATCACCTCAGGCGATCCGAGCCATGTTGCGCACCATCGACTGAAGCGATGGCACGGTGGGCACGCTGGCGATCAGATCGCCCCAGGCGATGGTCAACCTCGCCCCAGGCGATCCAGAATGCTTCCTAGGCCATTTTTTTGAAGGGCGATCGCCCCAGGCGATGGCATGATCGCCCCAGGCGATACAAAAACTTACCTACGGCATTTTTTCAATTGATGATCGCCCCAGGCGATGGGGAGATCGCCCCAGGCGATCTGGGCCAGATTTGACCGTTAAAGGGTGGCGATGGGTGATCGCCCGAGGCGATTTCCGAGGCGATCGAGGCGTGATTCAAGCCTTATGTGTAGCAACGGCTAGTAGGAGCTTTGGGGGCCTCCTACACTATAAATATGGATCTTTTGGAGCTTTTTGAAGGCAAGAAACAAGACTATAAACTACAAGAAAGCCTTGATCAATTCAAATTACTTTAGCATTGCAAACTTCATACATTTGTGTGTATTGGAGTTTGTAATTCATTTCTTGTTGTGTGAGTTTTGATTCTTCGTATTGGTACACCTTGAAGGTGTTTGATTGAGTTTCTTGTAAAGGTCCTCCAACACCAAAGCAAGTTGGAAAATTGTAAAGTCGCCAACAAGTAAAGTTGGTGCATGTGTTGTGGCTATCCTTGGAGCCCTTAAGGCCAAGAAGACTCGTGAAGAGTGTTGGTAGCTCGTGAAGAGCTTTGTGTACTCGTGAAGAGTATTGTGCTCGGGAAGAGCTTTGTAAACTCGGGAAGAGTTGGGTTGTGGCTAACTTGGAGCCCTCAAGGCCAAGATCATTTATTCTAGTGGAACCTCGGTTGGAGGTTATCTAACCGGGAAGAGGAGACGTAGGCGATTCATCGCCGAACTTCTATAACAAATATCCTTGTCATTTACCGCTTTATTTCATTACGCGTTTATTTATTTGTTTACTTCTTTATTTCTTTTATTTATCGATTGACTTAAGCCTTCCGCAAGCGCAAACTCTTTTATTTTGCAAACTCATTTTAAAAAGCTAAAGTAGCCAAGGAATCTCATTCACCCCCCTCTTCGATTCCAACAGAATCAGAATGCAAGCTCATCTGGCAGCACAGGATGACGATATGTGGTTCGTCATCACTGATGGACCAATGAAGATTCTGAAAGTCAATACAGCAGTATCCATTACTGGTGGTGAACCCCAAATGGTCGAGAAGGAGAGATCCCTCTGGACGAATGAAGAAAGAAAGAAAGCAAACCTCGACAACGTTGCCAAAGACATCTTGTTCAAGACATTGGACAAGAACATGTTCAGTAAAATCAAAATGTGCTCAACTGCCAAAGAAATTTGGGAGAAGATAGCACAGCTATGTGAAGAGAACGACCAGACCAAGGAAAACAAGCTGACTGTTGCTCTTCAAAGATTTGAGAGCATAAAAATGAAGATTGGAGAAACTCTAAATGAGTTTGATGAAAGAGTTACTGGTATTATCAATGAACTGAATGGTGTGGGCAAGGAATACTCAAACAGAGAGATCGCTCTGAAAGTTATGAGAGCCCTGCCAAAAGAATGGGATGTTAAGACCATTGCAATGAAGGAGTCTGATCAATCGAAAAACGCACAAGAAAGCAAAACAGCACAAGCTTACAAGCTCAGACATTCTCGAGCTGAAAATCTTCATAAGCACAAGTATATTGTAATATTTGATCATTTAGGATCATTGTGTGCATAGACTAAAGTCTATCTTGTGTATTCTGTATTGAAATATAGAAGTGAGAAACAATTGTAACTGTCAGACAGAGTGTGTCTGAACAGATCGAGAGACTAGGAGTTTCAGTCTGGTAGTGAGGTAAATCCAGCTGAATCGGGTTTGTAAACAGGATTGTATAAATCAAAGTCTTCTAGTTGAATCCTTCCTTAATTGGAAGAAGGGGAGACGTAGAAGGATTACACCACCTTCGAACTTCCAGAAACATATTCTGTGTTTTATCATTCTGCACTCGTTCTATTATTCAAGCCATCGAGCCGTTCTTACTAATTTAAGAACAGACCGTTCCGCACTAAAATATTCAGTGGTCTGTTCTGCAAAAGAGTTGATTAAGAAACATATTTCTTTCACTAATCCGAAAGAAATCACAAGGGATTAATTTTTAATAGGAGTGTTCATTCACCCCCCTCTAAACACTCCGGACTGATCCTAACAAAATATAATATATACATTAAAATTATTCTACAAGCACTTTATTTGATTTACATTATATACAATAATCAAATAAGTATATCTTAATTTCCCACGATATGACTTACCATATAAAACTCGATAAATGTAATATTTGATTAAATAATAAATTTTTTAACTAATTTGCTTATAATGATTTGAGAACAACATATTGAATTGATAATTCACTAACTTTATATTATATAAATTAATAACTTCTAATTGATAATAAAAAATCTCATTACTGACTCTTTTTAATAAGAAACACATCTATAACAAAGAAAATATAACAAAAAATATAATTAGTATCATAATTGTATAGGTTTCATACCAATTTCAAATGTAATTAGTACCATAATTGTAAATATTCTATACCAATATCATTTTTAATTATAACAAAGTTGTATATTTGCATACCAAATTCATATGTAATTAGTATCATAAATGTAAATGTTTCATACCAAACTCTTTTATAATTAGTACAAAATTTGTATAAGTTTCATACGAATTTCATATGTAATTAGTATCATAATTGTAAATGTTTCATACCAATATCATTTGTAAATAGTATCAAAATTATATATATTTTACATCAATTTCATATGTAATTAGTATCGTTAGATACTCAGATTCAACCAATTAAAATGACATTATCTTATTTGTGGTCCCATCGAGTTTGATGAAACAATGGGATAAATTTTGTAAGATTAATGACATGCGACCTATAAAATTTCCACTTGATATACCTACACGTTGGAACTCAACATATAAATTGCTAAATGATTCATATGAATATAGAGAGTTAATGACAACTTAAAAAGTTCAAACTCTCCCCTCCCCCTTACATTTCCTTTGTTAATTTTTATGATCGTTTTAGAGTAATTTTTAAATTTTTTAAATTAAATTTTTAATTTTAATTTTTTAAATTTAAAAAATATAAGGTTCGAACCATAACCGTAACCGTAATCGGTGGTTCACGAACCGTAACCGGAACCGTCTACGAAGGTTAAGGTTAAGGGTCGAGCTCTTTTGAACCATCGACCGACGGTTCTGAACCGTTAACCGGCGGTTCACGAACCGTGGTCATGTCTAGCATTAGGGCAAGAAAATTGCTTTGCCTCTTTTTAGTTCAGCTATACTCCACACCAAAACCTGGTCCTTTGCCAAGGTTGAAGCACACCAAACCAGACAAAACCCTAAAATATTGGTTCCTTCCCTCATAAATTTACAAGGGAAGAAGAAAATCCTCGGCGGGTCTGATGGCCAGCAGAAAACTCCTTAGAGATTTCTTGATGAACAAGCATATACTTCTTCGACCACAATTAATAGCATCTCAACAGGTACGCGCTCCTCGGTGTGTGTTTGTGCGTGTGCGTTCTGCCCCCACCTTATGCATGAAAGATGACAATTTGTTCTGGTGATAGCTGGTGGTGTTTCTGTGTAGGCCTTGAGTAGATTGGGAAGGCCACAGTTTTCGCCTAATGGGAATATGCTTAGACGTGAGTTCAGCGTGTTTAATGAGTTCTCTAAGAAGATTAAAGGTGAAGTTGACAGGTATTATTTTTTGAAAAAATTACCGGGGATCTTCTTTTTCGTTTTGATTTTAATGAATACTCGCCATTCTCTTTGCTAATGTAAATTTGATTGCACTATTTTTGTTCAGTTATGTTGATTATTTTCCTTTTTGCGTTTATGCCGGAATAGGCTGGAATGCGAAATATAATTTCAATTCGGTAAACACTAGGCCTCTTTTCTTTGCGTACCTTACGTTAGTTTAACCTAACTAATTCAATGAAGCCTTTTTTTGTGCCTGAGCTGAGAGAAAACGGAGGTCAGTGTTGAATTTTTGTTTCTATATTTTTTTATGTACACATGACCACATAGTTTTGATCATATCGGAACTGAATTAGTTATGATAGTAAGAAGCAACGAAAACTAAGTCCATTATGATGAAGACTGAAAATCTTCAACACTAGTTGAAACAATGTTCATTTGGTACTCTGTTGTGGTTATATTTGCATTTGAGCTCGAGCCTCCTTTGCTTAACTTTTGGCTATTGATTAACTTGCAATATGCCAAGTCAATACCATGCACATTTTGTTTTTCACTTGAGACGAAAGACTGGTTTTTGTGTGTAGGAACCAGGAATTTCAACAATCCGTTAATGAATTTAAGGAGAAGACAAAGGAACTGAAAGGAGTGAAAGAGGATTTGAAAGCTAGGTAATGTCATTACCATTTTTGTTCTTGTTTAGCGAGCACTTGTATCGTGGAGGCTGAGACATACTGTTGTATGTCAAGGCTGGCAGACACTTCCAATGGGAGCTCTGAGCTGGTGAAATGGCGAAATGCAGAACGAAGCAGACTACTGAGCAGCTTTACAAGCATGTAGATGATGTTTGGACAGAAGCTGAAGCTAAGGCGAAAAAGGTATAAATTCCTCTTATTGGTTTTGTAGTGGCCTCAAAAGGTGACCAGACAAATGTGGATGCTGACTGTTCAAACTTTACATCTTAACCTCCTTTTTTCACCATTTCTTTCAAAAGATTGTAAATTTTGGACTTTTGCTGTATCAAGGCTAGACTGTCACTACTCACATGGCGGCGGTACTCATATTTATGCAGTTTTTATACAGCATTGGGAGGATCTCGAAATATTTTAATTCATCTGCAACTTTGTAGGCGGGGGAGCACAAGCGATCATGCGCTCCATTTCTTTGATTTATTTACCTGCCGTGTCATGTCATCATTTTGCCTGTCTGGTTCTATTCTGTGTCTGAAACCTTTTAGCTTAAGTACACTATACTTTAGTCCACTTTGTTATCTATTGTTTTGCTCTGATATAAAACTCGGGCTGGACTGCAGATGTGTGTGTTAAATCAGATATATTCATTTTTTGAATAGATTTTGCTGAACTTTTTGTGGCTGTGATGAATTGCCACTTGTTAGTCTTAGGTTGACAAGTATAATTAGGTTTGCTTGTAATAATGTTTGAAAACTGGATAATTACTAACTCGTCGTTGCAAATTGATAAGGAGGTTGTAAGGTCGAGTGATGGCGCGGTAGCTGCAAAGGACAGAATTTCATTTAAGCTTGAACGACTGACTGATTAGATGAGAAAATGGACTGTTTTGGGTTTTATTTGATTTACATATTTTACTGACTTTTGGGTTACTTTGTTTTCATGAAGGTTTATGCTGATGTGGAAGAAAAGATTAGTGCTGCTAAAATTGAGGTGTGTGAAGTTTTTGCATGGGATAGGACATATTTATGCTTCCATTTTGTGTGACATTATTCAGTCGTAGAAAACATGATAGTTACGAACTGTCTAAATCTTTGTTCAGGTAAAAGAAAGTTTTGGTGCTGGAAAGCAAGAGCCAACAGGATCCGCTGGAACTTCATCAAGTCATTGCTCAAATGGCAATGATGGAGACAAGTCTGCCTTTGGAGGAGAAAAGCAACAGGGGCAGCAACAGCAACCTGAATCTGATGATAATGTCAAAACGCTATTTTGCAAGGTGAAGAATGTTTTCTATTCCATTTCTCCTAAGGTGTCTTTAGCTTTCCGCAAAGTGAAGGAAGCGGGGCCCATTGACTTGGTGAAGAAGAGCTATGAGATTGTTAGAGATGAGTTGAAAGGCAATCCAAATAAGAGAAAGCGTCTCGAATATGATGCTTCATATGCTGCATCATCGTCAAACTTCGAAAGAAGTACTCGAACTGATATTGTTGTGTTACCTTCAAAGCAATCTCCATGGAGTAAGAAATGGGAGGCATTCAAGAATAAGGTGATATGGCATGTGAATTCATATCTGATCTTTTGTATGCTATGGATTATTTATGTTTTGTGTTCCTCTTTTGACCATATATTATTCACTGATGTCTTAGATGCGAGGCCATCCTATGTTCAAGCGTGTTAGTGGGATGAGTGAACCTGTACTTGAAAAGAGCCAGGAGGTAATTTGAAACTTGCAGGCCCTCTGTTACACTTTTGTCTATATTACTAACATCCTCAATTTCTTCAGTCAGTTGTCTGCCCCTCAAGCAACAAAATTGTTGATTATTAAGGTTATTAACTAGCATGTCACAACGGTAGGATGTCCATGTACGAATTCGTTTTTCCTACTTTCTTGTTATACACAGCCATCCCAAAGTCATACTATAGATCACAGCTACAAAACTGTTTATAAATAAGCATGGCAGAGAAAAGATCGTCGGTGTCGGGTTAAAGTGAGATGAATCTTTCTGCTTAAATTTCTTGGTTTTACTTGGACATAATTGCTCTTGATTAGCCTTAGTTGACTATATAACAAAATTCATGAGGTTAAGTAAGATGAGGGAATTCTTACTGTCTTTCTTGGATATTTTTCAAAAGCTTGGAAAAGAGTCCTGAGTGCTCAGAAAACTTGTGTCTGATATCTCAATTTATATTTTCCAGAATTTTCTGTTTCAGCATCAGTATCTCATCCTTCTTGGTAAAATGCAGATTGCAGAAGATATGCGGGAGATATGGGAGACTAGTGATCATCCAGTTGTTCACAAAATTCAAGAGTATTTTACCACCCTTTCCCCTAATTTTTATTTCATTTTGTAAGTCATTTACATGACTAAAAATTGCATTTTTGTTTGCCAGTATTAGTGAGACTGTTCTGGGAGAATCAGACGCTGCCATGTCATTTAAAGAGATTCGTCGCAGAGACCCGTAAGATAACTTGTCCTTGTTTCAGTTTTTTTAGAAATAACTGTGCTATTCAGAAATATCATATTGCTCACTTGATTTTTTGGCAGGACTTTTTCTTTACCAGATTTTGTAGCTGAGGTTCAAGAAGTGGTCAAACCAGTTCTTATTGCTTATTTTAAAGTAAGTCTTCAAGTTCATGAGGGCACATGGGTGAACTTGATAGCTAATTCAGTGTTCCATGGGTCTGATATTTTGTGAAAATTTAGTTATCTATCATATTGGGCTAGTTTGGATACAAAAGGCATAACTATAAAAAGCACATTATTAACTTTACTAAGTGCTTTTCTTTTTTCCTTTTTTTTTTTAAAAAAAAAAGCAGAACCCATTTTAATGGATGAATACAACAGCATAAACGAGTTTTTTTTTTTGAAAGAGAAGCAAAAGCTGAGTTTTTTTATTTTTAAAGAGAAGCAAAAGCCCAAAATCATATGTTTCTGGCTTCTGAAATTTTGACATTTTTGAAGCACTTTTTTGAAAGAATTTCTTCATTCGACATCATTTTTTTAAAAAAGATGGTTTTTTAAAAAAGAAAAATGCTTATGGTGGGAGTTTTTCTGTCCGAGCGCACTCATAGTTTATAGATTTTTACATCTAAGTCAAATTAAATTTTGTTGCCATCTGATAATAGATATACATTTTTTGGTTGCTTTTTGTAAAAACGGAATATAATTGGTTAGGCACTGATGGATGCGTTTATGTGATTTGCTTTATAGGGAGATGGGGATGTTTTAAAAAAGTACTGTACTTCACACGTCATTGAGCGATGTATGGCGGAGCGTAAAGCTTTTGAAAGCCAAGGGATCTTTTTTGATAACAAGGTGAGTATACATTGACCTTTTTTGTGCTTCTCTTTAGTTCTTAGGGATTTAAACCCCTTCCATATTTTCTTGTCTTTGTGTCTTCCTTGCAGATTTTGCATATAGCAGAACTCGAAGTTCGAGAGACTAAAATGATGGGAGACACTCCCATTATAATTGTGGCAGTAAGAACTCACTTCTTTACTCTCTCTTTACTTTCATATGGATAATCATTGGAGTACATCCTCTTGACATGAACATATCATCCCTCGAGAGAAGTAAAAGAAGGAAAAATCGATGCATTTTTTATTCCCCGGATTTAAAATGACCTATAGCAGAATTTAAGTTGGGGTAAATTACATCTACTTATGTAATATGTTGTCCAAAACCATCTAAGGGCCATAATTACAACTATGTGCCCAGAAAAACAGCCATTGATAACCTATTGAATATTGTAAACTTGAACTAATCATTATTAACTCATTCCTTTAGTATTTCAAAAACAGTTATATAAATTTAAAAAAAATAAAGGAAAATGTAAATTATTTTGAAATTTACATCGAGGAAAATATATATATGTCAAGGATTGAAATATAAAACTAATATTGCTATAGTAGAAAAGTCCAAGTTTCTGTATGCCTTTGCAATATGATACACGTAAAAACAAATGGTAAAACAAATTTAATTTTTAACTTGTTTTTACTTGAGTGCGGTCAAGCCTCCTTAGTATTTTGGTGTATATTGGTAATATAAATACTTGAAATAGTGTTTTTTTCGAATAATATTCTGAAACATTCTATTGTTCACCCAAATGATAAGTCCTAAGAGTCGACGACCAGGGTTGTGGTCTATTGGTCGTCACCACCCTTCCCTTGTAAACGGCTAGAGTTGGAGTACGTCTCCTCACTACTTTTGGAATTGTCAAAAACAAAAAAAATGATAAGTCCTAGAGTCAAAATGTAAAATTTTGCACACATTTACGGAGCTGAGCATAATTATGATTTTCAGAAGGGGATGTGAATATGGACAAGTCTCGTACTATCCCTCCCCTATTTTTGATACTTAAGTTTAAATCAAAATAACCATCGAAGATATTTGCTGGTTTTGATGAGTTCTCTCTCTGATCTTCCCATGAGGAACTCATCTGTTGATAAATGATGCATACATGTTCTAAGTTTCGTGCGGAAAAAGCTCAATAATTGACAGAACTCTTTTGCTTTGATAATATCACAGTTCCAAACGCAGCAAGTCTACTGTGTACGCGACAGACTGGGGTCGGTAACAGAAGGTGGTCAGGTAAAGTTGAGACCTTTATTGCATGCTCTTTTATTTGAACACTCTATGCCTCTAAAATATACATAAAAAAAATAAACGGGAGGAGAAGCATTATAATCGGTCTTTTCTTTTCTAGCTTGTAGGTAGTCCTTTGCATCTTCTCATCATTGTATATATTATATAAGCCATCAATTTAACTTCATGTGCTTTTTTATTCGAGTAAACGGTATTTCTAAGCAGAATACTCCCTGGTGTTCCTTTGTGACTGCCTCCAGAAATATCTTGTTGTATGCCAGATATGAATCGGGTGTGCATTCGGTTCGGTTTGAATCAAACCTTAACCGAAATTTCGGTTTTCAAATTTTTAAACCGAAAACCGAACCAAAATTGTTCGGTTTGGTTTCGGTTCGGTTAAAATGATTTTTTATTTTTTTTGGAATGGACGGTTTTTCAAAGAAAACTCAACTTCAAACACTAATACATCGTACAAACTCAAAATATCCATAAACAAATCAAACAACTCCTCAAAATATCCATAAACAATTACAAATCAAACAATAGACCTATCACATGCTTCACTCTCTTATAATGATGTATCCATCACTTTTTTCAGTTTTAAGCTAATAAAACAGAAGTAAAAAACACAATGTAAGCACTAATTAAAAAAACCTAATTAAGACAGAAAATGTAAGTGTAAACTGTATAAATCAGAAAATATGAACATAAAATTGTAGGTAAAGTTACGTGAGAGGCAAGCGGCAGGCAGAGATGGAGACGGCGCTTGGCAGTGACGGAAACGGAGACGGAGACATGCTATGACGGAAAGTCGGAAACGGAGATGGAGCTTGGTAGTTGGCAGGCGGTACGGAGGAGAGAGACGGACTGAATGTGGAGAGCTTGGGGGGGCTTCCGCTTTCGTCCTTGGGAGGCGCTGGGATTGGGAGAACTGAGAAGGTGAAGGGGAGAGGAGATGAAGATTGGACTTTGGAAAGGAGAGTGGGGCGGCCATGTAGTAGGTGCTAGGTTTTTACTTTTTAAGTTTTAATTTTAATATTATATTTTAGTTGTAAATTTAAAAAAAAAATAATTTCGGTTTTCGGTTTGGTTAACCAGGTCTAATAACCGGAAACCGAACCGAAAACCGAACTGAATTTCTTGCGTTCGGTTTGAACCGAACTTATACGGTTCGGTTCGGTCGGTTAACCGAACCGTTGCACACCCCTAGATATGATATATCGTTATTGCCACACTTACCACACCACGTGCACACTCCCAAGTACGATCACTCCTATTACAATGTGTTCGAAACTCAATAGTCAATCAGTTGAGTCGAGATATTACATCGTGGAGTTCGTCATTAGTTGGGCTATCTATCTACTTATGAAGCTGAACAGACAGGCATAGGCTTGCGTCGGGAGGTAGTTACCTGGAAATCTTAGGTGCCAGCCATGGGGTAATCAATATCATATGGCATATAGCTTATACCGTTCAAAAGCAAAAAGTTTGAACCCTCTCTAGATATGGAAACTTGCAAGGATTCTACTTTAGATAGTCATCTATATTTGCCTGTTGTGAAATGGCTGCTACTGCTTGAAATTCCGGCAATGGCACTTCAATATTATGATTGCTAATTTTCTCCTTACCCTTGATGAATGCAAGTCTGATAATTGTTATGCGCTGAGTTCCATTAGATTTAGAACATGTGTGGTAGTTTTTTTCATTGAAGCATGTTTGTGAAACAGGATACAATCCAGACGGTGTATTATGCATGGGCTATGCAGCAGTTGGATGCTGAACAACTTGGAGATGCTTATGCCGCTCCTTGCTCGATATGGAAGCTTAGAGAAATGCAGCAGCTTGGTGTCAGGGCCCTCATTTAAATTTCATTCATTCAATTATTCCTAAGACTAATAAAATAAATAATGTTTGGATTGGAGGATATGAGGATTTTGTTTTCTCATCTCATTAATATGCAAAACTTTTAGGCCATTTGATTTTGTTAGCCATTTATACTCTATAAAAGATGATGCTCTATAATGACCAACAATCAACCTTCAAAAAATATCAAAATGTGGCCCATCACGAGGTTGATGAGTTCACGAGGTTGATGAGTTGGTGGAGTAGGTGAGCATAAAAGGTTTTGATCCCGAGTTCGATTTCCTAATAACACTTTCGTTCGAGTCTGTTTGCATCGGGCTTGCTTAGTGCTATTTACATTACCGGCATAATTTGTAAGCTATTACATCAGCTCGGGAGTTTTAACCAGTGCACACTCAAAAGGTAGCGGCTGTGGGTTCTCTCGTCATTAAAAAAAAATAGCAAATGTGAAATGTAAAAAATGCGTCTAATGTTTAATATAATTTTAATTATTTTCAGCCAAATAATTGGCAAAATAATGTATAAATTTAATGTATATTTCATGCTTAATCTTAGTTAATTGAAGGACAAAAGTCCAAACCACCAAAAAACGAGCCATGAGTCACAGCTCGTGAAGCTAAAGTGTGAGCAATGACATTAGCTGATCGTCGACAATGCTGGATAAAAAATCCGGAACTGAGTTGCAATATAGAATCAATAATCATTGCATCATTATGACAAGAGAAGTATATTTGATAGACTTAATCACCAATTCAGCGTCAGATTCCAGTACACCATGGTCCCAATTGGAGATGTAAACGAATCGAACATGTTTCACGAACTTTTTGAGCTGGCTCGAAAAGTATTTGATTCGTATTCGAAATTCTCAAATTCGAGCCGAACTTGAACATGTTGAACTTTTTTTTGAGCCGAACTCAAGCTGAAATTACTTTGTTCTATAGTTCACGAGCCGCTCGTGAACTTTAATATTTTATGAATATAATATAAGTATATTAAATAAATATATTTCGAACATTTCAGATATTTATTTTCGAGCAATATTTCGAATAGCTTGCGAACATGTTCGAATATTTTCGAGCCAAACTCGAACTCGAACTTTGATTCGAGCCAAATTTTTAAAACTATTCGAACTTCTAATCAAACTCGAGCTCGAATATAACTATTTCGAGTCGAATTCGAACCTTAAAATTTTCTGCATATTCGGTTCGATTCGATTCGTTTATACCCCTAGTCCCAATGAGGATGTATGGCTATCAAAAGTCCCTCACGCACAACAATAGATTCAGCTGTCTGAGATGTAAAGAAGCCTGAAATACGAGAAGCGTATGCCAGCAGAATGGTCCCGGTATCGTCCCTAGCAACCACACCAATGCCAATACAATTCAAATGATTCAGGATAGCTGCATCTACATTGATTTTGACCTCCCCACACAAAGGTGGCTGCCAAAATAATGTTTGTGAACCAAATCGCATATGGAAAGAGGATGGACTTTGTGATGGTGATATCTGCTGAGAGATTCGGCCAGTCCTATCAATAATATGCATCACCGATTCAGACATACCGTGACATGAAACTAGAGCAAGGCATTCAAGGTCCAAGGTCGAGCCATGCTGGGAAACCCATCCCCACAAATCCATAAAGACGTAGCCATTAAAAGGCTGAAGCAAAGGCCATATTGCAGTACCTTTCCGAGATTTTTGTGCATATTTGCAGTGCCAAAGTGCATGGTAAACATTTTCAGGAAAAGCTAATTGCACTTAAAATCAATCTGAACCCCACGCTTGGCTAAGTTAAAAAGAGTGGGTAATACATCATGTAAAGCCCGCCAAATATGTATTTTAATTTTACTAGGATGACAAGCTTCCATAAATTCCGAAATAGAACTGATAAATCAGAAGAATTAGCTTAACTGCTTTCCTCAGAAGCCCTGATTGCCAGCAAGTAGTCGGATTTAACTGAATACTCGCCATTTGGTGAATAGTACCATACGAGACGGTCCCTACATGCAAAAAATAAATAGGAATTTTCAGTAGTTCAGCATGGTCAACAGGCCATAAAGTGTGATGAATCAGAGGCCAATTCCAATCTCCAAGATCAGTGCGTAGATCCTTGACATTGAGAAATTCAGTATCTGGAGAAGGTGTAGTTATAGGTTTAAAAGTGATGGGTCTTAATAGCCATGGGTCATGGAAAATTTTAATGTTGTTGCCATCCCCCAATTCGCCAACGAAGTCCACCACGAAGAAGATCACGACCCCACAAAATGCTCCTCCAACAATAAGAAGGATTATGACCCACTGATGCATTTAAAAAGCTAGTCGATGGAAAATATTTGGCCTTGAAAATCTTGGAAAAAATAGCATCGGGTTGATTGAGTATACACCAACCTTGTTTAGCTAATAGCGCTTGATTGAATGACCGAATACATCTAAAGCCCATACCTCCAGCACCTTTAGGTGAGCACAGTTTGGAGCCGGAGATCCCGTGGATCTTCTGATTGTTTCAAGAATTACTCCACCAGAAATTAGTGATCAGGCTTTGGATTGATTGAGTAACTCCATAAGGCAATTTAAATATTGACATCGTGTAGGTGGATATTGCCTGAGCAACAGCTTTAATGAGGACTTCACGGCCACCTATAGAAAAAAGATTACCTTTCCACTCTTGGAGTTTACGGCCGATCCTCTCGTTTTAAGACCAGAAAATACTCGGTGTTTGCTTCTCCCAACAAAAGCAGGAAGTCCTAAGTAAATATCATGAGACTAAGTATAAGGCATTCCCAAAGAAGTGAACACTTGAGCTTCCTGTAATTCAGATAAATTGGGAATAAATGTTGTAAAGACCCCGCGCCCTTAACCCGTTATTAGTGTATTATCACAATAATGGTGCATGCTTTGATAACATTAGTGAAATCCTCATATATGACATCTATAAAATTTTCGACATTAATCCACATAATGTTCAATTCTCAATACCATCCCACTAGCATACGCATACACCCCATAACACATTAACATGTTCTCAATTCATAATGCAATTCTCTTTAACTAATTGCATGCCAACAATAAATGAAAAGAGAAACCTCTAACTTTTATACAATCCATATACACATATACGAATGCTCACATGCGATCATTGAATGAATAATGTGTATCTACTGTTTAAACATGCTACCCAATACCCTCATTGGTACCTCAGCCATGGAAGCATTTCCAACCAACAGCTCGAACTCAACTCCAGAGCCATTGCTATACATATTCACCTGTCCCATCAGAAACAGCCCACACACGGGGTGAGCATACCAATCCACCATTTCCATAACCACAATATCACAAATCATAATTTACAGATTATAAAACTGTAAATGTAAAAGATACTTCATGAATAGTATCGTTATCATATGGGAGCCCCTGTGATGTTCCTGTTCTCACAATAGTCAAACCATCAAATCCCCAAAATGAGTTAATCATTACATTGATTAACTAAACTCATCCTTGCCATACCAATTTCATAATCAAATAAAGTTAAATCATTACGCTAATGATTTATAGAAATCACATACATCTCAATTAATGATTTCTCAGTCTCATCACATCCTCTCATATTGCTCGCTCAACAACGGCGATATCACAATCCAATGCTTGCTCAATAGCGGCAATATCACAATCCAATGCTCGCTCAACAACGACAGCATTACACATTGCTCGCTCAATAGCGGCATTCCATGATCCTCAATATATACCATAATGTTTCCAACATCCTTATATTATTCATGCACATGACAATAATATATCTACACTGCTCGTACGTTACACGTACCTTATGATCCAATAGCAAGAGCCAATCCTTGCCTTTGCCCCGAGATCCCGTGAATTATTTGCTAAACACAGTTAATAACTCACAATTAATTCGTGCCCACAAACACATACCCGAGCACGTATTTAACCTCCAAAAATATCATCAAGTCATGATGATTATACCATTTAAAAGACTCGGGCAAAGCACACGTCGAAATCACAACACGAAATAATTTTTCAAATCAGGTATCGGCGATCGATTGCTTCATCCCACGCGATCGATCGCCTCTCAACAATAGGCATGGGCGATCGATCGCTTTGATCCCCTCTCAATGCAATTGGCTACTGCCTCTGGTTGATCGATCGTTAAGCTTCAAGCGATCGATTGCTCCACTGTTCATCACCTTCAAAACTTTAGCAACGACGCGGCAATCGATCGCCCAGCCCTAGGGATCGATCGCCTCGACATGTTTCAGCCAAGGAAATGTTGTCAGTACCTCAGACGGTGGAGAAATACTATTCAGCGAAGCAACAACGGTTGCGGAATGCAGACAAATATTTTATGACACATGGATAATGGATTCAGGAGCGACGTGGCACATGACGTCTCGGAGAGAATGGTTCGACCAGTATGAACCAGTCTCAGGAGAATCTGTATTCATGAGAAATTGTCATGCCTTGAAAATTGCTGGGTGGGAACCATCAAAATTAAAATGTTTGATGATACTATTCACACCATACAGGAAGTACGACATGTGAAGGGTCTGACAAAGAATCTTTTGTCTTTGTGACAATTGGACGATATCGGGTGCAAGAATCGAAAATGGGATCATGGAGGTTGTGAAAGGTGCGCTTGTGGTATTGAAGACGAAAAAGGCTTACAAGAATATGTATGTACTTCTGGAGGAAACACACAAAGAGGCAGAACTAGCTGTTGCATCGACTAGTTTGGGAGAAAAATAACAGTGTTATGGCATAGGAAGCTCGGCATATGTCAGAACGGGGGTTGAAAGTTTTCTCAGAACGAAAGCTGTTGCCGGGGCATACAAAAGTGACTCTAGCCTTTTGTGAGCATTGTGCTACCAGTAAATAACACAGACTAAAGTTTGACACATCTACTGTCAAAGGCAGCGGTATATTGGAGCTGATTCATTCTGATATTTGGCAAGCACTGGTTGTATCTCTAGGAGGAGCGAGATACTTTGTCTCGTTCATTGATGATTTCTCTATAAGATGTTGTGTGTACCCAATCAAGAAGAAATCAGATGTTTTTTCATTCTTCAAGGTGTTCAAAGTGCGGGTTGAACTTGACTCTGAAAAGAAGATCTAGTGTTTGAGGACTGACAATGGAGGAGAATATACAATGATGAATTTGATGCATTCTGCCAAAGAGAGGGCATCAAAAGATAATTCACAACGCCTTACACGCCTCAGCAAAATGGAGTGACATAGCAGATGAACAGAACCTTGTTTGACAGAACAAGAGGCATGTTAAAGACTGCAGGTCTAGCCAAGTCATTTTTGGCAGAAGCAGTCAAGACTGATAGTTATATTATCAATCGCTCGCCATCAGTGGTGATTGATTTGAAGACTCCGATGGAGGTGTGGACTGGAAAGCCGTCGGATTATTCTCGGCTACATGTATTTGGAAGTCCGATGCACGTTCTGTACAACGAACAATAAAGATTGAAGTTGGATTCTAAATCAAGAAAAAATGTGTCTTCTTGGGCTATGCTAATGGTGTTAAGGGGTATCGTTTGTATGTTATTTTCGAGGAAGATAAAGTGAAGGGAAACAAAGGCACACTGAATTCAGATATTACTATATTTCAGGTGGAAAATAAGACATATGAAGATCACATTTCTTCTGAGGTATTACCAGAGCACGAGGAACAAGAACCAGTTGAGTCCGAGGTTCTCAAAGTCAGTCAGTCTACTCGCGAGAGGAGACCACCAGGTTGGCTTTCAGACTATGTTATTGAAAGCAACATTGCATAATGTTTATTAATGAAGGATGGTGACTCATCGAGTTTCCATGAGGCTACTCGAAGCTCTGATGTATCCTTGTGGATGACATCGATACAGGAAGAATGGAGGCCTTGAATATGAACAAAACTTGGGATCTTGTTACACTACCACGAGGACGGAAAGCCATCGGTAATAGATGGATGTATAAGATCAAACGTGATGGTAACAACCAAGTGGAAAGATATCGTGCAAGATTGGTTGTGAAAGGATATGCTCAGAAAGAAGGTATCGACTTCAATGAGATATTTTTCTCATGCGGTTCGGCTTACAACAGTCAGAGTAGTATTGGCTTTGTGTGCGGTGTTTGCCCTACATCTAGAGCAGCGACATGTGAAAACAACATTTCTTCATGGTGATCTTGAAGAAGAAATCTATATGCTCCAACCAGAAGGTTTTGCTGAAATAGGCAATGAGAACTTGGTTTGCAGGTTGAACAAATATTTGTATGGTCTCAAGCAGACGCCGAGGTGTTGGTACAAGAGATTTGATTCCTATATCATGAGCCTTGGGTACAACAGACTTAATGGAGATCCTTGTGCATATTACAAGAGATATGGGGACGATGATTACATCATTTTGTTGTTGTACAAGATGACATGTTGGTAGCAAACCCCAACAAAGATCGAGTCCAAGAATTGAAGGCGCAGTTGGCTAGAGAATTTGATATGAAGGACTTGAGACCAGAAAAAAAGATTCGAGGGATGCAAGTTCACCGAGACAGAATTAACAGAAAGATTTGGCTTTCCTAGAGAAATTATTTGAAGAAAATCTTATAACGCTTCAACATGCAAGATTATAAGCCAATTTCGACCCCTCTTCCTATTAACTTCAAGTTATCATCCGATATGTGTCATAGCAGTGAAGCGCAGATGATGGAAATGTCTCGAGTACCGTATGCATCAGGGCTGGGAAGTTTAATGTTCGCTATGATTTGTACAAGACCATACATTGCACAAGCAGTGGGAGCTGTCGGTCGGTACATAGCGAATCCTAGACAAGAGCATTTGAGTACAGTTAAGAGGATCCTTAGATACATTTAGGGTACCTCGAATGCTGCAATATGTTATGGAGGATCAGATTTTACACTCAGGGGCTACGTGGATTCAGATTATGCAGGTGATCCAGATAAAAGAAAATCTACTACTAGGTATGTGTTTACACTTGGAGAAGGAGCAGTAAGCTGGGTTTCAAAACTGCAAATTGTTGTAGCTCTACAACGGAGGCTGAATATATGGCAGCTACTCAAGCTTGCAAGGAGACGATATGGATTCAAAGGTTACTGTAGGAGATTTGACAAAAACAAGAGAAATCTTCATTGTTTTGTGACAGTCAGAGTACCTTGCGCATTGCAAGGAATCCAACCTTTCATTCCAGGACTAAACATATTGGAGTTCAGTTTCACTTTGTGCGTAAAGTAGTAGAGGAAGGGAGTGTGGACATGCAGAAGATCCATACGAATGAGAACATAGCTGATATTCTGACAAAGCCAGTAAATATTGATAAGTTTGAGTGGTGCTGATCCTCAAGTGGCCTAGAAGAAACGTAAGCAGCAGGGTATGACAAGACTGAAAGGATGTGTGGAGATGTGTTTGATTATCAATCAAATCTCCAAGTGGGAGAAATGCCGGCACTTTTGTCAAAAAAAAGTGGGCAAACCGTGTGCAATTAATTTGTGCAGATGGTGGATGGTGGTTGGGGAGTTGGCAGTTGGTAGCTCGTGCATTTAATACACATTTCCAACCCTATAAATATGGCTCTTCTGATTTCATTTCATTCATCCATTTCAGAGTGTTCTCTCATATCTATGCATTTGAGTGTGTATTTCTATAATATTTGTGAGGTTGTTTTCTCTTATATTTAGAGTGTTGTTCTATTTGAAAGATAGCGAGATGTTGTAACCCACAAAATATTATAGTGGAATATTTTCATCTTGCCCGTGGTTTTTACCTTAATAATTTTTAGGTGTTTTCCACGTAAATTCTGGTGTCCATTATATTCTTAATTTCGCTATTTTCTATCTCATGTTGCCACACCTGGTGCCAACAATAGGCGCAGTTATCAAGCCAAGGACTTCTCAGATTTGCCCAGAAAGAGTCTTCAGTCCAGTCCATGCTGATTTTAGGAAGCTGAAGATCTGCCAAGATATCATGCCTGTTAGGTAAATTCAGCTTATTACAAGTTCTTCCGGACCCTGCTGCATGATCAACCGTTGATGCTTCATCTACCAGAACTGTAGTGTCTTGTTCATATGTGACACTCTTACACATAAAACATACACATGAGGCATATAACATAATATTTAATGGCGGCGTAACTTATCATATTTCATATCATGCAATCAAGACATTTCTTATCATATAATTTACAAGGCATATAGAGATATGTATGCCACAAAAATAACCAAGGTTGTACCCCTCACAACCCAACCAAAAACCTATACAGTATATGCAAATGATGAGCTGAGGGAGAAGGACTAGAGTCAGCCAGCCAACCTTGGATCCATGACCTCCAAGGTACGCAGAAACACCTTGTATGTTCAAACTTTATCTACATCAACTGAAAATCAACATTTGCATTTGGTGAGTTGCATTCTCAATGAGCATATTCAAATAACGTAGTATTTAACATCACATAAGCATATAATTTATATCCACATAAGCACATGAATAAACTCACACGATTCATCATAATCTTTACATCAATTCACATGATTCGTATAAAATGAAATGATGCACATGTACGTCCGTATTGTTATTCTGTTATGCACCAATTAATATCAAGAACAATCCGTGATCACGATATGGTCATGGCACTTTGTAGATCCCCTTTTGAGTTCTCAATTAACTTGGGATCGATATTCTTTAATTCTGTAATTCTGACCGTACTCAGAATGCAATAACACATAGTTCAAGGTCATTAGTGGCCATAACAGTGTTCTTTAATCTCTTATGAATGCACATATCTTAATCATATGCATCACATCGAAATAATAAGGTAAATAACATCATATAGATCGTATAACATCACGTCTCAACATGTACATTTCAGAACTCAATTTACTTCTTGCACATCGCATTTATTCCAATCCATTCACCAATTTACGGTGCTCATAGAACACAAATCACATACTCATATAAATTAAATGTCATGTTATAATGATATACTCACAATCGATACTCCTATCTCGTAGGAATTGCTTAATTTGTCTTACTGGTGCCGACATCCAAAGTAGAACCTATAAGTGCATTTCCAATGCACAACCAAACTTAATATCATATGTTTACTATGAATTAATTACAGTTATGCCATGAATTTGTATAAATTCGAAACTACAACATAATCTCAATTTGCTTGTTAAAGATTGTTTATTATTGTTTACTCAATTACTCTATCACATATATTAATTGCATATTCTTTGGGCATTATTTCAAATTAAGCCATAAAATAAACATAAGAAAAGGTAAAGTAAAACTACCTCAAAAGGAAGGTATCGAAGCGAGGATTCCATATATGTACTTAGTTTCTAGTTTTGACGTCGTTTCGAAGTCCGACAATCAACGAAACCCCAAATTTCTTTCTCATCTTTCTTGCAAATTCTCAATGCATTTTCACCTAGTGAAAGGTGAAAGGTGCAAATGTGTGTAAATCTTGAGTTTTCAAGTCGGTTCCATATTTAATTTTTTTTATTTTTTTTTAACGAAGTTCGAAAAGTGCCAATTAGCCCTTCAAATATATTCTATTCTTTCACTTTATTCAATATCTTACCTATATTCATTAAATATATTTAATATTCACACTTTATACTCTAATATATTCCATTTTTATCTAATATATATATTTAATCTACTATATTACATCTATTCATTCAATCTATTCATTCTTTTCAAATCTAATCACTATTTTCCAATCACTTTATTTCTTAAATTTACTCATATGTATATTATTTATTTTTTAATAATAATATATATATTCTTCTTATTCTTTTTCAACTTATTCTATTCACAATCTCTATGCTTTCCAATGCACATATAAAATGTCAAAATATATGATATGATGCGTATACATGATCATGTAAAATTATCGGGTCATGACATCATATTCTTTCTTGAATTACATGTCATTACTTTTGTTCTTAACCTTCTTATCAATTTGATCGCAGGATGAGATGGAATCCATGGCTGGTTCTTCCATTGCAGCCATCAGCTCCAGCGCCTTCAGGGAGGTTGCCTTTCTGTATAATTTACACAATACTGTCTCCTGCATCAAATATCAAACAAGAATACCAATTCTGAAAACTAAACAAGATTGTTTCTTAAAGGCTGTCTAAACTGACGTCATGAGGGCGGAGGCCAATGCCTTAAGTCCTTATTTAAGCTCGAGTTAAGGGCCATATTGAAACTTGACTGGTATAAATTTCGAGCTATAATATTATTCTTTTAGACATTTTCCAATTAGATATATGAAATATACATATAAAAATAAATTTAAATATCTAAAAGATTTTAAAAACAATGTTACTTTTCTAAAAAATTCTAAAATAACCATCAATATGTTACATCTCTTTGTTTTATTCTCCAGCCCATCTATGATAGGAAATTCGAACCTGGTCTTAGGCAATCAGATTCAACAGCTCTAATTGATCTGAAGTTGTTGGAGTCATATATTAAGACGTGGACCTCTTGGTTTCAATAGTAATTCGGGTTGTTGGTCATGGAATGAGGGACTCCAAGGTCAGATGTGAGCTACTTCAATTTTTTTATTACTTTCAAACAAAGAGCTTCTAAATATTTGGTCTACTCCATAGCCGGGAAATTTGTTGCTGCTCTTAAAGGCGCTGCCCTCAGGAGCAACATCCACCATCCAAATGAAATCTTTTTTTTTCCTTTTAAAAAAAAGATTCCAAATGAATAGTGATGATGCCCATATACAAACATTACTCATACATATTGAATAATCCTCTTAAAATTTAACTCTATTCCACACAGGACAACTGAATAATGTCGTATTAATTTCATTAATTCAAGTTTACCTGATTGTTTAGAGGACGAGGATTTAGGAAATTTTAATATATATACTCTTGATGATTTATATATCATGTCATAATATATATTGTGACGTTTTTATATGCACCAGGTATGGACCTCACATATATACAAATATTAATAAAATGAACTAAATCAAACATATAACCAAGTTATTAAACATGGTAAACTCATTTTCTTTACGTTAATCTATACATGAAGCCGAGAACCGACATATACAATAATTTCCCATATATACATGACATGACTCCTACGACAAATAGGCATAATCATAAATAAATATACGCTTTTATTAATAGGGCTTCATTTAATTTCACGTCATAATAAAATCTCAAGCGCCCCACTTTTCCAAATTGTCACGTATCTTGTCGTAACTCTTATTTTGTTCTTTGTAGATTTTCAAAATTTTCGAAACTTTTTATTTATTCTTAATTTTATTGTAAATATATGGAAAAATTCTATGAAACTTAATCAAATGTTATACAAAAATATTGGTTGGATCATTAACTTAATAATGTTTAATATATTTTATAATGAAGACTTACATTTATAGAATGAAAAGAAAGTGGATCTATAAATGATTAAAAACTAGTTAATGATGAAATAAAGCGCATCTATGGTAGATTTTTAAGGGATGTGTTTTTTTTGTTGTTGATGACGGAACCCACAACCGCTATCTTTAGAGTGTATACTAGGTAAACCTCTAGGCTGACGCAGTAGCCTGCAAACCATATCAATCAGATAAATCATATTAAACAAGTCCGATATAACAAGGCTCAAAAGTCTTAATAATAAATTACAGTTAACCGACGTGAATTCTATTAATAATATATTCCAGTTAACGAGTAAAATAATATAACAAGATTGATGACGTTAATAAAGTTTATTTCATCTTTATTTCTAACTTATCTGTTGCACCAATATTAATGAAGTGCGAATTTTCCTTTGTTTTCTTTGTAATAAAGTGCATATAAATTGACTAGTGGATTGAATTAGTAAAAATTATTTTTACTAATTCAAAAAATCAATCAATCTAACCCAAACCGATCGACTTTGAACCAGTTTTCAACAAAACATAAAAAATTTTGGTTGTGTTCGGTTGATAGGATGAAGAATGGATTAATAATTAATCCTTCTAGATCCCATGTTCGGCTCAAGTTTTGCAGGCCCATTCGAATCCTTGGAGCCCGTGATAAAACGACGTCCAACACGGAGTACAAATCATCACCATTCTCAATCCAACAAGTAAATGTCCATACTAGATTGATGACGATAATGGCTTAGCGAGCAAAGCTTGCATTTCGACGACATCTTGCAACAACCTGCCGCCCATTGCCCCTTCCCCTATGGTTTTAGATGAAAAAAAATGATTCGGGGATTCCGACGACATCTTCATCTAATCAATTCATTTCCACGGAGAGGGGGAGGGGAAAATGTGTCCCCTCAGAATTATTTTGATCTTCCTCTCCGCCACCCTCATCGGATTCTTCTTGCTTAGAGGCCTCAAACCGCCGCCAAATCAACTAGAAGACGCAATTATTTCCTCTGCCCACGAAGAAATTGACTCCAAGAATATCATTTCCTCTTCTTCCAGGGTAATATCATGATCATAATGATGGTTTGATTTTATTTTATATTCAATTCGTTCCAATTTGACTGTTCGATTGGTTTAATTTTAAGAGATGTTTAATTCAGGGATGAATTGTGTTCGTTATTCTTAATATTGATTTATATTGACTTTGTTCTTAATGAATGCTTATTTTGCATTGAAACTGAAATTTAGCTAGAAAAGTTTTGGAAATGAGATGACTTCGAATTTATAAACTGTGATTGCATTACGTTGATAGGGAAGGGGATTTGGACTTGTGTGCATATGGCAAGCGTCAGATATCTGTGGAGGAATTTAGTTTCTTCATCGGACGCAAAGCTCCGTGCTGATTAATTCGATCAGTGATGTGTTATAATCCATTCTTTCCACTCTGTTTGTTTGGGTTATTTCCTAGTATTTTTTCCTATATTGTTTAAGATTTGGTTTGACGCAATTCACTCTGCATTACAATCATTTTCATTCCAAGTTAATAGTGTTTCCTGTTACCTCCTCCATCTTCCAAAAATGAGGAATAGTGGTGTATTTTTTTTTCTTTTGTTTCTTATTTATGTACATTGCCCTCGTTATGTTCTTAGGAATTTCTAAGAAACAAAGCATGTGTCTTGACAGAAGGGTGCGCTTCATTTATGCTGGATGGTTAATTGAAGGTTCGAAAGGATTTCTTGAAACCAATCCATCAAACTTCCCCAGAGCACAATTTTACTACTCCAGATGGGAAGCCTGCTAGTTTGAGCAACTCATCAACAATGGATATGACCATCATACCATAATTCTATTGCTGAGGTGGAAATTTTACACGTCTTACTAATCAAATATTCTTGAATCATGGTCAACTCATATTGTGACATGATTATTGAAATTTGAATAGTATCTGTAAGAACCCGATTTTTTTAACCAAGTCAATGACTAAAGTTTTGGTCATCTAAACAACTAGGTATTTTTAATCAAGTCAATTACTTGATATTAAGGGATAATATTGATTTATATCAAAAGATAATATAAAATTAATATGATATTATCATACCACCTTGCTAGATAGAATTTGATTGATTTCGGGAGACTTCATGATACCAAAAATACACTTAATAAATATGGTATATTAGATAGATAATAAGTTAACTTACAAAATATCTAATAGATAAGTATGGGTTAATAAAATCTTTAATAAATAATTAAGAGTTGACTTTCAAAGCTCAAAACACATTAAAGTTGCACCTCAAGTATCGAGAGTTGCAAAGCCACTAAATTATAAAATACTCCTAAGCACCACATCAGCCAACTAAGTCTTTAAAATACATATCTTGAATTTCGAAAATCGTCACTCCTTGTTTTTCGGAATTTAGCCATTAAATATGAGGGCCAGCCATTGAAATTCCTCAAAGTTCCAGCATTAATCTTTCGAAAATTTCACCAACGAAAGTTGTCCTTCAAGTTTCGAAAATTGCAATCCATTGTTCCAGCCATTATTTCGAGACCTATACACACTAAAACACCACCCTTTCACACATATATTTTCGAAACCTGCAGCCTTATTTCAGGAAAATTTCAGCCCTTGTACATCCTTTAGTTCGAAGGTGGTGCTATCGGAATTCTGAGAAACTGAGCAATTAATTTTCGAAAAAGAAAACACATTCACGTAGAATTTCTATCCATTCAAGCAAAGGAGGGAAGGATTTCCATCGTGTTCTCGCACTCTGAATTTACGCAATCACGTTCCTATTCATCTCCAATCTCGGTAAGTGGGCTTTTGTTAAAATCATTATTTCGTTTTTTTAAAATCATAAGTATGTGTTTTAAAATCCAATCGTTATGTGAACTATTTTCAAATTATGAAATCTTTGAAATCTGAAGCACTTTAAATATCGAAATCCAATTGGTAAGGAATTCCGAATTCTGTTTCTGACCCTGATGCGGTGGGATTATAACCGTTATTCTGACCTGATACGGTGGTTAACGTTGTTCTGGGAAGTCCAGACCCTTTACTCGTGGGTGATCCGATGTTCTGACATCATCTCTAGGAGGGTTATTTCTAGAGAACTGATATCAGTACCATGAGGAAACTAGATGATTTATTGTGCTTACTTTAGTATATGGTATGAGATTCTGATATGAATTTTATGTTCTGTTCTGGCTCTGAGGAGCAAATTCTGTTAAAGTTTATGTTATGTTCATATCGGTTCTGTTCTGATTTTTGATAAATGTTTCTGAAAAATTATTATATTTATGCGATGTGTCACATACGATTGTCCCCCACTTCCTGAGTGTTTTCCAAAACACTCACCCCTTACTCTACCTTCCCAGATAAAGGCGAGGAAGAAATTCAAGTTGAAGAAGAACACCAATTTTGGGGTTGGTGATCTGCTGCGTTTCTATGAATTAAAGACATCAATTTTGGTTTATTTAGGATTTCATTAAGTTATTCCGTTTGAAGACTTTTAGAGTTTGATTATGCAATTTAAATTCGATTGTAAAGACAATTATTTATATTTTTGGAATAATAGACTGGTTTTCGTAGAATTCTGTATTACGAGGCTTGTTGATTTTGAATTATATTTAGAATCAACGCCGGTGTTATCGACCCCGGTCTCGGGGCGTGACAGTATCTAGGAACTAGGAAAAAGTAGTGAGGATGGCAAGAGTTCATATAGCTCAGCCATCTTTATCCATCTATAAGTGTGAAGGATGGTTCCATAATGGAACGTGTAACTTCCAGCTTAAGAAAAACAGATGAATTATTGTAGAGTATACTTGAAAAACACCTAAAATAAGGCAACAACATTCCATTTCACCTTCAATAGTGATGTTTTTTGATCCTATCTATGTTCAGTCATCTATAACCTTGCATCTATGAACTTTGCATTTATTAACGTATTCAGTCAACAACGGCAGCCGCAATAAAAAAGGGATGGCTTTGGTTATTAAATATAATATGAAATAAATTATTAGATTTGTAATTTGATTATATATCAATAAGATTTTAGCTATATCAAATTACAAACCTAATAATTTATTTCATATATAAATTATTATTATTATTAAAATAAAATATTTTAAGTTCTATCTTAATTTTTTTTAATGACTAAAATAATAGTTTTGAATTTACTTCCAAAAATGCTTCATATGTATATTTAAATAAACTTATAAATAAATATTTTATGGAATAAAAAAATTATTCTAAATAAAATAATATGAAATATTATAATGAATAAATTCAAACTCATTCAAGGGGGGTATTTCAATCATTTTATTACCTACTTCACATTTATCCAATATTTATTATTATTTTTTTTTGTATTACTAATCATAGATACCAAACACAAGATTATTTATCATTACTTTAATAATCATCTCTTTATCCACCAGATTATATATCATTCACTTATCCATATGGGTGCTTATCGGGCCGGGTCAATCTGTGACCGAACCGGTTAGCCCGTTTGAAACTGGAACCGGTAAAAAACCGATCCGGGGTGGTTCCGTGCCTTTAAATCGGTAGCACCACCGGTTCCGGAACCGGTAAGTTTCGAAAAAGAAAAAGAAATTCAGCAAGGCAACTATGTGAAATTCATTGTAAATATGGAATGCTATGTTACCTTACAAAGATATTTTAATTACATTTTATAATTCATATCAAATGTCTGGTAGCGAGAAAGTATTTATTTGACTGATCAAAATTGAGAATTTGTTCAAAATTGTGTATCATTGTTAGGTACTTTCAAAGAAGTGACGGAACGCTTCTCCGGTGTTACTTATCCAACTTCCGTTTATTTTCTTCCTTTAGAATTTAACATGTTTGATAAGTTTATAGAATTTAGAGATGACTATGACTTGCATGCTTTTGTTAGTGCAATGTAAACTAAATTTATAAAGTATTGGGAACAAATCTCACACGTGCACTGCATCGCAACATTGCTAGATCCTAGTCAATGTTTATATTTGAGATATTTTTTGAATATTAAATTTTTGGGGAAGGTTGTTGACGATCAAAAGGCGTCTACAATGCAATCTCTCAAAAATATGTTTCAATTGTATTATAATCAACAGACAAGTGAATCAACGCAACAAATGGCTGTTGAAGAACAACCTCAAACTCAATCTAGAGATGGAGGCATCAATTTGCTTAGGATGCTGGGCAGGAAAAAAATTAAGGGAAAATGACATTCTACTAGCACGTCGACTGAGTTGCAAATTTATCTGAATTATCAATTTCTAACGGAAGACAACTTCAACGTCTTACAATGGTGGAAGGCAAATGCAGCACAATTCCCTATCTTAGCCAAAATGGCTAGAGGCGTGTAGTATGCGGTACAAGCTTCAAGCGTCACTTCTGAATCAGCATTCTCAACATGTTGCTGAATTAGTGGAGAATACAGAAGTAGTCTATCTGTTGATTCGTTATGCATGCTCACATTACTTAAAGATTGGTTTGAAGCAGAATGTAAGAATAGAAGAGATGGGGCGATTGACGAATTCGTAAATCATTATGACAAGCAAGAATAATATATCACCAAAACAATACTTATCAATTATGAAGAGTACTAAATAGTAATATTTTTTATTTAGATTTTCAATTGGCATCTCTTTACAATAAATTGTATGCATTTATATTATGAAATAAAGAGGAAATATATTGAATTGTGATGAATATTGTGGAAACATTTACAACATAAAAAAAATAAAAAATTTCAAAAAATTAAAAAAGAGTTCGAAATTCAAAAATAAAAAAAAAACAAAAAAACAAAAACAAAATGCTCCGGATCAGATCGATCCGGAACCGGTTGGAATCGGAACCGGATCCGATCCGGTTCCTTAACCGACCGGACTGATTCCGTGCTTAACGGATCCGAAACCGGCCGGTTCCGGACCGATTCTGCCCGTTAAGCACCCTTACTTATCCAATCCACGAACAAAGTGCACCCTTTATGTTAATATGACTCAATTGTAAACTGGGTAAACTAAAATCAAGTTGAAACTCAATTAGCTCAATCTCTTTATAATCACCTGTGATTCTCAATCAATCAATTTTTCTCTCTCACCGATATATTAGCAACAGTTATATTGATGATGCCTTAAAGGTAGCACCACAATGTGGCCCTAGTATGGCGATATTCAAGTCCAAGACAGGCGATGTATCCAAATATTATAAGGAAAAAGATTCCATTTATATAAAAACCTTACTAAAAGGTGCATATAAATAGTTAACATTTACAAGAACTATATATGTTGAATTTATCATTATTTGAACACTGAGGCTGAGAGGTGAAGCAACCAGCTAACTTTAGCAATAATCAGGCATATTATGCATGTCTCCGAAAGCTTACATACTTCTCTGTCATCAGTCCCGCTCCGCCATCTAAATATTAAAATTGAAGATAATATCATATCTCTGTTGAAAGTGCGTCTCAAAAATTAATAATGACCAAATGCAACTTGAAGTCTCTAGCTCTAATTAATTGTAGATCAAGCTCGAAGAGAATCGTAACATAGAGGAGGATAGCTAATGAAAACACGCAATTTTATTGAATTACATTGCATTTTCATTACTGATTAATTGGTGTTTGAGCGCCTGTTATCAAACCAAGTCTTTTTTCCTAAGTAGTCAATATCTAGCCAGTGACCTCTCCAGCGTACAGAGTGCACATGATATCATTTAGGTTAGATACCGGTCACAAGTATAGGGTGGGTTCAGATATTTCTTGTTATAGGTTTCAAAGTGCCGGTCATGCATGCATTAGCTTGAAATATAGCAAACTCAAGCTAATGGAAATCTAGGTTTCAGTTCTCTAGTGCTAGTTGTCTCTTTTGTTACAGAAGCACATTATTCCCTCGTAGTTTATCATTGATACCGAGTACATAACATCTCAAACCGACCAGTTAAGCTTTGCCATTGAATCAAAACATTAACCTAATTGCTCTTTGTCGAAAAAAACAATGTGTCATAGTATGATGCTTCTTGGAGCTTAGAAGGCAAAGGGGAGATCTCATTTCAATCAACCATCATTCACCTGGTTAAGGGGGTTGTCTGGGGACTTTTTCCATAGTTTCCAGATCATGTCTCTGTATTGAGTGTGTGTTAAACCCGGTTTCTCTTCCTTCAACCTTGGAAGCTCAGCTTCTTCAAAAGCCTACAAGCATAAAATTCAACAAACCAATTATGCATGTATAAACAAGTCAACTTCAAATGTCAAAGGATGAACACCACGGTTATGCAGTAAGTGAATATCAACAAACAAAAGAAATCAGCAAAAGAGAAAATCAATTTTTTTTTTTGTGGAGTTCAATGTCTAAATTCAAAATTACAACAAAAGAATCACCCTCTATCAAAAAATAAAACTTAGCTACACTTCCAAAATCTCCAACAACCCTTACCAATTGAAGGACAAATTCAAAATAAAAAAAATAAAGAGGAAAAGCTTCCACATAAGAAAAACTAAGACTCCCATTGAAAAGAAAATGAACTTTTGAGTAAATGAGTCCCTGCTTGGGAAACGAATACAATATTTTCAAATCAATTGACTACACTAGTCGGTTTATATAAGTCTCACCTGAACTCCCATACATTTAATTTTTTTTTTACAAAACATGGTTTCTAACACGGTAGAAGAGCTCCCAATTCCATAGTGTGCAATACCTTGTATAATCATCACATACTCAACCAATATGCCCACGCGTATATCTCGGATATCAATGCTAATTGTTGGCACAGACACGAGGTGTGTTAAATTACAAAACTAAGTCTTATCTTTTGCGAAAATTTGATTCTAGCATCATATAAATGAAAAGTATTGCTACAGGTAAACAAGTAAAACGTAAAAAAGTTTCATGAAACAATTCGAAATGAGGTAGTAGGTAGAGACAATATCCAGCAGTCCATATTCGCTTCGGCATAAACAATCAATAGTTATCAGACTATATTTCACCTCATATCATGAAATTAAACAACCGAAAAATCTTTATCGAATTCACCTCATATCATGAAATTAAACAACCGAACAATCTTAATCGAAACTAACAAAGATTTTAGACGGTACCTTAAAAGAAGCTTTAAGCCTCTTCTCAGGATGCTTATCCACTGGTAAGCTTTCCGCCACAGTCATCTGGGCAATCGCATCCTCCACAGTTCTAGCCTCAATAATCGTATCATCACGATTGGTGTTGGCAACAAGCACCATCCTCTCGTACTCCTCCTCATCGGCTGTGCGGCTCTGCCTTTTCTTTTCCTCCTCTGCGCGCCGCTGGATCGCCGCCTGCTCTTCTTCCCTACGCCGTCTCAACTCCAACTCGGTAACTTTTGGCACGGGGACCGAAACACGGTTCGCCTTCTTATCCGGTTTCCTCAGGCTTTTGTCGAGATTCATCTCCTCCTGCTCGGCCAATCGGCGAACCTCCGCTTTCTTAGTGACCGCCTCGGCTCTCTTCTCGGCTTCCTCTTCGCGCTTCTTGGAGGCTCGCGACTTGGCTCCCTCGGCTTCACGCCAGTACTGTTCTTCTTTCTCACGTGCGTCGCGATCTTTGCGTTCGGCTTCGACGGCGCTATTTCGTGCCCTGGCCGCCTCAGATTTGCTGTTAACTCCCATTTTCTTTGGCATTTTTTCCTTCCGATCAGGCCCTAGCTCGTGAAGAATCAGAAAGATCGAAGATTAGGTACTCGGTGGTGTTTGGGAGATTGATATAAAAATCACGGTTTTTTATTTAAATAATATTATAAATAATTAAATTCACCAAAGAAACCGGGGAATATAGCATCCCAGGGCCTCCAAATATACAAATGGGCCTTGTTTTTTAATAAATAATGTGAAGATTTAGGGTTGGTATTATCAGTTAAAAGATTTTTTTGGCTCAATCACCTAAAAAAAATTAACTAAGTTCATTTTATAATATAATGATCAAACTAACCACACTTATCAAAATACTATGCATCGCTCGCATTATTAATTTTTACATGCACCGCATGAGTCAATTTTACATGTATCACATGAGTAATTTTTAAATGCACCTCAATTTTACATGTATCACATGAGTAATTTTTAAATGCACCGCATGAGTAAATTTTTGCTTGCACCGTATGAGTAATTTTTTACATACACTGCATGAGAAATTTTTACATGCACCACATTATTAATATTTATATGCACAACATGAGTCAATTTTTACGTGCACCGCAGGAGTAAATTTGACATGCACCGCATGAGTCAATTTTAATTAATTAATTATGACTGATTCTGAAATAAAAACGTCATTTTGAATTCTTTTGTTACGCGTCGGTGATGTCTCTGCTCTCGGCATGTCGACCAAGATTCGTGAATTTAATTTGACTTAGTATTTAAAAAAAATCATTTGCATGATCACATGAAAATATTTTGACAAGACTTATATAGGAAAATTCACTTAAACAAGATATAGTACTCAAATAATATGGGTTAATTATTTTTTTAAATGTAAATTACATGCACATAGAGACTCATATGATGATGTTAGTCATGTGGTGTATGTAATTTACATGCACCGTACGAGAATAACAAGAAATTACATAGCGATGCATGTAAATTATATGCACTGGTAGACTATATTTTTATTAAAGACATTATATGATTCTATCGGTGCATTTAATTTATATGCACCGAAGACTAGCGGTGCATGTAAATTACGTGCACCGCTAGGTAATTTCTTGTTAGTCTCGTGCAGTGCATGTAAATTACATGCACCGCATGACTCACATGCACCATATGAGTCTATAGGTGCATGTAGTTTACATGCACCTCTAGACTCATATGGTGCATGTATATTATTTTTATATTTTCTATACTATAAAGTTAGTATTTTGCCTTTGAATTTAGTAGGTTTCTTTCTTGTCAATTGAAAGTATATTACATTCACATGCATCGCATAAGAAAAAGTTTTTTCGGCTCAATCAACCAAATATAACTGCTTTCAACTAATGGTGCAAACCAGTCTTTCCACGGGTATGGAATTCCAGGAAAAAGACAATGTATATGACTGGAGTTCTCTAAAAGGACACACCAAGACTTGTATCATTTGATGATGCCATGTGAATCGCTAGAAACATGTGAAGTGTATGGAAGGCTTTAATTAAATAAGACTGATGTGTCGTCTTTCCTTTCTTGAGACCATCCCCTTGCACCGTATGACCCTAGATGTGCATGCAAATTACATGCATCGATAGATTCAGTGGTGCATGTGATTCACATGCACCGACTTACTAAAATCTTGGAAATATTCTACTTCTTCTTGATTTTTTTGTAGATTTTCAATGTAAAACTCAAAATTACAGTGTATTTGAGATGTTCCATGACTATGTTTTGGTTAAAGACAGTATGAGTCTATCGGTGCATATCATCTACATGCACCAATAGACTCACCGGTGCATGAATTTCACATGCATCGCTACATATTCATACTCCATTTTAACATTTATTTTTGAAAATGCAGTACTTTCACTGAATTCCAAATGGCGCATTATTGACGACAAAACTGGACTTAAGTTTAAGATGAAGTCGCGGCTCTGTTTGTATCCTTATCTATTTCGAATTTTGCTAGAAAATGTTTCATTAACTTAATAGACCTTTTGAAAAAACAGATTATGTGCACCATAATTGAAATAACAAATCCATGTTAATTGAAGAACAAAAATCACATAAAATAGTAAAAAAAGCCAAAATTTTGTATTTTTCATTTAATTAAAAATTATTGCAAAGTAGCAATTTGCTATGTTGTCTTTAAAATATGACTATATATTATGAATTGCACTATTGAGCATACCGGATAATTTCACAAAAGAGGAATGTAAAATATGAAAGTAAATTCATCTACGGTTTCTTAATAATTTACACGTAATGAAAAATACAACGATAATCCCGACATGGGAACTCACATCTGTGGCGACGGCAGCAGCCCTCCCTCCGCCTTCTGGTGGCGACAATAAATATGGAAACAATGGTATCTAGGTAGTTACATCAAGCTGGTGGAGGAGGATAACTGATTCAGGTGTATTTAAGTAAACAAAATGACTTTTTAGATTATGGTTCCAAAAAATTGACTTATTTGAACGAATGTTTTTAAAAGGTGTATTTAGTTGAAAAGAATAATTTTCGGTAGTTTGAAAGATGTTTTGGAAAGTATATATGTAATTTTCTCATAAATAATTCATAAAGAGGCAGCCCTTTATAAATTAATTTTTAAAAAAGAATTACAGGATTTATGCTTTTTTCTATTATTTGAATAAATTGAAATGTGATTCTCTGTCGTAATGTGATATGTCATCTGTACAATACAGTATGATATTATTTTGTACGTGATATGAGATGATAGAATGATAAATATAAGATATGATTAATATAATTCATTAATTATATGATGTTCGGTGTATAAGTTAAGTGTGAAATAAACAATAAATGATCATCTTATTATCAACATCAAACAGTACTTACAAGACTGTCGGATGGCAACATATAGATAGTTCATACTTGTAATGAAGGTTTGTAACCCAAAAAAGAAGAAGTTCAATTTTGAATTCAAATTTGAGTTGTATTGCCTCTTATGTTGCACGGACACGGATAAAACATGATACGGATATGAAGACACATATTTCAAAAATTACAAAGCACGACACATATAGACATATAAGATACAACAATAATTTTTATTTTTTATATATATTCTATGTATATATTATGTTCTAACATGTTAAAATTCAAGAAAATATTTAGTTATCAAATATTTGAATAATAAAATTGAAAAATATGTAAATTTATAGTTACGTCATTCACTAACTAAAGCATACCATAAATATTACTCAAACTACATAAACATAAAAAAAGTTATTATTTTTTTAACATTTGTTATTTCTTATAGTACACCAAATACCACTTAAACTACAACAAAATAGCACTCAAACTACACCAAACTATATTAAAAAAAAAGTTATCATCTTTCCATTATAAAAAAAAAGTTATACTTTTTTTTTAAAAAAGTCTTCTAAATTTTTTTAATAAAAAAAATTCACTTTTCACGTGTCCGACACTGTGTCGCACTCGTGTCCTGCCATGTTATCCGCGGAGTGTCCGACACTATATGTGATGCTTTTTTTGGAGTGTCGATGCAACATAGATTGTCTATAATTATGAGATCTAGCATATGATGCACGTACACTACTAAAAATCATTCGGTGCAATGTCGTACACTTTTAAGATACTGACACACCTCTGACAGTACTCGGACACGCCATGTGATGTGTCCATAATTTTCAAAAAAAATAAAATGGACACTGTTGTCGAACATAGTTTAGGGACGTGTCTGACACGGAAAGAACACTTTTTGGTTTTAATTATACAATTTAAAAAGATTTTAACTAAAATAAAAACTGGGCTCGTTTGTTAAATGTTATGCTAATTTAATATAGATTTGGTGTTAGTATGAGTGAAATTATGCTGATTTCAGTTACATATATTTATTTATACGTTTCTTGAATTTGGTAAAAATATTTTTGGTGTTATCTTTTTATTTGGACGTGATTATTAAACTTTGTGTTAATCGAAGTAATGTGCATTTAGTGTTAGTGTGTGATATTATGATTATTCCAGTAACATATATTTATTGATACACTTTTTTGAATTCAGTAAGAATATTTTTTGGTGCTTTTACATGGTTTTAGAATTTTAAAAATATGAATTTTAGTATTTTATTATATAATATATGTATAATATATATAAAAATATACGTACGTATCACAGCCGTGTCAAATCATGATTTTTTTCAAATCAATGTCATCATTTTGTGCATCCTAGCATCCAGTTGCATATACATTATTTAATTAAATTAGGAAAAAATCAATCTACCATAAAAAAAATCATCTTCCAGGAACATTATTCAGATTAGTCCATTTTTTAAACTCAACCTTTATTAGACTTTCTTTTTCACTAAACTACCTCTCATTTCAAAACATTACGTCAAAATCTCACTCCTCCCACTCATTTCCCAAATTTCATCTTCATCACCTCACCCATCTCCCAAAACAAAACCCACTATCAACCTCCATGAAGCCAATCTCATTTACCTTCCTCCCGACGCTACTCCACCATCTACCTCAGCCACGCATCCACCATCTTCTTCTCTTCTGTAGAAATGGGAAATGAGAAAATCAGATTGTTTCAGCCGTCGTCAACTCACTCCCACTGCCATTCTTCAAGGCCGACGTTCACGGGCTGAGAAAGGGGGATGTGAAGGTGGAGCTCGAGGATGACCGGGTTCTGCAGATCAGAAGTTCTGCGATTTTATAAACTAAAATCGCATTTTTAAAAAATGATGGCACTCGTGCCTGTAGTTTGTTATCACACCGGTCAACTATCTATCTATCTACTTTTTCTAAATTAAAATTGATGTTCGTTTTAAAGTATTTTAATTATTTTTTTTTGTATTGATCTCAATTATAATTTTGGATTTCTGCTGTAAATGCTCTATTGTTTCCAATGAAACAGCCACAATTTTCTTTACTTTGGTTGATAAAATGATGTGCCGATTTACAAGTGCAAGTGCACATGTGCACTTGAGAAAGTGCACAACACAATTAAACTATATTCAATTGAATATTGGCATATTATGGATAATGGAAGATAAGGAAACAATGTTTGCAACTTCGACATAGATTTTAAAATTTTGATCAAGGATGAAACGTATCCAATTTGACAAGGGATTGTAACGATGGTGCACGTTGTTTGTGTTGTTTGTGACAGTTGTGCACGTAATTTGTGATGGCGGTGCACGTGATTTTTGTGCTGGGTGCACATGATTTTTGTACTGGGGTGCACATAATTGTGATGGTAATGCACGAGATTGTGATGGCGATGCACGATAGAAAATCTGAATTTACTTTACTTATTGTTTATTGAGTAGGTTTACTAATCAGTATTTTCTTTGTTTCATGAAGTCTATTTACGTTCACCTGTGCACATCAGTAACCAAATTATGTTTGTTTTCATGATTTCTTCATAACATGTGTCTACGAGTGAAATTGTAAAAGAGTGTACCGGTTGTGATTTAGTGCATTTGTGGTGAAATTTTATTGGGAATTTGCATTTTCTCTATTTTGTTTGTTGTTTGAGACATGAGATGTTCGATAAATTATTTGGATGAAAGTTTGGAGGTTTAGAATCAAGGGGTCTGCACTTGCTACAAGTGCACAGATGCACTTGTTAGCAAGTGCAAGGTACACTTGCTCAAGTGCACATGTGCACTTGCTCAAGTGCACAACAAGTGTATCGTATTTATGATGATGGTGCACGTGCTCCAGTATTTTATTAAAATGACAAGTACATTCATAAATAAATACAATCAATGACTAAAAATAAACAATTGTGCAAGGATTGTATACGAGAATGTGAGAAATATAAAATGAGAACAAATGAAACGAATTGAGCGTGCACCACCATTGTATTGCAAGGTAAAGAAAATCGAATATATTGCATTGTACATGCACCGCTTATTGAAGTACTCAACGTGCACCGCAAATTGAAGCAGGGATGTGCACCAGTGCAAGGAAAAGTGCATGTGCATCGATGAAGGATAAGTGCACGTGTATCGTGTGCAAGAGGTGCACGTGAACCACCATCATGGCAAGAGGTGCACGTGCATCGTGTGCAACAGAGGTGCGTGCGAGCCACCCTCTCGGCCGACCCGTGTTGGGGTTCAACAATTGCCTCTGCTTTGTGATCGGTCGAACACGTGGCGCTTGTGCGAGTGTATGGTTGAAAAGATTGATGTTGCGCCATTACCCTTAACTATAGTTATTGGTAAAGCGGTAAGCGCTTGATCCTACAATTGGTATCAGAGCATAGGTCTTCTCAATCTTGAGAAATTACCATTTATCAAAACCTGATGGCCTCATTCAGCAAGATTCCAATGTTCAAGAAAGACGAATATGATGACTGGAGGATCCGTATGCAAGCACATCTAAGTGCTCAAGATGATGATATGTGGTATGTAATCACTGAAGGACCTTTGAAGATCATGAAAATCAATACAGCTGCTTCTATCACAAGTGGAGATCCACAAATGGTAGAAAAGGAAAGATCTCAATGGTCAAATGAAGACAAGAAAAAGGCAAACCTAGACAACGTTGCTAAGGACATTCTATTCAAAACTTTGGACAAAAATATGTTCAACAAAATAAAGATGTGCCCTACAGCTAAAGAAATCTGGGAGAAGATTGCTCAACTCTGTGAAGGAAATGATCAAACCAAAGAAAACAAGCTTACCGTGGCTTTACAGAAGTTTGAGCATATCAAAATGATAAATGGAGAAACTCTCAACGAGTACGATGAAAGAGTGACTGGAATAATCAATGAACTAAACAGTCTGGGTAAGGAGTTACCCAACAGAGAAGTCACTCTCAAAGTAATGAGAGGTCTACCAAGAGAATGGGATGTCAAGACCATTGCTATGAGAGAATCGAAGGACATCAACAAAATAGATCTACATGATCTGTTTGCTGATTTATAAGCCTATGAATTCGAATTAGGCATTCGGGTTGAAGATGAACCAAGCACCAGTCAACCAACAAAAGCTCTCACTGCATCTGAGTCTCTGCCCACCCCTACAGAAATGACTCCAGAAAAGATGTGTAATGATGCTATGGCAATGTTTGTAAAGAAATTTGGGAAATTCATGAAGAAAAATCAGAGATCTTATCAATCATATCCTCGGAGGCAGAGTTCCAAAGGAAATTCAGAAGAAGAAGACCGAGTATGCTTCAACTGCCTCAAACCAGGACACTTCATTGCGGACTGTCCTAAACCCAAGAAGGATGATCACAAAAGAGGATCCAAGGATTACAGAAAATCCAAAGAAACCAGAAGATCATCCAAAAAGGACAGAGATCAAAAGGTCTTGATGGCAGAAGAAAGTAAGAGCAAATGGGCTGAGTCTGAATCAGACTCAGAAGAGTTAACTAGCTCATCCAGCGAGAGTGAAGACGAGGAAGTCCACTGCTTAATGGCAAATAATGAAAATGAGGTACATGAATCAAACCTATCTGAATTTACACATAGTGAACTCACCAATGCATTGCAGGACATGATAAATGAGTATCGGACGCTATATGAATCTTTTGAAAGCTATAAGACTGAGCATACAACCCAAACTGAAACGCATGAAAACAAGCTTGATTGTGAACAATCAAGGGAGTTGAACTGCCTAAGGGAAACAGCCAGTCTTCTAGTGAAGGAAAGAGATGAAGCCAAGAATGCTTACCAGAAACTTAGCAAACTGGTTAGCATTTGGAATGCATCGACTACCAGAAAGGATGAAATGCTTGAGTCTATAAGGCTGGCTGGTGATTTAACTGGCATAGGCTATAATAGCAATGATAGCAGTTCATCTGGTAATGAACCTCAACTGTGTCTAACAAAAGGCAAGGCTCAATCAATGAACTTTGTAAGATCTAGCACAGTATATGACCCTTACGAACTGGTTAAAGAACCTGTTAAAGCAACACTCATCAAGGAACAGGCACAGCACAGAGGTATCGGTTATGTAGAACCACTCAAAGAGGCTAAACCGAGGCAAAAGTTCAGAAATGAACTTAAACCTACTGGTCGAGCAGCTAGAGAGGTTAAACCCAACTGGTACTACAACTGTAAACCTGTCCAGAAGAGGTATATGCTAAATAACAGGAACTACAAACCAAAAGCACATGCATACACATATTATCACACTCCACAGTCAAAATCATCACCTATATCTATAAATGCACACACATTTCAGAACACACACCGACCTAAGTCATTCAGGGTCATACAAGTGTGGGTTCCGAAAGGACTAATCCTACCAGGACCCAAGTAGGATTGGGTACCAATCATGCTATCGCTTTAATTGCAGGAAACTAGAATGCATCCTGTTCGGAGCTCAGAATGGTTTCTGGACAGCGGGTGCTCTAGACATATGACAGGGAACGCGAGCTTACTGTCTGAACTGGTGGACTCCACCGCACCCAGAATAACCTTTGGAGACAACGCGAAAGGTAGAACCGTGGGTAAGGGTAAGATTATCTACGGTAACATCATCATTAAAGATATTCTTTTAGTTGAAAATCTATGCTACAACTTGATTAGCATAAGTCAACTGTGTGACAATGGTCATTCCGTAGAATTCAATCAGTACTCATGCACAATCAAATCTATTGATGGTAGTATACTACTTGTAGGTAGAAGGCATGATAACACATATAAAATTGATTGGAATCTTAATCAGCCTATCTCTTCTACTTGCTTAGCTGCTCTGAATTCATCCAAAAATTGGCTTTGGCACAAACGATTGAGTCACTTAAATTTTAAAACTATTGCCAGTCTGCGTAAACTTGATCTAGTTGTTGGACTGCCCCAAATTGAGTTCTCAAAAGATAAGATCTGTGCAGCATGCCAACTTGGTAAGCAAATCAGATCCTCCTTTAAGAACAAAGGGAGTAAATCTTCTTCTCGGTGCCTAGAGTTGCTGCATATGGATCTATTTGGTCCTATACCAGTAACAAGTCTAGGGGGAATGAAGTATACTCTAGTGGTAATAGACGATTACACTCGTTTCACGTGGGTCTTGTTCCTAAGTGGCAAAGATCAAGCTACTCCAAAGCTGATCAAATTACTGAAAAGACTCCAAAATGAGAAATCGTGTGGGATAGATAGAATTCGCAGTGATAAAGGTACTGAGTTCACCAATCAATCACTCGAATCATATCTAGATGACCTTGGTATTAAACACGAATACTCTGCAGCTAGAACTCCTCAACAAAACGGAGTTGCTGAGCGTAGGAACCGCACTTTGAAAGAAGCTGCGCGAACCATGCTCGCGGAATCAGAAATATCGCAGAGATTTTGGGCAGAAGCTGTCAACACAGCATGTTATACGCAGAACAGATCAATGATTAATAAGCGAGCAAATAAAACCCCTTATGAGATCTGGAATGGCAGTAAGCCAAATATTTCCTATTTCCATGTGTTTGGTTGCAAATGTTTTATTCACAACAATGGAAAGACCCATCTCACAGCCTTTGATGCCAAATCTGATGCTGGAATATTCCTTGGCTATTCTACAGTTAGTAAGGCATTCAGAGTATTTAATAATAGAACTCTTAATGTAGAAGAATCAGTGCATGTAAAATTTGATGAACCTACTAACTATACACTATCTGATATACAAATCAACAACTTGAGTAATCGACTGGAAAGCACTTACATTGACGAAAATGTTGATGATGAGATTGATTACAGAAGCAGGACTGACTGCTCCTTAGAACCAGAAGTTCCTGAAACTCAAGCAGAGGAGTCTGCTGGCCAACAAGCACTGCAGCCAGCTACAAATGAAACAGTTGCATCTACCCCTGCTGCAGTAGAAGGAACTAATGAGAAAGATGAGTCAATCAGAACCTCTGATCTGCCTACTCACATCCAGTCAACTGAAAAACTCAATCCTCTTGGACCTTCGCTCCGGTGGAAGAAGGATCATCCACCTGAGCAGGTCATCGGTAACCCTCTTGCTCCTCTACGCACCAGAGGACAAATTAATGAATTTCTTCATGCTGCATTCATATCTCATATAGAACCTAAGAAGATCGATGACGCTATATTAGACCCAAGTTGGGTAGAAGCAATGCAGGAGGAACTAAATCAGTTTGAGCGAAACAAAGTATGGTATCTAGTACCACGACCACAGCATCACACTGTAATTGGCACCAAATGGGTGTTTAGAAATAAATTAGACGAAAACGGTACAGTAATCAGAAATAAGGCAAGATTAGTTGCACAGGGCTACAGACAGGAAGAAGGCATTGATTTCGATGAAACCTTTGCCCCTGTAGCTCGACTAGAAGCAATTCGCATATTTCTTGCATTTGCTGCGTTTAAAGACTTTAAAGTCTATCAGATGGATGTTAAGACTGCATTTCTTAACGGCAAACTCCAGGAAGAAGTCTATGTTGAACAACCTCCTGGATTTGAAAACCATCAGCAGCCATCTCATGTTTTTCGTCTCAATAAAGCCTTGTATGGTCTAAAGCAAGCTCCCCGTGCCTGGTATGAAACTTTGTCAAAATATTTGACAGAACACAATTTTATTATTGGCACGGTGGACAAGACCCTTTTTTAAATTTACAAAGGGAGATCATACTCTGCTTGTTCAAATTTATGTTGATGATATTATCTTCGGTAGTACTAACTCAAAATTGTGCGAAAGATTCTCTAAAATTATGCAGGACCAGTTCGAGATGAGCATGATGGGAGAACTATCATTTTTCTTAGGACTGCAAGTCAAGCAATCTAGTGAAGGAATCCTGATCAATCAGTCTAAATACACTAAAGAGCTACTGAAGAAATATGGAATGAGTACCAGCTCAGCTGCTGCTACACCAATGAGCTCATCTGCCAAACTCGACTTGGATAATTCAGGAATACCAGTCGAAGTTACAATGTATCGAGGCATAATTGGATCTTTACTATATTTGACAGCCAGCCGACCAGATATTATGTTTGCAGTGTGTATGTGCGCCCGGTTTCAAGCAAATCCCAAGCAGTCGCACTTCACTGCAGTCAAAAGGATCCTAAAATATTTGAAAGGCACTGAGAATGTCGGTCTATGGTATCCAAGGGACTCAACCTTCAATCTTATCGGATACTCAGATGCAGACTATGCTGGATGCAAAATTGACAGGAAAAGCACCAGTGGGTATTGTCAATTCCTTGGTGATCGATTGATATCATGGGGTTGCAAGAAACAGACATCCATTGCAACTTCCACTGCAGAAGCAGAGTACCTTGCTGCTGGAAGCTGCTGTGCTCAACTGCTATGGATTCAGCAACAACTCAGAGACTATGGAATTGAGTCTACAGAGGCTCCTATGTTCTGTGACAATACATCTGCCATTGCCATAACGTACAATCCAGTTCTTCATACTCGTACTAAACATATTGACATCCGTCATCACTTTATCAGAGATCATGTCATGAAGAAAGAAATCCGGCTGGAGTACATTTCTACAGAACAACAGGCAGCAGACATCTTCACAAAGCCTCTACCGGACGCTAAGTTTTCTTACTTTCGAAACATTCTTGGTTTAATTGAAATTACTTCTTGATTATTTTGTTTTGGGTAATGAATTCAGGGGGAATTAGTCAGTTTATGTGCATAAATTTAGGGGGAATTTCTGTTATAATTTTATCATGGTTATTTAAGCTCAGCTGGTAATACAATGGTCAGCTGCAGTAGGTGTATCCGAACCAGTAGGACTCCACAACCAGTGGATGTTTTCCTACCAGTCGAACCCTACATACCAGTTGATGTTACCAAATATGCTTTGACAAAAATAACCCTCGATACTCATTAACCTAATGAACGTCGGAATTCAAAATTACTTTCGGTTAAAAATAAATTATTTCACTCCCGCCTAAATCCTGTTCTTTCATTTATTTGTTAAATCTTTTTAAACCGTTAGATGATCGCCACGTATACATGTGTCCGCTCATCTACAGTACGACGTTACATATACTTCCTTTTTCACCGCCTTTAGTTTCACTACTCTTCTTCTCCAACAAATCACTGCGATTATTTTTCTCTTTCAGAAAACTTACTCTAACAAACTGTTGCTGCTTCTTCCTCCTACTCACTCAATATGTCGAAGAATGTTCAGCCGAGTTTTATCACCAATGCTATTCACGTTGATTTTCATTCAATATCCATATCCTCTGATGAAGAAACCAAGGAGTTGATACAAAGGCTGGATACCTCCGGACTCCTGATAATCTTGAGCCAGACCCCTTCCTTTTACAAGAACGAACTACAAGAGTTCTTTGCTACTGCCAAAGTTGTGGATAACACCGTGGTGGCGTCCATCTCTGGACAATCCGTCACCATCACCCAACCAGAATTTGCCACTCACCTGTGCCTACCCTCTACGGACTTTCTGATTTCTCTACTATTCCGGCAGAACTAAGAGAAGAAATGCGTCTCACAGTCTCGGAATCTACTCATCGCCTTCCACGTCCTCCTTTCCGGAAAGTTTTGATGAAGAGTCATTATAGACAACTGGCGGACATAATCTCCAAGGGGCTCCTCTGTAAGGCAGGATCATTTGATATAATTACCCCTGAGAAGTTTGACGTTATGAGCGCTATATGCAAAGGGTTGGAGATAAACTGGTCAGCTGTGCTATTTCAAATACTGACTAGTCTGGTCACATCTGGCAAGGGTCAATCAGGTTTTGCTCTCCCACTCAGCAGTCTTTTTGAGAGCAAACACCTTAAGACAGGAGCTCTTTCTCACCTTCATCCAGGGAGGCTCATCACTCATAAGTATCTTTAGCTTCATCGCCAACGAAGTGGCAGAGAAGGCGGAGTAACAAAGCGTCGCTTGACTCAGGTTATAAGTGACTCTGAACAGACTATATCGGAATCCGCTGAGTCCTCTCCCCCTCCTCCACCTCCTAAGAAGCCAAGAACACGAAAAGCTGCTCCTCAGACCGCCCGACAGTTAGACATTGCCGCCTCCGACACTATCTCCTCCGCCGGTCCTACAGATGTAAATCCTGATAGGGAACCCAGCCCTGTCATCCCTTCAACTGAGGAACCACCTGCTTCCTTAGCCATGGTGCCTGTTCCTTCAGTGGTTCCAGCTGACACTCAGACAACACTGGTAAGCACTCAGCAAGCACCAGGCTCTATCAGCTTCAGGACGCCCAAGTCATTATGTCCATACTGTCATCCCAAGACCACCCCTACTGGAAAAGGAAAATCTCTTACGGCTCCAGTGTCCACTCCTGTTGCCTTCGAGATTCAAATGGTAATGGATACAGTTGAAGCCAAACTGCAACCACAGTTGGAGATTTTTGATCGATGGGTAAAGGCCCGTATCAAGGTTCGCTTAGATGATTTTGATCAAATTCTGGATCAGGCTAGGGGAGATGAGAACAAAATACTAGCGTATCTTCAAATCCCAGACCCTGAAACAAGCTTGAAGCTGCGAGAAGTTTTCAGCCTGATGATCTATGTGGGTGAACTTCAGGCCCTGGTTGAAACTCGCCTTCAACAATTTGACGGGAATTCCGGAACAGCGAATCATGATAGAGCGGTTCTAAATGCTCTTGGACCCAAGCTCGAAATGGCTGAGCTTGCTCTTCATGACCTTCGCATATCCACTGGTATTCATTCTTGCTCCTCTACTACAACTGTTGCCAGTCCTGATCAGCAGGATCTACACTCCGTCATTGCAAATTTGGAGATTGTTCCATTCTCTGTGGAGCTCACTTCTACTGCTCTGGAGACTACTTTCCCTGGAGCGGAGGCCGCACCAACTGCCTTGGAAGTAGCCTCCTCGGTTCAAGAACTCCCCTCTCCAACTGCTCTCCGGCGTCTCCTCTCCTCCCAGCTCTCACAAGGATCAACAGCCCCAGCCAATGGCTGTTGATCACACCAATGTGGATGCAGTCATACAGACAGTGGTTCAGCAAGTTACCATATCCTCTGCAAATCATGAACCTAGCGAGTCTTCGCACTCAAATGATCACACCCAGATGTCAGCTGCTGTGGTTGATCAACCCACAACTACTTTAACTGCTCCACCAAATGAAGACGCTGCCCACTTGGCTATCACTATTTCAGAGTCTGCAGCTGCACCAATTGTTGAAGCTTCCTTGTTGCCATCCGCTGCAGTTGACGATGCTCATCTCAGCGCCCTTGTCCCTCCTACTGATGTTTCACTGATTGCTGCAGATCCGTCCATGGTTCAAGAGCTTTCTGAAGATTTTTTTGTCTTTACCAACCCTATGGACGAACCTCCCAACATTGCTGCACAGCTAGCCAATCTATCCACTGCCATATCAGCCCTAGCCAGCGATGTTCATAAGCTTAAACAAGAAGAACGAACTGCAACTCTCATTCTAGGCACTCATCAGCAGCACAATGACTCACAATTCCAGCAAGTCTACCGGGACTTAAGTAGTTTAACGACTACCGTCACCAGACTTCAAACATTTGCTGAGAATGCAGTGGCGGATGCTTTTACTAGAATTGGCCAGGCGCGTCTTCAGATCAATCAGAACAATGAATCTCTTCATGCTGCCACCTCAATGGCTCTTGGAGAAAAGATTGACGACGCCAAGAAAACATTGACTGATCAGTTGGCCACTATGCAGGCAGCATTTGCATCTCAAATTCAAGATATTTGCAACAGCCTGCCTGCAGCTCCTCAAATTATTCGCAGATTACCTGAACCCAGCCGAACTGCTCCCTCAACACAGCGAGGTTCAAGTTCCGCTGCCCATTCATCCCCTGCAACTGGAGCACCCACTCAGTCCAGACCAACTGCTCAACAAAGATCTCGGAGTCCACGCCAACCGCCTACCGAGAAACGCGACTATTCCAAACATTGGTTCGGGCGCAAATAGTATCATTTTCTGACTCTTCCATTAATTACTCGTATCTATTTACTGCTTTTATTGACTTTTTCTTTGTATTTACTGTTTCACTTAAATACATTCACATTAATTGCAACCTTTTCATTTCTATAAATAGCGACTCTTGTTTGCTCACAGAACACACATTCACTTAACATGCTTACTTTCAAGCTATTCAAAGTTCCCTGGTTTTCTGTTAGATCTGTCTCACCTTCATGGGTTTATTACTTATCTAAATCAACCCCTCATGGGTTGATTACTTATCTAACCCAACTCTGATAAGCTTCAGCGCTTTGATCCTGTTCTGGTGCTCCTCATCAGTCAGGAACCACTAACAGCAGATGCCTGGGTGCTGATGACAAAAAGGGGGAAGACAGAGATAGACTATTCTCATTAGGTGAATCCATGGACCATGGAAGCTGCCTGATGAATATTCATATGACTCTTCCCGACTTTCTCTCCGAAACAAGGTAGACCGGCAGAGATAGAGTATTCTTATTAGGTCCTCTCGGAAACAAGGTGGATCGAGCTCTTCCTCTCTGAAATAAGGTGGATCGAGCTCTTCCTCTCTGACACCAGGTGGATCGAAGCTCTCCGGGTCTACAATACTTGTTTGTAGATTTGTCGTGTATCAGCTAAATTATGTAAACTAAATTGGTCTTAGATTCTAGTCAAGTTATTAGAATTCATCTTAAGTAAAGATGAATCTCTCTCAAATTGTCCAGTATGATTACAACTTGTAATCTGCTTATATTTAATGAAAATTTCTTTTCCATTATGTCTTCAAGTAATTTCAGGATTCTCATCTTATTTACTCAAACTGGAAATAGATCTTTGCTTAGTTTTGTCATCACCAAAAAGGGGGAAATTGTTGGGAAAACGATTTCTAAAGTTTTGGTAATTACAAACTGGATGAAGTCCTACCGGATATTAAAGACAAACTGGAAAAAGACTTCTACCGGATGAAGTCATCAACTGGACAAGACACCAACTGGATGGACATCAACCGGATGAAGTCATCAACTGGACAAGACACCAACTGGATGGACATCAACCGGATGAAGTCATCAACTGGACAAGACACCAACTGGATGAAGACATCAACTGGATGGACATCAACCGGATGAAGTCATCAACTGGACAAGACACCAACTGGATGGACATCAACCGGATGAAGACATCAACTGGATGGACATCAACCGGATGAAGTCATCAACTGGACAAGACACCAACTGGATGGACATCAACCGGATGAAGTCATCAACCGGACAAGACATCAACTGGATGGACATCCACCGGATGAAGACATCAACAGTGCAAGCTATCAACAGGATAAACTTAAACTGGATGAACATCTACTGGACAACTATCAACTGAATAGTCTCTCACTGTACAAGGACATCAACTGGTCATAAGAGGATGAACGACCAATTGAACAAAGAGAACCAGCAGAAGTCTAAGCGTCCAGTTAGAGCACTAAGCAACGAGACAAAATCAGTACAACATTCTCTGACAAAGGTACAACAGAGCGGCGCACCCTGCTATATCTCCGCCACCATTACCGTCAGAGTGAAAAGAGCCGTTGCTTTACAAAATAGGAAAGAAGACAATATGTAATTGGAAAGTTAATCTCTTCCATATACAGAAAGGCTACCGTTGGACATCCAAACCTATAAATACATCCAAGCAGAGAATAAAGAAGTGCTGAGCGATTTTCAACTAAGAGATATATTTCAAAGCAAACACTAAAGTCATCCGACTGATATTCCAAACGTTCAGCAAAGAGCAGACAAACAGCAAAACTGAATCTGTGACAGATTATCTTCAATTGAAGTCTGCTGCTCAAAAAACTCTCAAAGCTAGAAAGTGTATTCTGTAAAGAGTGTCATAGAATCCATTGTAATCAAAGTAAAGAAGTGTGTGATTGCTAGGAGTTTAGGCCAAGTGTGTTAGTGCCTAAGAAGGTTGTATACTGTAAAAGTGTAAACCAAGTCTTCTAGTGAATCCTTCCTGCAAAGGAAGAAGGGGAGACGTAGAAGCGTTGTGCTTCGAACTTCCAGAAACAATTCTCGTGTTATTTGTTTATTGCTTTATTACTTCAGTTTTATTCCTCACAAGTTTTGTAGACGTCTTCCGCACTACAACAAGTGTCTACTAACTTGCCTGATATTGAGAAGCAAATGTAATACTTAACAGTTTACAGTTAACCAGAAAAAGAGATCCACAAATTGTATCTAGTGTTTATTCAACCCCCCCCCCTCTAAACACTACCCCGATCCTAACAAGTGGTATCAGAGCAATTGTAGGATCGAGCGCTTACCGCTTTACCAATAACTATAGTTAAGGGTAATGGCGCAACATCAATCTTTTCAACCATACACTCGCACAAGCGCCACGTGTTCGACCGATCACAAAGCAGAGGCAATTGTTGAACCCCAACAATCCCTCCCCCAATAATTGCACTCTCTGCAACTCATGGGAATCGAACACGCGACCTAGGCTCTGATACCAATTGTAGGATCGAGCGCTTACCGCTTTACCAATAACTATAGTTATTGGTAAAGCGGTAAGCGCTTGATCCTACAATTGGTATCAGAGCCTAGGTCGCGTGTTCGATTCCCATGAGTTGCAGAGAGTGCAATTATTGGGGGAGGGATTGTTGGGGTTCAACAATTGCCTCTGCTTTGTGATCGGTCGAACACGTGGCGCTTGTGCGAGTGTATGGTTGAAAAGATTGATGTTGCGCCATTACCCTTAACTATAGTTATTGGTAAAGCGGTAAGCGCTCGATCCTACAACCCGACCTACCACCATCTTCCTCACTCACAGGTGCATCTTTCCATACTAAGAAATCGTTGTTTAAGCAACGAAAACTTGTTCGAGTTTGGCTTGAAAGTCGCGATTTGGCGCGAGCTAGGGTTCATCCATTTGTGGTTTGATTTCTTCGATTCAACCATGCATTTGGAATTCGAATTTCAGAAAATGCACTTTGAATTTGAAATTGTATTATAGCTGGGTTTCACGAAATTTCTTAAATGCACTTTGAATTTTAGAACTTTGAATTTCGCGATGCACATGCTACCAGTGGCGGACGCGGGATTTTCAACAAGGAAGGGCAAAAATCATAAGAAACAAAATAAGCTAAAAATTCAATAAAAAAGTAACTTGCATTAATCTCAAAATTCTAATTTACAATTGACCTCGACGGTTCGCCATATTTTGAAATTTATGTATGATAGCTTCATTAGGTACACGGTCGAATATATCTTTTTCAATATAAACCACCAAATTATCATTCATCCATTCATCGCTCATTCGATTACGAAGCTGATTCTTCACGATATTCATAGCAGAGAATGCTCTTTCCACCGTAGCAGTTGCAACCGGCAAAATCAAGGTAAACTTATAAGCTTGTAAACCAATGGGTATGCCAGATCTCTTCTACTTTCAATCTTTCTTCGAGTTATATCACCAAGCCCTTTTACATTCGAAATATCAATATTTAAACGCATATCCATAACGAAATTCTCGAGTTGGTCAAACAATGCCAAAAGCTCCACCCCTTGAAAATCATTTGGATAAAATTCTGCTAATCGAACTAACTTCTGTTTGTCAAAAGCTTCAAAAGAGTTGAATGGATTCAAACAAGCAACACAAAGCAGCAATTCAATATTTACCTCATTCAATCGACCATTTAACTCAAACAATTGCATATCTATGACGGTGTTGAATACCTCCACACGATAGCGGTGCGAGTTTGTCATCTCTTCAACTCTCCGTCTTGGTCTTTTTCCACCCACATAAACATCATTCATATCATGCACCTCAATTTCATGCTTTACACAAAAATTGGATACATCCTCTACCAAAGAACTCCATCCACCATCTCTCATTGCTTGAAGTCTTCTTTTAGAAACATCTACTAGAGTCATAGCATTCACAATATCTTGATCTTTTCTTTGCAATGTTTGATACAAATCGTTCGTTATGCCTAATATTGATTTCATCAAGTGCAAATCAAATATGAAGTCAAAAGATAGCATGTCATTTATCAAACGCGATGCTTCACCCCTTTGATTAGATAATGTTCCTTCTTTCACAATCACGCCAAGCACATAAATTATAGAATCAAACAAATTAATCAAGCTTAAAATAGTACCATAATGTGAGCTCCAACGCGTATCACAAGGACGAATGAGAGTGTTTTCTTGATTCAATCCTCGTCCACTAGTAATTTCTTCATTTTCCAAGGCTTGAACAATCTTTGAAGCTTGTTTTTCTCATAAATTATCTTTTCGCTTGCACGAGCCTCCGACCACATTAACCACATTAGAAATCAAAACAAAGAGTTCGCAAATACGTATATGGTTTTTCGCCATAGCTACAAGAGCGAGTTGAAGTTGGTGTGCAAAACAATGTACATAATATGCTGTTTCTTTTCTTTCAAGATAAGAGACTTCAATCCATTAAACTCCCCTTGCTTATTACTTGCTCCATCATTACCTTGTCCACGCAACATGGATATGCTTAACCCGTGTGAATTTAAGAGATCTTCAAGTGCACCTTTAAGTGAGAGAGCACTTGTGCACTCGACATGCTTAAATCCTAAAATCCTTTCAAACAACCTTTTTTATCTACAAATCTCAAGACAACAGTCATTTGTTCCTTAGTTGACACATCGCGAGAATCATCAAGAAGAACACAAAAAAAACAATCACCAAGCTCTTCAATTATAGCGTTGGTTGTTTCAAATGCACAAGCTCTAACAATATCTTTCTGAATATAAGGAGCTGTTAACTTGAGATTTGCAGGTGCATTCTTGAGGGCAACTCTTCTGACATTCTCGTTATGGTTTGCAAGAAATTTCAAAAGTTCCAAAAAATTTCCTTGATTGCTTGACTCCCCAGATTCGTCATGACCACGAAAGGCAAGTCCTTGTTTCAAAAGCCATCTAATACAATCAATTGAAGCATTTAGCCGAGCTTTATAATCCATTTTTGCTTCATCTGTCGTTTTAACAAAAGTTGTCTCAATATGTTGTTTCTGATTGAGTAAATCTTTACATTTACTAAAAGCTTGATTATGAGCACTATTAGTAGTTCCCTCGTGCTTACGAAGCTTATCTTTGTTTTTCCAATCCTTAAAACCTTCACTTACAAAAGTATCACCACCCCCTTGATGACCTAATTCATTTTTGAAAAGGTAACAATAAATACAGAAACCAGCGTCCTTGCTTATACTATATTCCAACCAACTATATTCCTTGAACCATGAACGATTAAACCTTCGCAATTTTCCATCAAAATCTGTTTGAGGGAACTTCTCAAGATTAGGTTGGCAAGCACCGTCTAAATAGTATTTTCTCCGAACTCTTTCGCGGATATTAGGATGATAATCTGTAATTCTAGGTCGTTTGCCTGGATCTGTAGGAAGTTCTGATAAGTCAGAATCTTCGTGATTTTTTGGTTGCTCTTTAAGACTTTGAGAAGAAGCAAAGTCTAATGGAGTTTCAGGCAAATGCATACTGCTTTCCCGACTCACATCAGAGAAAGACGATTTTTTATCAACTTGTTTATAATACTTCAACATGATTCTGGATTAAGCAAAACTAAACAAATAACATATAAAGATTTTTAATGAAAACAAATAAAAATTAATAAAACCCAATTAAATGTAACTAACATAGAACGTAACTTAAAATTTAAAACTTTTTTTTAAAAAATTAATTTAATCTCTGAAACAAAACCCAGATTCCCACATGCACCATAATCTTAATTATGTCTTGATTGGCCAAAAAGACACCATGTTTCACGCAATTCATCAATCAGCAGAATGTTTTTATTACAAAAATTCCATAATTTAAAACTTATTTTTAAATCCTAATTATCATATTCATAAAAGTACATCTTAATAAATTATTCAATCTCAAAAGCCCACTAAAAGAACACTTATCTAAACTTTAAAATTCTCAAAATTTCTACATCTACAATTTCTAACAGTAGCTAAAAGACACAACTCATACAAAATAATAAGATAAAAGAATGGTAGACCTACGCTGGTGGTTGAAGAATATGTGTCAAGCCGCCAATTGAAGAGAGCAAACAACTTAGGCAATGAGAAGTAAAACAAAACAGAATAATTAGGTCAAGTGGAAAGTTTTAATATTAAAACTAATAAATACATAAGGGGTATTTTGGGTATTTCATCTTTAAAAACAAGGGAGGGCAAGTGCCCTCCCTTGCCTCTATGTCCATACGCCCATGCATGCTACAGTACCCGAGGTGCACGTGCTACAATACCCATGTCAGGGTTATTAGTGTCTTTGTGCAAGAAATGGACCTAAGTGAGTTGATGTTTTTTTGGTGGACTAGGCCGAAAAAACTTTTACATAATGATACCGACCCAATTTTTTCCCATATTAATTTCATTTCAATCTCTACAAAACTTGACCATAAGCTCTCTCAATTATACTGTTTTATAATGTGGTCGATAAGGAATTTCTATTATACCTTCATGCAAAAAAATGTATAATCGATAGATACTTCAAGGGAGAGATTATATCAAATTAGAGTCACAAACGCATGGAAGCTTAAACTATTTTTCGATTTGTTTCATGTCACCCTTAATGGTAGTATTCTTAGGCACCGTTTGCAGTATGTGATGAAATAAGTATGAGAGTGATTAGAAAGTAAGAGATGATGATAAATAATATAGTATAATAAGTTATATGCTGTAATTTTGTTATTTGTTGTAGTGATTAAAATACACATATTACCCTTTTTCAATTTTTGGCGAGAAATTATATATTTTTGAAATTTTATGCTTTTAGTATTATTACTTGAATTAGTTGAATTTTTTTAATCTGTAATTTTTGAATGGTTTTTCAAATTTTGTAAAAGTAAAAAATGTGGGAAATAGACACATATGCCATTTAATACATATTTTTATTGGTTTTTAATTTTTGTAAACAAAATAGGATTATTAACATGAATTTAATCCATAACTCCAAACATTGGGTTGAAAAAAATTAACAATATACACCATAATCAACGATTCCAAACGGTGCCCTAAGGGTTAAGACCTTATATTATGACACATATCGCCTTTTCTGACATGTATTGCAATCGTAATATGATTGCGACGCATATAACATTCCAAACTCTTAAGAATACCAACTTTAAGAATAACATCAAATAAGCTATAGTTTGTTTATTCGACCACAAACCATAAGTTTTATATATTTTCTTTAAATTAATAAGCAGATATACTCCATTCATAAGTCAAGTCACCCCTAGTAGAAATCAATACTTAACTAAGACTCAAACAAATTTGTCCTAACTCTAATCGAGTGAAACTTGAGCTTAAAATGGTTTGTATTTTATTTCGAATCAAGTTTGAAGCCGACTCAAATAAAAATTAAAACCCAAAACTAAAAAAATAATATTAAATTTTATATAAAAAAAAAATGTCCCACCACATGATTAACAAAGGGACCCTAAATAAATGCATGTCAAATACATTATATTAAAAAAAATGATGCGATATAATTAGGTTTTGTACCCAATAAGCAACAACTGCCATTGAAATAAAAGTGGTAAAAAAGGCAAACCTGATGCACAAAACTCCCACTATACACGGAGTATAAGAAAAAGTCAGGCTATGTTGGACCTAATTTACGCGACATTTATGTTGCTAAGCAGGGGCAGATCTACAGTGTGGGCTTGGGTGGGCTTCAGACCACCCAGCCCTGCCCAGAATTATTATATATATATTTTGTCTAAGACCAACGTGTGAAGGGGTGTGGTGTAGGCGGAGAGATGTTGGTATGTTAATTGTAGGGTCGCGAGTTTAAGACCCAGGAAGCTCATTTTATAAAACTTTTGGATTTTCATTACATAATATTTTTTGATTTATTTTAACAAAATTTAATTTTAAAATTATTTTTAAAAAGAATTTAATACTTATTGGTCCCATTTTTAAGCTTATTTTTTAAAAATATATAGTTATTCATCATTTTTTTTGTAAACTCTAGTTCTTTTAAAAAAAATTCTGGTATATTTTTTTTCTATCTAATATTAAACCCATTGCATATATTAATTTGAAATTTAGATTAAATGGATTATGAAATATTTATACAGAAGATTAAGAATTAAATGGTGAGTAAAACTTATGTATGTAGTGAAAGATATTATAAAATAATAGCTACGAGTATACGAATGAAGTGTTTATACAAAAAAAAAATTTCGGTGCTTCGCCCCGAACCCCCCACACTGGGGTTGTAGCCTCCTTCACCCCCGCAGTGCCTTTGCCTCCAATCCCCCCAATATAAAATTCCTGGCTACGCCCCTGTTGCTAAGTGAAAGTAGTGGAGATTATGGGGTGGTCCAGATTCAATGAACTTATTTTTACTTCTTGTTGAAAACGACCAATCATCTATACTGGCTAAATGTGTTGTACCAATTAACATTTTATTAATCAACAACATGTGAGAATTCTAACTAATTAGTACTTGAAGATGTATTCAAATGAATGGATTCCATAATTATTAATATTAATTTACTTTGATAACAATGCATTTATATTTTGGATTTTTTAATATCGTTCCTAGGATTGCGCTCTTAGGGACGGCAATAAGCATACAGTCCATTTATTGTAAAAAATAATAATAAAAATAAAAGATACGTATCGCTGGATGTATATATATAATATGTCACCCACCAAACATTGTGGATAAGATTTACACGACACGTACTTACAAGGCATCACAGTACAATAAACTGGATGTACATGTACTGCCAGTCTGGAACAAAAAACGAGAGTCTTGACTACCCCATGTGATAATATCATTTGGGATACATCCATCATAGATTAAGGATATTTTCTGTTGGGATATCCACAATGCATGGTTAGATCTACCCCATAGGATAGTACTCCATAGGGTAGCCAAGACAAAAGCCCCCTTTACATGCTTATATTTATTTTGTATGGATACTATTTTTTGAAGTCACATAGAATGATTTTTTAAAAAGATTTTTGATTAATTCATAATAATTTGTTGGGGTGTTTTTACTAAGATATGTTATTTATTATATAATTTGTAATAGGTTGGGATTTAAAAATAGTATTCCATGAGAGTTGTCCTACATTGAGAATTTACAAGCGTTGTTAGTTGTTTATATGATACATGAGCTACTCAACTCATTATCAATTTGTGTTGAGTTTAAACCTAATGTATTCTTAACATACAATTGAACTGAAAATGTCTTTCACTCGTCCATTCATAACACAGTTAAATTTCTCTAGTTGAACTTCAAAATGCAAGTTTAAAAAAAATACTTTTCTGAAAAATGTATTCAGATATTTTTTTAGTTTATCTTTAAAAATATGTGTATATTATATACATATTAAAAACAATATGCATATGTTTGTTTTTAATATGTAATATATTCTGATATTTTATAAATTTTGTTGTAAAAATATAGAGATTGTATTAATTAAGAATCTTACTGATGAGTTTTGGTAATATTTTCTTTCATAATTGATTGTAATAAATATTTATATGGATAATTTTTATTAATTTATAAATTTATGGTAAATTGTAACAATTTATGAATTAGAAACAGGAACAGATAATCATAACGTTTTATAATTAGGTCATGTTTGCTTTGAAAGATCGTGATTAGCAGTCTTATCATTAATTTTTAATCACTTGATTTGTTTTTAGTAAAAAAATTATCCTATCATATTTATCTCACTTTTATATCAAAATGACATATACTTTCCCACCTTTTTTTACTATTTTAAAATTTGAAACTCACATACAAAATTTCAACTTATTTCTTATAAATTATTCCCAACAATTCGAAATTCCTTCCCAAATTTAGAATTCAATTTTCGAGACTATTTTAGTTATTATATCAGATAATAAAATTAATTTATCATCTTGTCCTCCAATCAAATACTATATAACTTAGCACCTTATATTATTTATCATCATTTAATAATTAATCATTACATTACTTATTTCATCGAAACGGTACATTACTATTAGAGTGTCCTTTGGAGATCCCAAAGGCCGTTTTTATAAGGCCTCGTCAATTACTGCAACGTTGGATGACATCCAATTTATGATTTCCAACCTCCTAGAATTTGGAAATCGATTTTTTTTTGAGCAAATATGTTTGAGATCAATAATATTTTACCATTTTATCCCTTTTATTTGGTTATAAATTATAAAATTACCATTACCAATTACCTAACTTCAAATTAACATATTGTCCTTGCCAAGATATGTAATTACAATATTATCTTACTCGTAAATTATCATATTGCCCTAAAGAACTCCATAAAAAATAAACCATCTTATTTTTTAAATTAAATTAAAAATATAACTTCATAATTACCACCAAATTTTATAAAACAATCAATTATATATGTACGTCTATGCGTACATGGGATACTAGTTTATATTAAGTTTATCATATCTTATCGTTATGTCCTTTTTCTCTATTCTTGACTAATGTGTATATTTATCATTAATTAATTAGAAAAGTCAGATGGCATTAAATTATAAATCATCGTGTTTTTCAAATTTTCGCATGTGACTCGTTGCATTACCTTTTTTTTTTATGTGTTAGGTCTGAATAATATTAGTTTTATTGGATGATTGAATTTGAGGGATTTGATTTAAAAATGGATTTGAAATGACATATATCTTAGTGTATTTCAAATTCATCATAATTATCATTACATTTACATAAATTAGTAAATATGTGAATTTGAAGTACACCGAATATAAATTCATCTAAACAATTAAATGAATTTAAAATCAATAGCTTCATATCACTGAATCCAAATGGGCCTTTTATAAATATTTCAAAATATAGATTTTATTCTATAAAATAAAAATACATAAAAGTATGCTCAACTAATCCGTACTTCGTCTCAGTTTATATTAAATTAATTGGATTTGGACTATATATATATATATAAATGTAGTCGTATAGGGTTTATACCTTGGTTATGCGAATCCAGTTTTTATTTCACTATTAATCTATTATCAATTAAAACTTTGATACTCCATATTAGGAAAAAAAAACATATTCTGTAATTTTCACGTGCGGATTTACCGACAAACCATTATATTTTATTTTATTTAATCAACCAACCATATTGCCTAATACTAACATAGGTCTCCTCCCAATTATTCAGACGCATGTTATTTTTTCATTAATCAAAAGTAAAACATATGCAAGAAACTATAATACAAAGAATATACGACTCGAAATATTATAATTTTTTTTGACAGGGGATGGTCTAAATATTTTTCCATAGAATATGGGACTTGAACTCGAATCTCTCCAAAATGGATGTAAGCTCTTACCAGTTGGGCTAGACATAAAAAAATAGAAAATTATCCAATACATTTATATATAATTATTATTGACTGAATAAAAATGAACGAACCTAGGGCATCAACAAGTGCATGCACGTTAGCAAAATATAATTTCCTAACATTTTTTTTTATTTTGTGAGTTTTGTACATTGGATTTTTTAGTAAAAAATTATTCATATTTAATAATATGAAGTGATGTCTATTAAAATTAAAGTTAATCGTACACCCTTTGAAAATATATATATATATATATATATATATATATATATATATATATATATACTAGTTTTTTGGCATCGCACAAGGTTCGGTGCCAGATACCAGCATGTTGCTCAATTTTTCCTAATTTGATCAAAAATAACATTTCAAATGACTGACTTTAACAATTTTTTTTTAAAAAAACTACCATGCTACGGTAATTGAATGGAAAAAAATAACAAACTGACTGACTCTAAATTTTTTTTTAAAAAAAATGATGCACATCTTACTATAAAAACTTAAAAATTAACATTTGAAGTTGCGTGCAACATGTCACGCCTCGAAATCGGGGTCGATAACACCGACGTTGATTCCAAACATTAATTCAAAATCAATAAGCCTCATGTACAGATCTATGATAAAAATCAGTCTATTCATTCCATAGAAAATAATAATCGTCTTTTACAATTGATATTACAAAATACAATTGTCTCGGATTAAATCAAATATGCGGAAGCGTAAATAAAACTAATAAATTCTTGAAGGTTCATCGTGGATCATCATCTCCAAAATTGTTCTTGTAATTCTTCCTCGATGTCTACTTTTCGTCTTTGTCTGGGAGGGGAGGTAAGGGGTGAGTATTTGAGAAAATACTCAGCAAGTAGGGGCCGATTGAACATAATAAAAACACATATATTTTCATAGCAGAAATCATTTTAAACATTTCTTCATCAAATCCATAGATCTTGGCATATAAACACATTAACACATATCTCCACATATTCACATATCGACTTATTGGATTCAAGAGGTGGCTCCCGTGGTATAGCACTTTGCTCTTAAGGATCAAGAGTTGGCTCCCATGCATGTGGCACGTCCACATCATGTAGCACTTTGCCCCGCCGAATCAAGTGGTGTCTCATACACACGTAGCACTTTGCTCCGCAAGGTCCTTCGTTCATGATCATGTCACATACTTGTTTAGATTTAAAAACATACTTTTCATAGGGTTGTTCAATCGAGATTTAAATCATAAATAATTTTTTGAAAATGAAATGAAGTTGTAGCAAAAACCCACTTACCTCGTTGGATAATTGAAGCATGTTGAGATGAGATCCGGGTTGAGAAAATGGTGAAAATCTCCTCCTCTCTTCCTTGCAAGTTTCGAATTCTTGTGTGTGTGTAGTGTGTGATATTTTCGAAAAGCTAATTGTATAATAGATGACTTTTTCCTTTCTTATGGCATGATATATAATGGGTTTTAATGTGGTGGGGTGGTTTAGTTTAGATCCACCTTTTGGGCACAAATTGACAAGATTCAAGGTAGGTCATAAGGTGTTATTTTAATTGGATGATAATAATTGTATATCCACTTCTATAGCCTTCTAATGACAAGATTGGAGCTAAATAATAATTGGATGGCTTTATGATAATTGGATGCTAATGGTGTGGCAATTAAGTGAGAATATAATTAGGAGTAAGGTGATTCAATGTAGGAGGATTTCAATTTGGATCCCTAAACTTTGGCCATATAACTGAATAAGATAATTGAATGGTATTGTCATGATTTGATCATGCAATTAAATGGATACCAAGATTTGGGCATGGCACTTGAATGAGTCAATAATGAGGCAAATTGAATAAAGGATTTGAGTGTTTAATGTAGGAGAATTATTTGACCAATACCAAAACTTATGCCCTTTAATGACATAATTTGAGCAAGGTACTAAATGTCATTAATGAGATTGAATGGTAGCATTTTATAGGGTTGAATGAGATTAAATGGTGGCATGATTGAGTGATACAAGTGCATGACCTTGAATGACTAGTGTTATGACTTTAGCAAGTCAATAAATGACTCTCATGATTTGGAAAGGTAATTGATTAGGCAAAATTCCGGGGCTTCAAATCCCTCCCTCCTTATTGGAAGTTTCGTCCTCGAAACTTCAGTCGGCTCGATCTTGATGAGATGTAGATATTTCTCTCGCGTCTTCCCTTTAGTTCCCAAGTGGCATCTTTCTCCATATGGTTTGACCTTTGGACTTGACATATGGAATGGTTCATCACACTACTTGATCCTTTGAGTCCACGTTCAAGATCGGAATTTCTTCGTACTTCATAGGTTCATTCCTGCTTCTTTTGGCAACTAAAGGTTCTACATGGTTCGGATTGGCAATGAATATCTCCGCAGTCGTGGTACGAGGAAAATATTATGATTTTTTTGATAGGCTTCGAGCGAGCGCTATTTTGATTCTGTTGGGACCGTCATTGTTGAAAGTAAATCACTTAGGGCAAAAAGTTTGCTCCAAATGTCGTATTGAAGTCGAGGCTCAAACGTGTAGCATATCCTCTAAGGTTTGAGTTGCCCTTTCGGTCTGACCATCGATTTGAAGGTAATATATGGTAGCAAAAGTCACAAGAGTACTTATCGGTTATTGAAAGCAATCTCAAAGTCGCGACACAAATTGTGGGTCTCTGTTAGAAGCTGACGAGACTGGCTTCCTACATTCGTTGGTTTAATGTTTCGTCTGAGCTCTTACCTAGTCGAACTAAGAACCAAATCTACAAGTATTTCTTCTATTGAACTTCCGTCATGTACTCTAATGAGATTATCTTAGCTTTAAGAAAGCGAACTAGAAGAGTTTCTAGTTGAATGAGTTTTCTTTGTCAAAATGATCAATGATAGGAGAAAAGTCTATTATAAACGTTGTTCAATACAATCCAAAAATTTCTTAAGGGGATGCAAAGTGAATTATCAACTTTTTGTGAGTTGAAACGATCAAAACAATTGTTGAATACTACAAGAATTTGCAAGGATGACAAACATTATTCTAGGATACAATCTCATGAAAGATGTGAAATCAAAATTCCAAGAAGGTGGAAAGAAAGAATATGTATGTACTTTTGTGCATCAACTCAAAAAAAAGTTGCAAGATGATAGTCGAAAAATATTTGTTTGATAAGAAGAAGATCAATGCCATATCAAACTCAAGAAATCATGGGGTCTCAAAAATGAATTAATAAACAATTGATGTATCGAACTTTAATGAAGAACGATAACCATATTAATCAAAGAATAATTGGGTAATTATGAAACACAATTTACTATGAAGGTCAGAAGTACTAAAAATCATTGAATGATTGTTTCACAAGTAAGGTATGTTTCAAACGAATCCCGACTATTTAAAGTAGATGTGATGTAAGAATAATTCCAAGATGGATCAATAGTTGGATAAGTATTTGTACAAATGAGGATATCAATGAAAGGAATTTGAAGGTACAATGAATAGATTGAATAATTCTTCTAATGAAATAGTATGGTCTTATATAGGTTTGCCAAATGAAATATGAGTTCAAAAGAATATCATTAGCAAATTTGAAGGAAGACAAATGGTTTCATAATCGAAATGAATTTTATCGAATTTCAAAAGATTTATTGGACTGCGGAAAGTTGGTTTCTAATTTTCTTAATAAATTCTAAGTGAGTAGTCTATTCTCATTTGAACCAAAATATTATAAGCTTGAGTACGATGTTCCATCACTGTATCTAAATTGAGAAATGGATTTCTAACATCCTTATTCATTTGTAGAGACTAATCTACTATTGAACCCAAAATGTCACAATTTATACTCAAATTATGAAGATATTTATATCTTAAATTATGTGTCACAAAAGTATAACATGATTTACTTAGGCTCTAAGGATCTCAATAATAATAATGAGGGCATGTCATCGACTATTCGAGTTAGCCCGAGATTTTACTGGAAATGAAGTTCCTCAAAATTGAGTGATTTGATAATTAACATTCTCGAAGTTAGCCCAAGAATAAAATTCAAGGAATTGGACATAATATATTGAAAACAATTGGATTGAGTTAATCATGACTTACAAAGAGGGATATAGCTTTTCAAAATAATAGTAGCAAGGGTTTAAAGTTGTTGCATAGGAGCGTAACCGATGAATAACACAATTGGGATACGCTCGGAGAATAAACTAAAATTTATTAACTAAACTGAGAGGTTCACGACAAAATCCTAAACAAAGAAAATCATCACTAGGATACCCAAGATATATTCCTTATTATCCTTATGACTTTGCATATTAGAAAAACTAGTCTATTGCTTCTTCGTCTCATAAATCCCCTTCAACATCTTACAGTACCATAGGATCTTCCTCTTCCATCATGAAATTGATCACAGACTGGTAGTAGGCAACTTCCTGTGCCAATTCATTCTTCTCATTCACGAGGGCTTGAATTTGAGTCCACATGTTCTCCCGATGCTTATTGAACTCGTGCTCGAAGTGTTCCAACTGTTGGCACTTATTAATATGGACTTTCATAAGTGTTTTGTTGTCCTCGATTGCTTTTGTAAGTCGCTCTTCGGCACGATGATGGTGGTAGGTCATCCTTTGAGCCTTGTAATGGAAGTAATTGATTATCTCCAACAACTCTGTCTTGTCTCGCATCTCATTGTCTTGGAATATTTTTAATTCGGTTATATCATACTCCTTCTTTTGGATCGAACTGGTTTGCGTGTGAGTCATCGTAGCCTACGTCGTATTGGGAAAAAGAGTGCTACGGTGGACGTGGAATTATATGATGAGATTTCGTGGGTTAGAGTTCTTTGAGGAGAAAAATTAGATCATCGATTGGTTACGTTTCGGTTGCTGAATTTTGAAATTGACAAATGATTTTTTTTTCTTCTTGGAAATGATGTGAGGATAAATAAAACAATTTGGATTGGAATAATATGCTTCGGTGGTTCAAAAATCGAGGGCAAGAATTTGAGTTATTAAGGTTTAAAAGGCGCGTATTGGGGCTTCAAGAATTCGATCACTCAAGGTTTGGAATTCTGAAATTGTTAAGGGGCTATTAATAAACATGTTATGAGGGTTCATAATCCAGATTTAATTTGAATTTGGTGTTCTGAGTTGTGTGAAATTGATGCCCGAAATTTTCGCAGATTAGGGTTCTAGGGGCGAGAAACACGACCCAAAATTGAGCATCTTCCATTGTTTGTGATTTTGATTGTATAAAGGGTTTTTGTTAGGAATTGAATAAAGATCATAAACCCGAAATTAATTTGAAATCGGTGTTCGGATTGATGATGAAATTGAATCCAAAATTTCCGTAACCTAGGGTTCTAAGAGGCATGGATTGCGGTTCAAAATTGGAAGCTTTTCCTTGTTCGTTATTTCAATTGGGTAGAGGGCTTTGAATCGACATGTTCCAAGGAGTAAAAACCCGGTTTTAATTTCGGAATGGTGTTCGGAAGATTGGGAATCAAGGATTGAATTCCTTGGGCATATTTAGGGTTCTAAGGCGCGAAGTGTGATCCATAATTGTCGCCTTTACTTCGTTTGTTACTCGATAACGTCATAGGGCTTTTATTAGGGATGATAATTGGATCATTAACCCAAAATTAATTTGAATTCTATGTTCGGATTTGAACAAAATCGAAGATGGTAGTTAGCGCCACTTAGGGTTCATATGCGAGATTCCAGATCCAAATTCGCTGAATCTTCGGTGTTAAAATCTGCAATTGACGGATGTGTGGTGGTCATCACGTTGTATAGATTACGACGGTATCTCTTAATTGTCAAGGAAGAGTCAAAAGAGGCGCGATCCTCCGACAGCGTCGAGTTTTTGCTGGCAAAATTGGTCGGCCTGTTGGTATCCGATTGAGCTGCAATTTGGTCAGACTGCTCGCCGTGAAGGGGCGGTCCCGGTGGTGGGTCGGCCTTTGCATTTTCGGCAGTAGCGAGGTGGCGGCGGTGGAGGCAGCCCTAGATCTAGGGTTTCGAATTTTTTTTTTGAAACTTGTACTTCGATTTTTTTATTTTTTATTTTTTGATTTTCAGATTGTTAATTCATGATTCCCAACTTGTTTTTGATTCATCCAGTTGGTCTATTTATTCCGGGAATTATATTCCGGTTGATTTATATCAACTAGAAATTCGTTCCCAACGGGATCATGGAACCTGGTTTCGCTCTGATACCACTAAAATGTCACGCCCCGAAATCGGGGTCGATAACACCGGCGTTGATTCCAAACATTAATTCAAAATCAACAAGCCATGTGTACAGATCTATGATAAAAACCAGTCTATTCATTCCATAGAAAATAATAATCGTCTTTTACAATTGATATTACAAAATACAATTGTTTCGGATTAAATCAAATATGCGGAAGCGTGAATAAAACTAATAAATTCTTGAAGGTTCCGATTGAATATAGTAAAAACACATATATTTTTATAGCAGAAATCATTTTAAACATTTCTTTATCAAATCCATAGATCTTGGCATATAAACACATTAACACATATCTCCACATATTCACATATCGACTTATTGGATTCAAGAGGTGGCTCCCGTGGTATAGCACTTTGCTCTTAAGGATCAAGAGGTGGCTCCCATGCATGTGGCACGTCCACATCATGTAGCACTTTGCCCCGCCGAATCAAGTGGTGTCTCATACACACGTAGCACTTTGCTCCGCAAGGTCCTTCGTTCATGATCATGTCACATACTTGTTTAGATTTAAAAACATACTTTTCATAGGGTTGCTCAATCAAGATTTAAATCATAAATAATGTTTTGAAATGAAATGAAGTTGTAGCAAAAACCCACTTACCTCGTTGGATAATTGAAGCATGTTGAGATGAGATCCGGGTTGAGAAAATGGTGAAAATCTACTCCTCTCTTCCTTGCAAGTTTTGAATTCTTGTGTGTGTGTAGTGCGTGATATTTTCGAAAAGCTAATTGTATAATAGAGGACTTTTTCCTTTCTTATGGCATGATATATAATAGGTTTTAATGTGGTGGGGGTAGTTTAGTTTAGATCCACCTTTTTGGCACAAATTGGCAAGATTCAAGGTAGGTCATAATATGTTATTTTAATTGGATGATAATAATTGTATATTCACTTCTATAGCTTTCTAATGACAAGATTGGAGCTAAATAATAATTGGATGACTTTATGATAATTGGATGCTAATGGTGTGGCAATTAAGTGGGAATATAATTATGAGTAAGGTGATTCAATGTAGGAGGATTTTAATTTGGATCCCTAAACTTTGGCCATATAATTGAATAAGATAATTGAATGGTATTGTCATGATTTGATCATGCAATTAACTGGCTAACAAGATTTGGACATGACACTTGAATGAGTCAATAATGAGTCAAATTGAATAAAGGATTTGAGTGTTTAATGTAGGAGAATTATTTGACCAATACCAAAACTTATGCCCTTTGTAGAAAGATGAGTTTTAAGAGAACTAGAAACTCTTTATTCAAAACTATATCAAAGAAGAGATACAATGTAGGTTTATATAGACTCCTAATACTAAAGAGTCATAAGAAAAGAAAACACTCCAATAAATCAAATACAAAGATTATCTTAGCTCCTTATCTTATAACGATTTCTATCTATCTATTTATTCAACATTCCCCCTCAAGCAGGGTCATATATGTCTATCATGCCCAGCTTGGAACAAAAATCTTCAAATAAAGGATGATGAAGTGCCTTAGTTAAGATGTCAGCAAATTGCATGTGAGTGGAGACATAATTGAGATCAATAATTCTCTTCTCGATCTTTTCACTGATGAAGTGTCGATCTAACTCAATGTGTTTGGTACGGTCATGATGCACTGGATTTTTAGCAATGCTTATGGCGGCTTGATTATCACACATCATTTCAACTGGATGATTGTTGTCTAGCTTGAGTTCACTTAGCAACCTTTTCAACCACATTCCTTCACATATGCATTGAGCCAATGCACGATACTCTGCTTCTGCACTGCTCCTAGCTACAACAGTTTGCTTCTTACTCCTCCATGTTACCAGATTTCCCCATACAAATGCACAGTAAGCGGATGTTGATCTTCTGTCAGTGTGAGAGCCAGCCCAATCAGCATCACTGTAAACTTTGACGCTTCTGTTTGTCGACTTCTTGAAGAACAAACCCTTTCCAGGATTTCTTTTGAGATACCTCAATATTCGATATACAACATCCATATGATCCTTGGTTGGGTTATTCATAAATTGACTGACAACTCTAACCACAAAACCAATATCCGGGCGTGTGTGTGAAAGATAAATTAGCTTCCCCACTAAGCGCTGATACCTTCCTTTGTCAACCAATGGACTGTCTTCTCTTGCTTCCAGCTTTACTTTAGTGTCCATCGGTGTGTCTATGGGTTTGCATCCCAACATTCCAGTTTCCTTTAGGAGGTCCAATACATATTTTCTTTGAGAAATAAAGATACCGTTGGATGATCGAGCAACTTCCATTCCTAAAAAATACTTCAAATGTCCTAGATCTTTCATTTCAAATTCCCTAGAAAGTAGAGCTTTCACCTGAGTCATTTCATCATTGTGGTTTCCTGTGAGAACAATATCATCAACATACACTATAAGAATAGTGATCTTTCCTTCCTCTGAATTTTTGACAAACAATGTGTGATCAGACTGACACTGTAAGTAACCGTTCCCCTTTAGAACAGTGGAGAAACGATGGAACCAAGCTCGGGGTGACTGCTTCAGGCCATAAAGGGATTTCTTCAAGTTGCATACTTTATTAACCGTAGACTGAGTCCCAAATCCAGGAGGAATATCCATATAGATTTCTTCCTCAAGATCTCCGTTGAGAAAAGCATTCTTGACATCAAGCTGATATAAGGGCCAGTCCATATTTCCAGCAATAGAGAGAAGAACTCGGATAGTATTTAACCTGGCAACTGGAGCAAACGTCTATTGATAATAAATACCATAAGATTGGGTATACCCTTTTGCAACTAATCTGGCTTTATATCGATCTATGATCCCATCATATTTATGTTTCACTGAAAAAATCCATCTACACCCAACAGTCCTCTTATTTGGAGGTAAATCAGTATTGAGCCATGTTTTGTTTTTCTCTAGAGCTATTATTTCGTCTAGGACAACAGATTTCCAATTTGGGTCTTGCATAGTAGTCTCAATATTGGACGGTATCTGGACCTGATCTAAACATGACACAAAAGCTCGATATGTAGGAGATAAGTGATCAGTTGAAACAAATTTAGATATAGGATGTTGAGTGCATGATCTCACCCCTTTTCTAACTACTATAGGCTTATCATAAGAATCATCAATACTGTGGTTAGAAGAATCAGTATTACCTCGTGGTTTCTCAGCAAAACGTGGATCCAAGGAGGAGTCATGACAAGGCTGAATTTGTTCAGGTTCCCGATGCCTCCTAGAGTAAACCTGCAATGGTGGTTCAGGCACATGAAGTGGATGATGAGAGATTGTGAAAGGCTCTATAATGGGTATGGTTGGCTCTATAATGGGTATGGTTGGTTGGATTGCTGTTGGAGTTTGAGATTCATTCAGATTGCTCTCCCCCAGAATCGAAGAACGAGGATAAAAAGGCTGATTTTCTAAGAATGTCACATCCATGGTATGGAAGAAACGCTTGAGAATTGGTGAGTAGCATTTATACCCTTTTTGGTTGGGAGAATAACCAAGAAAAATGCATTTTATCGATCGAGGGTCAAGTTTACCCCGAGCATGTGAGTGGATGTGTACAAAGGAAGTACATCCAAAGATTTTGAGTGAAATAGTCGGTAAAAGGTGCGAGGTAGGATAAGTCCTGAGAAGGGTTTTTATAGGAGCATCAAACTTGAGGATACGAGAGGGCATTCTATTAATGAGGTAAGCTGCAGTCAGAACTGCATCACCCCAAAAATAAGAAGGTACATTATGGGAAAAGAGTAAGGAGCGAGCAACCTCAAGTAAGTGACGATTCTTGCGCTCAGAGATCCCATTCTGTTGAGGAGTATCAACACATGAACTTTGATGGATAATACCTTGGGTATGTAGGTAAGCGCCAAGGTTGGAGTTAAAATAGTCACGGGCACGGTCAGTTTTTAATACACGAATACGGGTAGAGAATTGGGGTTGAATCATGGTGTTGAATTGCTTAAAAATGTCACTTGTTTCAGATTTGTCTTTCATTAAGAAAACCCATGAGAGTCTAGTGTGATCATCAACAAACAGTAAAAACCAACGAGAACCAGTGACGTTTTTAACTCTTGAAGGACCCCAAATATTGCTGTGAATGAGTGAGAATGGATGGGATGGCTTATACGCAATAGGTTTGAAGTAATGACCAGTATGTTTAGATAATTGACAAACATCACACGTGAAAGAATTCAAATTTTTATTGCGAAATAACGAAGGAAAAAGTTTTGCAAGATACAAAAAACTCGGATGCCATAAACGATAATGTAATAATAAAATATCATTGTTCAAACTCAAAGAATTAATAGAAAATGAGGAATTAAATGAACGTGCACACTGAGAAGCAACAACACGAGTGGGTCGAATGAGGTATAGGCCTGCACAGATCTCAGCATTGCCAATCGTCCGCCCCGAAGCCAAGTCCTGAAAAACACAAGAGGTAGACAAGAATTTAGTGACACAGTTGAGATCCATACTTAGGCGACTAACAGATAACAGGTTGCACTCAAGATCAGGAACATATAAAACTGATTTTAGCACCAAATCCTCCAAGAGGGGTACTGAACCAGTGCCAACAACTGGCACACAGCAACTATTTGCAATCCGGACAGAGCAACCTGAAGTGCTTGGCTGATAGGATTGAAACATGTTCAAATTCCCCGTCATGTGCTCAGATGCACCTGAATCAATGATCCAATAATCTGATAACATCTGATGTGAGAGCAAGGCTTTGGAAACAATACCTGTATGGGCATGATTACCAGCACCAAGAGGCGGAGCGTTGTTGGATGGAAGTGCTTTAGACAACAAATTTTGAAGGGCATCAAGTTGCTCTTTGCTGAAGGGTTGGGAAGCTTGGCCAGATCCGTCAGATTGGGCAACTTGAGCACGCCGCTGACGGAAAGATTTCCAGTTTGCCGGTTTACCATGAATCTTCCAACAAGTGTCAAGAGTGTGATTAGGTCTGTTGCATTTTTCACACCAAGGGCGACCATTACACATATTATTGGAGGAACCGGAAGGCTGCCCAACCGAGCCAGTGTGATGAGAAGCAAGATCTTGTTGAGGTGCCGCACCAGGAAGGGTTCTTGGTGCTGCCAAAGCTGATCCCTCAATTAACTGGGTACCAGTCGGAGAGCTCATCATTAATTTCCTTCGGCTCTCTTCATGGCGCATGGCGGAGAAGGCTTCACGCAGCCGAGGCAGGGGCTTAATGGACAGAACCCGTGCCCGAACATCATCAAGGTTGGTGTTGAGGCCCAATAAAAATTGAAAAAGGCGTCGAGTTTCGACGATGGATCTGTGAATTGATTCATCATCAGAACACTTCCACTCATAGGACTCGAAAAGATCCAGTTGTTGCCAGTATCTTGTAAGATCTGTGAAATACTGGGTAACGGTGGACTCCCCCTGTTTCAGCGCCTGAATACAGCTTTCGATGTCAAACAGCTCGACGATATTATCCTTGCTGGAGAAAGTATCCCTGACAGCATCCCAAACTGATTTGGCCGTGGAATACAATAGGAATTGTTCACCAATATCGGGTGTCATGGAATTGATAAGCCATGACATCACCATATTGTTTTCGATATTCAATGTTTTAAACGCGGCTTCATCAGTTTTGACAGGGCAGCGGCTTGAGCCAGAAATAAAGTCATCTCGACCCCTACCTCGAATAAACATCCTCACCGACTGAGACCATTGAAGGTAATTGAGTCCACTTAACCGATGATTCGTAATAAAATTCGAAGAAAAATCAGTAAGTGTTGGTGGGGTGAGTGTAGTGGTAGAATTTGTGGTGGCCGAGGAAGAAGAATCTGTAGAAGCCATTTGTGCGATGGGCAGTGATGAATCGAACGGGAAAACAAAATCGTGAACAGTAATCGCCCCCGCGTGAACAGTAAACGCACCGCGTGAACAGTGATCGCGCCACGTGAACAGTGTTCGCGCCGCGTGAACAGTGCCGTGAACAGTAATCGCCGCGTGAACAGTAACCGCGCACAGTAACAACCGCGAAAAACTTTGTTGAAAAAAAATTCGTATAAGATCTAATGGCTCTGATAGCATGTAGAAAGATGAGTTTAAGAGAACTAGAAACTCTTTATTCAAAACTATATCAAAGAAGAGATACAATGTAGGTTTATATAGACTCATAATACTAAAGAGTCCTAAGAAAAGAAAACACTCCAATAAATCAAATACAAAGATTATCTTAGCTCCTTATCTCATAACAATTTCTATCTATCTATTTATTCAACACCCTTTAATGACACAATTTGAGCAATGTACTAAATGTCATTAATGAGATTGAATGGTAGCATTTTATAGGGTTGAATGAGAATAAATGGTGGCATGATTGAGTGATACAATTGCATTACCTTGAATGACTAGTGTTATGACTTTAGCAAGTCAATGAATGACTCTCATGATTTGGAAATGCAATTGATTAGGCAAATTTTCGGGGCTTCACACATCAACAACTGATTAACATATATTTTTTCCTAATCGGTTCAGGCCAAACCCGCGCATCAACAAAAAAACAAATTTTATTTAACAAAAAAATTAGTTTGTTAAATTTGGAAAAAAAAAAACTTTTGAAAAAAAAAAATTTGTACGAGAAATAGGAATGAATTACTATTCATTCATATTCCTTGCAATAGTAAGAAAAAAAATTAGTTTGTTAAATTTGGCAAAAAAAAAGTTCTGCAAAAAAGGTTAAAAATATTTTTTTACGAGGAATAGGAATGAATTACTATTAATTTCTATTCCTTGTAATAGTAAGATTTACGACACTTATATATAAGGTAAAATAAAAAATAAGGCCCGAGACCACGTTTCTTCAACATAAAAATATATATTTGCGCGCGTCTTACTCTCCATTCTCTTACCCATCATCACTCATTTCCAATCACAATTTTGTGTGCAACTCACACTCACTCTCCTCTTTCAATGTGTGAATATTTTAAATAAACTTTTCCTAGATAATTATTAAATTTTTTGGTGATGCATGTTGATAACTTAATAAATTTTATATATTAGAATTTTGTATTTAAATTTTTTATTTTATTCCATTTTCTTTTATTTTTAAAATAATAGTATTATATGTAAGGGGTATTTTCATAGTTTATAAACTCGATCTGACAATTTACCCGTTCAAAGCAATATGTCACCGGGTTACTAATTCAACTAAGTTTTTTTTAAAAAAAAATTATAAAATTAAACTTAAAATAATAATACTAATTTTATAAAGGTACACTTTCTTTTTAAAAAAATTACTTATGTTTTTTATAAAAATTTTAAAATATAATTTGATACGAATTGACCAGCCCGTTCAACTACCGGTTAGTTGAACTAGTAATCTGGTGACATATTGCTTTGAACTAGTAAATTGTCGGATCGGGTTTATAAACTATGAAAATTCCCTTACATATAATACTATTATTTTAAAAATAAAATAAAATAAAATAAAATAAAATAAAATAAAATAAAATGGAATTTTAAATATATTCTAATATATAAAATGCTATTTTAATAATAAAAGTTATCAACATGCATCACCGATTAGTTGAACTAGTAACCCGTTGACATATTGCTTTGAACTATTAAATGGTCGGGTCGGGTTTATAAACTATGAAAATACCCCTTACATATAATACTATTATTTTAAAAATAAAAGAAAATAGAATAAAATGGAATCTTAAATATAAAATTCTAATATATAAAATTTATTAAGTTATCAACATGCATCACCGAAAAATTTAATAATTATTTAGGAAAAGTTTGTTTAAAATATTCACACATTGAAATAGGGAGAGTGAGTGTGAGTCGCACACAAAATTGTGAGCGGAAATGAGTGAAGCCTGTAAGGGCATGGAGAGTGAGACGCGCGTAATATTTTTTTTTTTGTATGTTGAAGAAACGTGATCTTGGATCACGTTTCTTATCGCGTTTCTTAATGGAGAGTGAGACGCGCGTAATTTTTTTTTTTTATATGTTGAAGAAACTTGATCTTGGATCACGTTTCTTATCGTGTTTCTTAAGAAACGTGGTCTCGTATTGTGTTTCACGCTACTTTGGTAAAAAAAAAAATTTAAACCGTTATTTTTTTTATTTTTATAATATTTAATTAATTTAGCCGGTAATAAGCGTACCTTTTCAATTTAATATTAATCAAATCTTGATTAGATGGATAGAGCCGAATGAAATGGATGGAAGAATGAATGAATTCAAAACCCAAGTCCAATCCCCCTCAAATCAACGCTAAAATCCCTTTCTGCCTCTCGGTTATTCATTATTTAATTTCATCTCCGCCATTACTATTTTAATTTATTTCACCACTTGTTTGCGAATAAATTTGTTTAAATTCTGGGTATAAACCTCCTCAAATCTGTATCTTTTACGTATTTACCATGAAGATTTCACTGCACGTAAGCCGCTGAAGCTTATGATTCCAATGCTGAGGTGAAGTAGGCCACTCCAGAGCGTAATTCATTGAATTGATGCCAAATCAGGATTGTTGTATGCAGATTGCTTCAAATTCCTGGCAAACATTTAAATGGTAATGGAGAATAACGACAGCTGCGGCAGTGCGGTGGTGGAATCGTCTCCAAAGAAGAACGGGCTACAGCGAAAGAAGTTGGAGGTGTACAATAAGGTTCTACGCCGTCTCAAAGAAGTCGACCACCTGGAGGCTCAGGAACCTTCTTTCGACGATCATCTATGGGACCATTTCAATCGCCTCCCCGCCAGGTTAACTTGACCTTTCGAATAATCCTTTTTATTTTGCGTTGATCTTTTGGTAGCTGAGATTTTTGATTAATATAGTTGTCGTTACTGGTTCTGGAGTGCGTTCTGCCTCTGGGTCTTCTGGAAATCGTTCTTTTCAATTTCTATATAGTACTTCCCGATCTAGTCGTGGTGGTAAGGTAGTAAAAACATTACCAAGTCATGTTTTTTTTAACCATGCATGTTAAGAAGAGTAGTTTTTTTCTTCTTCGATTTCTATATATCTGTACATAACACGTGACGACTGTAATATCGATGATTTCAATATCCGTGCATTGAAGGTATGCGATGGATGTGAATGTGGAAAGGGCGGAAGATGTGCTCACTCACAAGAGATTACTGTATCTGGCTCGTGATCCTGCGAATAGGCCTGCATTTGAAGTACGACTTGTGCAGGTAAGTAGTTCTTAATATTAGATGATATCCGACCTCGAGTGTGTGTTAGACGAAATTTTTGACCTTCTCTTCCTATTTCTGAATTTATTCTGTGGTATATCTTGATAAACCCTAAATATGTACGCGATAATTGATGGGTTTGGTGCCGCTTAATTATAAAGGTGATCGATCATCGAGACCTTTAGTGATAAGCGTTACAGACGAAATGCTGAAACGATCTGCCGAAGCAAATGCCATTTAAGCTTTCTCATATAAGGCTAATTAGGTCTTATTAAGTACTAGTTTTTTTTGGGCACCGCACAAGGTGCGGTGCCAGGTACCAGCATGTTGGTCAATTTTTTCTTGATTTGATCAAAAAATATAACAATTCAATGACCGATTTTAATAATTTTTTTTAAAAAAACGACTATGTTATGGTAATTGAATGGGAAAAAAAATAACCAAATGACTACTCTATCTTTTTTTTAAAAAAATGATGTTGATCTTACTATATAAACTGAAAAAATAACATTTGAAGTTGCGTGCATAAATCGATTAAGATATATTTTTTTCCTAATCGGTTCATGTCAAACACAAACATCAACAATATTATAAAAATAATATAATATATATATATATTATATATTATATATATATATTATATTATATTGCAAAAAGAAAAAACAAAAGTGGCAAGGGTTACTGTTTCTCCCAACAGTAATCCTTGCTCACTTATTATATATGGTAATTATTTCAGCTATATTTCAAGGATATTTATGGAAGACTTGTGGAAGCTGAGATGAGTTTTGGAAAGAAAAGGATAGCCAGATTTTTCACATCTCTGATTTGCATTATATGCAAACCACTGGCAAATTATTGTGATGATTAGTGTGTTCTTCTTTTTTCAACTAGGATTTTATGAAATCAGATATCATTTTCTTAAGTCTTCAGATCAGTTGAAATCGTATTTATTCAGTTCAATATGTTAAATTATGAATCATCCTACACAAATCATGTATTTATCTGGTTTTCTAATTGTTTGTCTTGGAAAGATCATGCTACATTTTAATTCTTGATTTTCGTGTTCTCTTTTGTTCTGTTGAGAGTTGTCCACAATGAGAATTTACAAGTCATGCTAGCTCTTTATAAGATACATGAGTTACTTCACTCATCACCAATTGGTCCAATTGGTTATGTATTGGTTATGAGTAACCACGTGAATTTATGGTATCAGAGCAAGTTTTTCATGTAATTGGTTATTCCGCACACATGCTCACCATCACTAGCGTTAATAATCAAAGTATTTGACTAATATAATGTCATACGTGAGGGAGCGTGTCGAGAGTTGCTTCACATTGGGAATTTACAAGTCATTCTAGCTCTTTATAAGATGACGGGTTACTCCACTCGTCACAACTTTTATGAGTTAGGAAATCCGTGAATTCTTAATATCTTCTAGCGATTGGTCTACCTGCTTCTATTAACTTTATTTTGTTACTTGAAGGTTCATAAATGATGTTATCAGGAGTAAATCAATTGTCTATATAGGTTTTACCAGTCTCTGACGGGAATTCAGGAGATTCAATCCATTCACACCAACCACAAAAGGGAAGGTATTAAAACACTTATTCTATTCCAAGGTTACTAGTAATGTACGTAGTTCCATTGTTTTGATGAGCTCTTAATTAACTTAAAATAATAAAAAAATCTGCCGTTTGCAACCCCTAAAGGTTTTGTTTCTCATTATATATGCTGAAATCTGTACTCCTTTTTTTTGCCAGCATCCATCCACCACCTGCCTTTGGCTCTTGCCCTAATCTTGAGTTACTTGCACTTGAAGCAAGCAAATCAGAAGATCAAGATGGGAACAGTGCTGTAAATGCTAGTGACAAATGTCTAAGGTATAAGCTAATGGATGGTAAGCTTTTGATTTAATTGTTTTTATAATGCTCAACCTTTAACTCTATCAACAAAGCATTAAGTACATGGACACCTGAACCTCATGTGTGTACCACAAAAAAATTGTCCATGCTGTCAAATTTGTTCCAGAAATTTAAGTCCCTTGTGGGCACTTAAGTCATGCATTGATTGAAAGGGGATTCTTACCTCATTCTTTTGATGCGTACGTGCTGTGTTATTAAAGCAAAATATTAACAATCCGTCAAATCTCAAATGTATAATGATACAATTATACATAAACTTGCGTAATGTTCTTAACATTATTGAATGGACGAGATTTTACTGTTTCACTGAATTGTCATGTACACTTTGCTTTATGTCATATAATTCTCACATCTTCTGATAATTGAATATTGCAGGCCCATGCATGAAATTGTTTCACTATTTCAGTGAATTGCCATGTACACTTTTGCTTTATGGAATATAATTCCCACATCATCTGATAATTGAATATTATGCAGGCCCATGCATGAAATTACTTTCTCAACAGACGACAAGCCAAAACTCCTCAGTCAGGTAATTTATTTGCTTGCTCGCTGATACATCCATCACGTGAGCACCTACTGATATTTTCTTGCAGGATCTGGCTTCCCCACTGATTGTTATAGGATTATGGAAATCTTGCTTTCTATCTTGACCAATTTAGTTGGATGGTAAATTAATTATGTTGACAGTGACTGGCTTGGGTTTGAATATTTCTCTCAAAAGTTCTGGAATGGATTTTTTGGTTATTTCATAATGAAAATACGTTGGGAAGAAATTTTCAACTTCCCATTTTCGGTCTATGATGACATAAGCATAATGATTTTCAGTAACCATCTTGAAACATGTCAATAAATGCTGATTATTAAGATTTTTTTGCCTAAAGGGGTCTTGTCATTATGTTAGGCTCGCATTCTGTTGTTCAATGTACTGTCAGAAGAGCTAGTTTCCTCTGTTGACCGAACCATTAGGATTTTTCCTTGCAGTTGACTTCCTTATTAGCTGAAGTTGGGCTGAATATAAAGGAAGCACATGCTTTTTCTACTGTGGATGGCTATTCTCTAGATGTTTTTGTTGTTGATGGTTGGCCATTTGAGGTATATCCATCTTTATCTAAACTGTCATTTGTCTTGTCTAGAGTGCTTCATTCTTGGTGAATATAGCTTCAAGAATGACCTGAAGGTTTATATCATGCCACCATCACAATATTGTCATGCATTCCACAAACTTGATGGCAATATGTGGGGTTTTCCTCATTCGTTTAGTTCTGTTGTTTAAACTTTAAAACAAAGATTTTCAACTTTTCAGGAGGTTGATCAACTACAAACTGCACTGGAGAAAGAAGTATTGAAAATTGAGGTAATCGTTTTCTGTCTTCGGGTAACTGACTTTCTTGAAATTCACGTGGATTGGCATGATTTATTATTAGATTACTTTCTCTCTTGGTTATTCACTAGTGCATCATTTTTATTTGGGACCGTTATTCACACCTTGTCACAATATAATGCTGAGGCAACTAGCTATAACTTGTCGTTTTAAAAAAAACCATTGTCAACTTCCTCATTTATGACTATGTTTCCTTTGAAGGTATCTGTTGATATTTCTTGTATATATAACTCAGTCAATTCACTACTGTGAAACATTTACGATGATAGTTTGCGGCATGCAGAAAACTTCTCGGGCAAATCCACATTCTTTGTCTCCTCTCAGCGAGCACGAGCACATAGAGATCAAACGCGAATCTGATCATTTGGCAATACCCAATGATGGCACTGATGTTTGGGAAATGGATCCAAGTTTTTTGAAATTCGAGTACAAAGTTGCATCGGGATCATATGGTGATTTGTATGTGCAATGGATGCTACCTTTGAAGTTTATGCTTGGTGATAAGTGTTCAATTCATTAAGAGAGTTTATGGTTTCAGATATAAAGGTACTTACTGCAGTCAGGAAGTAGCAATCAAAATTCTCAAGGCAGAGCGCTTGAATGCAGAACTTCAGAAAGAGTTCGGCCAAGAAGTATACATAATGAGGTTTGTTGCATTACTTCTATGAATTCATTGGTCATCTAGCTGTAGAGAGATGCTTTTCTGTTTTTATCTTTACTCCCTGCTGGTGACTGTTGAAGATCATGATTATTCTATTTGAAAACCTTGTATGTGCAAATGCAAAACCCTATTTATCAGAACGTGTAACTTGCAGAAAAGTTCGACACAAAAATGTTGTTCAGTTTCTAGGGGCTTGCACTAGACCTCCAAACCTCTGTATTGTGACAGGTATGGCTTGTAGTACCTATACATTTTGAAATGCGCATTCGGATTACTTTAATATGTGAATAAATTAGAACTGCAAATATTTTTTTTTGGTTGCTGTTTCAGCAAACTTTGTTTTAAATTTTACACTTCTTGAATTGCAGAATACATGTCCGGGGGGAGTGTTTATGATTATCTACACAAGCAAAAGGGTACCTTTAAGCTTCCATCTTTACTCAAAGTGGCTATTGATGTATCAAAGGGAATGAACTATTTGCATCAGAACAATATAGTCCACAGGGACTTAAAGGCTGCCAATCTTTTGATGGATGAAAATGAAGTAAGCATTAAGTGCGTCAAATGCATGAGTAGCTTCATGTTGTAAAATCTTTGGCAGTTGCTTCATCGAATGGCATCTGATATTTCAAATTGCAGATTCATCCTAACTTGTGATGAACTTGCAGCTGAAGTCTCTATCTCTGATAATAAGTATATGAACTAAGCATCTGTTTTCGATTGATGTACTTCTTATTTTGAAAAGATAATCATTTAAGCTTGATATTACTTGTGTGCATAGGATTGCATATAATTGTTTTACTTCTTTGGTGGGAATTAATTGTGTGGGTGTGCAGCATCTTATTGTGAAAGTTTCCAGATATATGGGTGTTCCATATTCTCAGACCAGAACATAAGTGTGCATTATCACGCATTGTCCGTAGTACGAGTCAAATTGGGCTTTATTGCTGCTTTTGGAAGAGGACAACTCAAAATCTTTATTTGCAGGTGGTTAAGGTTGGTGATTTTGGGGTGGCCAGAGTGATAGCAGAAACAGGTGTGATGACTGCTGAAACTGGGACATATCGGTGGATGGCTCCTGAGGTATACCTTTTTATAATGAATCAGCACTTGGGCTCCGTACAGTTCTATTTGAAGATAGTGAGAGTGTTGCATTTAGCTCCATCTGAAGTGGATATGATATTTTCTAGTGGCGTAACATCATAGTTTTGACTTATCATATGCTCTACTCCTTATAGTTCTGGTTCTAGTTGGAAATTGTTGCGTACTATCTATTTGCTCTTGCTCATGAAGTTTTGTTGCCTTTGAAGGTCATAGAACACAAACCCTACAATCATAAGGTTGACGTCTTCAGTTTTGGGGTGGTTTTATGGGAACTGCTGACTGGAAAGGTATAGTTTTGCCACACGAAATTTTGAAAGCAGTATTTCTTGCTGTTAGTTATACATATTCTTTGTTGACTTGCCAGCTTCCATACGTGTACTTAACACCTTTGCAAGCGGCAGTCGGAGTGGTGCAAAAGGTATATACCCAATCAATTGAGATTACATGCTTAGTAGTAGTATTTGTTGTCCTTTGATTTAAATAACATGATTTCATCCTACTTTTAGGGTCTCCGGCCAACTATTCCTACACACACTCATCCAAAGCTTGCTAAACTGCTTGAGAGATGTTGGCAGCAAGATCCTACTTTGAGACCCGACTTTACTGAAATAACGGAAATCTTACAGAAAATTTCAAAGGAGGTATTGTTTCATAGAATCCAGTTGAATGATCACTGTTCTCTCTCCACTCTCTCTCTGATTGTAGCGACACGAATCAAAGTGAAATTAATGATGTTTGGGTTCCAATGCTTTACAAATCACACTTTGAATTGCCTCCAGTATCGCTTCATCTAGTGCAGCTGATGCATCTTATGCTTGCTTGTCTGATTTGCACTGAACCAACTGTTACTTTTAGACGGGGTGAATAACCCACTTATTGACCGACTCTACTGCTTCCCTGAAATTTTTTATCCCAGTTCATCATGTTCATATTTTCCCCAGAGTACCACCATTCCCATTAACACATTGCAGATGTATTTTAGAAACCTTGGAGTTTTTTTTTTGGCTGCCTTTAGTCTTGTATTGGTGTAGGTGCCGACTGATGTTGTTTTCTTGTATTTGGTTAAGGTTGGAGATGACAGAACCGACAATCGTCGAGGATTTTTTTCCAGCTTCAGACATGGACGACATCAATAGATCTGATAAGGATACAATTCAAACAAGATCAAATATTTGAATACCAAATATCAAATATTTGAGATCTCAGATTACTCTATCAAAGATCACAACTAGATAAGATAAGAATATCATTTTGTATCTAAGTTGTAGCTAAAGTATAGGAGGTTGTTTAGATTTCAGTTTCATCACTTGTATATATATATATGTTCAATGGTATCAATAAAACAATTCAAGATGAATTCATCATTCCTCTCTAAATCTATCATGGTATCAGAGCATTGAATCTCTCTTCTTCTTCCTCAATCTCGACATGACGACAAACACAACCTCTTCCTCTTCAAACTCATCAACCACAAACACTCACACCACCACAGAATCTCAGAATACATTGATAAGCATCAATATTGCTGCACAAACTCCCCTCAAACTCACGTCCCAAAACTATGTCTCTTGGCGACTCCAATTCCAAACTCTCTTCATCGGCTATGATTTACTTAAATATATTGATGGTTTGACACCATGTCCGGTTGCTACTCTTACTGTCAACAACACAGAAACACCAAATCCAGCCTACTCTCATTGGATTCGGCAGGATCAATTACTACTCAATGCAATTGTTGGTTCTCTGTCACCAACAATAATCCCTTTTATTGCTCGAGTCACAACCTCTCGTGAAGCCTGGACAATACTAGCCAACACCTATGCGAAACCATCTCGGGGACGGATCAAACAGATCAAAAATACACTCAAAAATCTTACCAAAGGCACCCAGAACATCACTGAATTTCTTCAAACCGTTAAAGCACGGGCGGATGAACTTGCAATCCTTGGAGCTCCACTGGATCAAGAAGATCTCACGGAAAAAATTCTGGAAGAACTCGGTGATGATTACAAAGAACTGGTTCGTGCTGTTCAGGCCAGGGACAACCCTATTGACTTCGATGAACTTCATGAAAAACTTATCAACTTTGAAGCCATCCTACAAGGATCCAAAGCTGGTGCCTCATACTTTCCAGCATCTGCCAATCCCACAAATCGAAACACTACTGGCTGGCGTCCCAACTTCAAAACAAACAACAATGGCTGGAATCAATCCTTCAGATCTGGAACAAACAACACAGGTTGGCGTCCACCTTCTGGTCCAGGGCCTATCTCTGCCAGACACATTCCAGGGCCTGGTCATCCGCGTCCTCCACAACGCCCTTACCTTGGATATTGTCAAATATGTCGCATTCAAGGACACACGGCCAAAAGATGTCCTTCCTTCACCTTTGTCCCTGTTCAATCCAATGCAGGGTCACTTGGGCAGGCAGCTTTTTCACAGGCACCACCTAGAGCTCACTATGCAGCCAACAATCCACCTACTCAACCATGGCTAATGGACAGTGGTGCTTCTCACCATGTCACCTCTGACTTGAGCAACCTCTCCCTTCATGCGCCCTATGCTGGATTTGATGATATAATGATTGGTGATGGCACGGGTCTACCAATAACCCACACTGGTTCCACATCCCTCAAAACCCCTACTACTCAGTTTACTTTGGACAATGTTTTATGTGTTCCACATATGAAAAAGAATCTCATTTCCATTTCTCAATTTTGCTCCTCTAATCAGGTTTCCATTGAATTCTTACCATCCTCTTTTCTTGTGAAGGATCTTCGCACGAGAGTACCAATGCTGAAGGGACAAACTAAGGATGGTGTCTATGAGTGGCCGGCATCACCACCGTTACTTGCATTCTCTAGTGTCAAAACATCATCCCCAATCTGGCACCACCGATTAGGCCATCCAGCTCTCCACATTCTCCATCACACTGCTTCGCGTCATAAGTTAGATTTATCTTCATCTATTTCAGATTTTTCATGCAATGCATGCCACTGTAATAAGAGTCATAAACTCCCATTTTCAAACTCTACTCTCATATCCAATAACCCATTGGAAATTTTGTTTTCTGATGTATGGACATCCCCTGTCATTTCTCATGATGGTTTTAAATATTATGTTATTTTTGTTGATCACTTTACCAAATATATTTGGTTTTACCCACTAAAACACAAGTCTGATGTTAAAGATATTTTCATTCGATTCAAAGCTCTAGTGGAACGACACTTTAACCATCACATTCAAACCTTATACTCCGATAATGGGGGTGAATATATTGCACTTTCAAACTATCTAGCTCTTCATGGCATCTCTCATTTCACTACACCACCACACACCCCTGAACACAATGGTATCTCCGAACGACGCCATCTACACATAGTCGAAACAGGTCTCACCTTACTGACTCATGCCTCAATTCCTTTAATCTTTTGGCACAATGCTTTCGCTACCGCAGTGTACCTAATTAACCGTATGCCATCCCCGAATCTTGGCTACTCTTCCCCTTATGAAAGCATATTTCATCACTCGCCCAACTACTCCAAACTCAAAGTTTTTGGATGCCTTTGCTATCCATGGCTCCGACCATATACATCACACAAGCTTGAACCACGCTCCAAACCCTGTGTCTTCCTTGGATACTCCCTCACTCAGAGTGCTTATCTATGCTTTGATCCCTCATCCTCCAAAACATTTGTCTCACGACATGTCAAGTTCCTCGAGTCTATTTTCCCTTTCTCGTCCATCTCAAGCCACTCTCCTCGCCCTGACTCATCCACCTCATCAGCCTGGATCCCACCTATTATCCACATAACCCAGGATGATCTGCCACTCATGCCACCACCAGCGGCGACCTCTCAGCATTTACCCGAGTGTGAAGGTTCTTCTCCACCACAAGGCCTCATAGATCAGACAATCAATCATACACCAGAACCCATCACAATCACACCACCCAACCCAACCACTACTGACACTATAAATACACCAGCACCCCCATTAACTACCTCCACCCATCATATGTGCACCAGGGCCAAAGCCAACATCCACAAACCTATAAAAAAACTCAACCTCCATGCCCAGTTATCTTCATCTCCTGATATTGAACCAACTACAGCATCCCAAGCTTTAAAAGATCCCAAGTGGCGTCAGGCCATGTCGGATGAATATGATGCTCTTGTTCGAAATGGGACATGGGAACTAGTGCCATCTACACCCACTCAGAATGTAGTTGGTTGTAAGTGGATCTTTCGCATTAAACGCAATTCTAATGGCTCAATTGACAGGTTTAAAGCTCGTTTGGTTGCTAAGGGATTTCACCAACGTCCGGGAGTTGATTATCATGATACTTTTAGTCCCGTTGTTAAGCCAACCACAGTTCGCCTTATTCTAAGTCTCGCAATAAGCCGTGGGTGGGAACTTCGCCAACTTGATGTCAACAATGCCTTTTTGCAAGGTCACCTTCATGAAAATGTTTTCATGAGTCAACCTTCAGGATTCACTGATCTAGAATATCCATCCCATGTTTGCAAACTAAGGAAAGCTATTTATGGCTTAAAACAAGCCCCACGTGCTTGGTATCATGAACTTCGTACTTTCCTCCTACAATCCGGATTCACGAACTCTCATGCTGACACATCTCTCTTCATATCCACCAACAATGGTCATATCATATATCTACTTGTATATGTGGATGATATAATTATCACTGGCGATAATGTCCCTATGCTGCATAACTTTGTCAAGATCTTGGCTGCTCGGTTCTCACTTAAAGATCTTGGCTTGCTCTCATACTTTCTCGGGGTCGAAATCATTCCTAATAACCAAGGTGTTCTCCTATCTCAACGGCGATATATGTTGGATCTTCTTGCTAGAACTCACATGTCTGATGCAAACCCGGTGCAAACACCATTACCCGCAGACTCTAACCTCACTTTACACTCTGGGACACCGTTGGCTGATCCCACTGAATATCGGGCTGTTTTGGGTAGTTTGCAATATCTTCTACTCACTCGTCTTGACATCGCATTTGCAGTTAATAAATTATCTCAGTTTATGCACAAGCCAACTACAGATCATTGGGCTCTAGTCAAACGTCTGATACGATATCTTTGTGGCACTCTTAATCATGGTCTGCAGCTCCACCGCAACTCACCTATCTCACTTCATGCTTTCTCTGATGCCGACTGGGCAGGGAACAAGGATGACTACACCTCGACAGGTTCCTACATTATTTATCTTGGCCGCAATCCTATTTCTTGGACATCAAAGAAGCAAAGAACAGTAGCTCGTTCCTCCACCGAAGCAGAATATCGATCAGTTGCTAACACTACCGCTGAGATTAATTGGGTGTGCTCTCTCCTCACTGAGCTCGGGGTCACACTATCCGCTTGTCCGGTTATCTACTGTGATAACATTGGGGCAAACCAACTTTGCTCCAATCCCATTTTTCACTCCAGGATGAAACATGTGGCTATAGACTTTCATTTCATCCGCGATCAAGTGCAGAATGGTTCTCTTCGAGTTGCTCATGTGTCATCTACCGATCAACTAGCTGACATCCTAACAAAACCTCTACCGCGGACTCGGTTCATTTCTCTCAGGGACAAGATTGGACTCTCATGTCGAGCTCCATCTTGAGGGGGTATGATAAGGATACAATTCAAACAAGATCAAATATTTGAATACCAAATATCAAATATTTGAGATCTCAGATTACTCTATCAAAGATCACAACTAGATAAGATAAGAATATCATTTTGTATCTAAGTTGTAGCTAAAGTATAGGAGGTTGTTTAGATTTCAGTTTCATCACTTGTATATATATATATGTTCAATGGTATCAATAAAACAATTCAAGATGAATTCATCATTCCTCTCTAAATCTATCAAGATCATGGAGAGAAAAATATACGCTTTAACTGAGTTTAACACATGATATATCGAGTCTCCGACTTTGCTAGAATGGATACGGCTCATTGCTCATTTGGATAGACTCAAGTTTGAGTCGTGCTTTGTGCAAAAAATTACTTTAGCCCTTCTTTAAGTCCAAAAAAAAAAAAACACATGATATACTCAACTCACTTCACCTCCAATTTTGCTCAAATTTATTTATTGTTTTGTGTTATTGTTATTGTTATTAAATTTTCACTGTACAGTAGCAGGCGCTATCCTTTATTTCTTTCAAGTGAGGTTCTGCTAATTAATATTCAGCCTTTTGAGCCAATTGTCGCCTTGATTTGTTACGAATTTTTGTTTGCCTTGGTTGAGGATCATCGTTTAAAGTTTGATTAAAAACTTTGCTGCAAGTCGCAAGAGTCTCCAAAAAAATAAAAAAAAAATAAAAAACAAAAAAAAAAAACTATGTTGCAAGGACGTGGACATTTTTATAGTTCTATGTCATGAGACGTGACTAGTTAACTTGGCTTATGATAAACATTGATATATATAACAAGTAATATATCTCTGGCGGAGTTAATCATTTAAAATACATTAAAAAATAAAAAGATACCCCGAGCGTGACCTCACTCCGAACAACAGTGAAGGAGATACATTTTTCTCTATTTTATTTGTTGTTTGAAGTTTTCTTATCCAATATAACCACTAGTCTTGCGCGGTTCCACTATTGGGTTTCTAATCTGGTATACATGCGCAACAAACCGCCCATCACAAACAGAACAAATGGTCTAAGAGAATAAAAAGATGGCCCGTACATTTTGATCATACATAAACATACATATATAACCCCAAACAAGTTGGAATAAACAAATGTCATTCATAACAGTGCTCCATAGTAGACGGCATTACATATGACAACAAAAATTATTCCCAAGACCCAAAACTAATAAAAAATTATTCTCAAAAGTTTTCAAAATGATAATGGTTCATTTTATGTTGCAAATATGTGTTTGGTACCTCATAACAGGAGCGGAGCTGTCATCACATGGCTAGTCAAATTTCTTGGGCCTACCTAATGATCCTTCACCTTGCGGGACCTCTTCATTCTTGTTATTTGGCTAGCAGCATCTACATCATAGAATCAAATATCATATGATTCTACATCTACATCTAAATTGTTTTGCTTTTATAAGGACAACGACAGAGAAAATGTAAAGATCATGTGACACATGAAATAGAGGGAAATAATCTTTGACATGAGTTTCATCTTGTTCTTTTTTTTACGAACATTGAGATCGTCTTCATGAATAACATAAGGGTAACTTATGAATATTGTCGTAACATTGAGGTCGTCTTCAATTTATACATGAATGTATATTCATGATTTTTTAGAATTTTTATTTTTATGAACATATGAGTTTTTATGCTTAGTTAGCAAAATATGTTATATCCCTAATCAATACTTTTGCAGCAATCATGCCCTGATTGGAAGTCGGCAATCCTAGATAGCGACTTCGGTTACTTTGAAAAGAAAAAAAAATCGGTATTTTGATAAATATATAATTTTTTGGATCAGATGATTAAAAAACCCTGAGACATTCTCTGTAGCGTATGGTAATTTTTTAAGGCCATCAAGCTTTTTGAAAGAAAGAAAGCAGCAAGAGTCATCCATTGGTAAATATCACTCTAAAGCTTAAAAGTTCTTTCTTTAAAAAAATTCCATAAAAATTACAAGCGCAACATTTTTCTTCACCTTCTGAATCGGAGGATGTTTAGTTTATACAAATAATTATATCACAATTCCTTTTGTCATGCTAGTTCTAAATTCATGAAAGTGCCAAATTTAAGAAAATTTGTGGTGGTATTTTTTTTTTTTAAAGTTTAATGTTGTCCTAAGAGAACTGCAATAATCGAGAGAATAGTACAATGAAAGATAAATCTTGAATATAAAAAGGTTAATGTAGTTATTAAATTTTTTCTACGCAGCAGCAGGGGGGATATGAAGACCAGGAAAAAAAAGATATTCAAATGTTTATGAATACAGAGATGGTGAAAAATAGTAAACTCCTAAATGAAACTCGAGAGTCCAACCACTGAATCAGGAAATTAGCAAATCTTATAATTGAAAGCCAAAACATTCAATCAGGAAATTAGTAAATCTTATAATTGAAAGCCAAAATAAATCTTATAATTGAAAGCCAAAATATTGGTAGCCATTGTTTTTAATGCATGAGGAGAGGAATCTTGATCCATAAAAAAATGAAAAACAAGGTCGAATATGGAAGCATGATTGGGTATTCACATTAGACTTGATCACTTGACCTTTCTAGAATCTCATCCTTAACGAATTTCTCATCTTCATTCTTTTCATACATTTACATTTGAAATGCACAAAACTCTTTTTTTGACGAAAGTTAAGTTGCCTTTTATTTTGCTTTGTAATCTCATCTTTATTGAGAACTAAACTTTATATCATTTGATATTATTGAACAAATTCAGTCGTTCATCTTGAAATTGTTAAAAATCTTATCAATCTAATTGCCAATTAAGATGATGTTTTGCCTTAAAAAAAATCATTCCTACTTTGTGGAGCCTAATTACCATCTGATATAGCATTTATATGTTTTTTTCAGGGAAAAATCTACCTCTGTTCAATCTCATATGTGCTTCCATAAAACCTGTACACAAACAATCTCCTAAGAAGTCCTCAAAAATTAACGTCATGCAATATTGCAATTAGAACAAACAAAGGAAAATAGAAGCAGGAGTGAACACAACATCTGTAAACAGCAAAGGGAAAAAATGGGCAGAACCAACCTAGTAAAAACCCTCCCGCAATAACCAGCAAAAATCGAAAGCAGAAATGGCACAAGGAAAATGAACATTAAACAACGTAACTTATAGAAGAGATGTTAGGATCGGTCCGGAGTGTTTAGAGGGGGGGTGAATGAACACTCCTATTAAAAATTAATCCCTTGTGATTTCTTTCGGATTAGTGAAAGAAATCTATTTCTTAATCAACTCTTTTGCAGAACAGACCACTGAATATTTTAGTGCGGAACGGTCTGTTCTTAAATTAGTAAGAACGGCTCGATGGCTTGAATACTAGAACGAGTGCAGAATGATAAAACACAGAATATGTTTCTGGAAGTTCGAAGGTGGTGTAATCCTTCTACGTCTCCCATTCTTCCAATTAAGGAAGGATTCCACTAGAAGACTTTGATTTATACAATCATGTTGTACAAACCCGATTCAGCTGGATTTACCTCACTACCAGACTGAAACTCCTAGTCTCTCGATCTGTTCAGACACACTCTGTCTGACAGTTACAATTGTTTCTCACTTCTATATTTCAATACAGAATACACAAGATAGACTTTAGTCTATGCACACAATGATCCTAAATGATCAAATATTACAATATACTTGTGCTTATGAAGATTTTCAGCTCGAGAATGTCTGAGGTTGTAAGCTTGTGCTGTTTTGCTTTCTTGTGCGTTTTTCGATTGATCAGACTCTATCTTGAGCTCTTCTGTTGCATCCTTTTATAGTTGCATGTACCAACGACATTATTTCCCTTAATGTGCAACTCTTGACTCTGCTTAAACTCTGAGTAAGCTACAGTCTTCTTCTTTTAAGGTACTTGCCATTCTGGTTCATGCTTTCGGCGACTGTCAGGTAAGCTCTTCTTTGTCTTCTTACCTTTTATGGTAATCTTCAGTCCTTGGTCTTTTTCAGCATTAATTGCAACATTAAATGCTTCAATAAATAGCCGTTAATGATTCGGACTGAAGAGCCAATCTTATTCAGCCTTGACTGCTCTGATCTGATAGAAGTTGAGATCGATCTAAAGCTTCGATCTGGTCAGGCTGATTTCCATCGATCCGTTCTGTTTTGCGATATACCATATCAGCTTGATCTGTTTTGAGCATCGATCTGGTTAGTCTGATTTCTCTCGATCCGGTCTGATATATTTTGTCATCTTTAAAATCCGCAACTAACTAATTCCCCCTTTTTTATGATGACAAAACCTAGCTTCTAAATCTTTTTATCCAGTCTTTTAAGAACTCTGAAGCGTATACTTTCGGATCGATTACTTCTTCTTGTTCAAAATAAATGAACATTATTAAGTTAGAGTTCGGATCGATTAAGCCGTTTTTAGTTCAAAATAAATGAACAAGGACTTAAAAACTTAACAAAGAAAGATTTTTATTGATCACAAAAATCTTATATACAGACAGTCTGATTTAAGCAACGAAACTTCTACTTTCTTGAAGACTGAGACTGATGCGGCTTGAAGTCTTTTCTCTTTTCCCCCTTTTTGTCAGCAGCAATCTCTTGAAGAAAATCGACAACTTGTGCTAGCTGAGCGCTGATAGCGTCAAGACGAGTGTCTTGAGCACGAAGGGAATTGGCTACGGATGCTCTAACTTCAGTGGCCAGCTCGATCTGCTCTTTTCTCAGGCTGTTTTTATAGGTAGCTTGCTGAGAGAACAGATCATTCAGGCCTCGCTGAATGCTGCTAATACTGGATGTCATCTTCTCTTTAAATGAATCAAAATCCAAGACTGTGGTTCGCTGACTTTGATGGACCTCTATGACTCGTTGAGAGAGAGATATACAGTTATGAGATAAGTGCTGAAGGGTCCTAGCCAAGGATGGAGGTGTGTCAGATAAACGGCTTGGAGAGTGATCAGATGACGATAGGGTGTGATCAGCTTCTTCAGTAATTGGTATAAGTGAAGATAAGGCAGCTTGGCGTGTTTCGGACTGGATCAGGGTGACCAAGTCCGAAGAAAAATATTCTAAGAACGAAATATCTTCAGCAGATTGTTCTGGAGGAGTGCTAGGTCTCGAAGGCTCCTCAACCTGTAAAGCTGCAACAACGTTGGACACCACCAGATTCGGATCGACGAACTCTGGTGAGACAGCTGTTGTAAGTGCGGTGGTTGGACTGAGTTGAACATGGGAGACTGATGATCCCAGAGGAATAGACGTTGTTGGGGAGTCCAACAAAACATTCAAGGGTTCATCTTCTGTAGCAGACGGAGCATTAGTCATTGGCTGCTCCGCTGTCTGATCCGCTATTCGATCCGCTGTCTGGTCCGCTGTTCGATCTGCTGTCTGGTCCACTGCTCCAGAGGGAACAGTCTCGATGAAAGGTTCTGCCAGAGTCTTGCTCGCAGTTGGATGATCCAGGCTGGGTACTGGAGTGGATATGCTGAGCTTCTGTCGTTGAAATCGGACAGCTAAGTGAAGAGCATGAATATCCATTTCCAGTTGAGCAATAACAGCACCATCATCTTTGACAGTTGGAGTGCTCGGATCGAAATTTGCTTTCTTAGCGGCCAAGAGCAAATTCGCCAGTCTGAATCTCTGGTTGGCCTGAAAGAGATCTTTGCGAAGCACGCGACTCTCACATCATCCGTATCTGTCCCCTTAAGGACTTCTTCTTCCATTTTCTGCAGTCTTCTCAGCTTGCCGAAGAACATATCAATGTGGTTGATCGTTCTGTACTCGACATATTCATGAAAGACCACAATGAGCGCCTGGACCTTTTCTTCAACATCCTCCATAGCGATGTCGATGGCTGTTTGCGCGGCAGATTTGGGTTTGGAGGAGAGGGGTTCAGTGAGAATGGCTTTGCCCTTGCCGGTGGAAGATGGAGATTTGATCCCTGATTGGGTGTAGTCTCCCAATTCAGTGATAACAATCCCTTTGACCACGGGAATGGCAGAGGGGACTCGGATGGTTACTTTGGGTGCAGTGGTTGAAGCTGTTGAAGGTTGGGTTGTAGGTTGGGGTGTCATGACCCGACACGTTACATGATCATGCATACGCATCATTGCATATATTATATGTGCATTGGTAATCATAGAGATTGGGCATAGAATAAAGGTGAAAAAGAATAAGAAACATAAAGTGAATAAATTGGAAAATATTGAGTAAATTTAATGATTAATATAGATAATGACTAGATTTTAAGAAATAATGAATATAAGTTTGAATATATTCAAATATATTGAATATAAGATTATATATAGTATTAAAATTGAATAAATAGTAAATTTAATGAATAGATGTGAAAATAGTGAATATATGTGTAAGGGTAAATTATTAATAATCAAACCTTATACTTTGTGTTGTATGACTTGTACCTTGAAAGCAAGTTGTACCTTGTGTAGTGTTACTTGTACCTTGAGTTAGAAACATGTAATTGGAAGGGAAAAAGGTGAGAGAAACGTGTATTTTATACACATATCATCCATTTTATCACACATTCACACCCTATACTATGTGTAAAAGCCGTGAGGTTTGAAGAAAAGGAAAAAGGAAAAAGAAAGTTTGATTTCGTTGATTTTCGGACTTCGAAACGACGTCAAAACTCAAAAATAAGTACATATCTGGAATCCTCGCTTCGTTGCCTTCCTTTTGAGGTAGTTTTTATTTACTTTTTCTTATGTTTAGGGTATGGCTTAATTTGAAATAATGCCCAAAAATTATGAAATTCATATATGTGATAGATTAAACAAAGATAAACAATATTTAACAAGAAACTTGAGATTCTGTTGTAGTTTAGAAGTTATACAAATTTTATGGGTATAAAAACGTCATGTGCATATACTGGTTACACAAAAATGAAATTGAGAAAACATAATTGTAACTGTGAGAAATAATGAATAGTAGAAAAGTAAAATTTCACTTGGTATGAACATTTCATGCATAACTATAATTAATTCATATTAAAACATATGATATTGAGTTTGGTTGTGCATTTGATATGCACTGATAGGTTCTACGTTTGATATCGGCACCAGTAAGGTGAATTAAGCACTTCCTACGAGATAGGAGTATCGCTTGTGAGTATATCCTTATAACTTGGTATTTAACTTTATATACGTATGTAATTTGTGTTATATAAGTATCCTGAATTGTTTGAATGAATTGCAATGAATGCAATATGATGTGCAAGAACTAAATTGAGTTCTGAAATGTACATGGTGAAATGCGATGTTATAAGTTCTATATGATGTTATTTACCTTATTATTTTGATGTTATGCATATGATTATGACATGTGCATTAATAAGAGATTAAAGAACTCTGTTATGGCCACTAATGACCTTGAACCATGTGTTATTTCATTATGAGTACGGTCAGAATTACAGAATCAAAAAAATATCGATCCCGAGTTAATTGAGAACTCAAAAGGGGATCTACAGAGTGCCGGCCATATCGTGATCACGGATTGTTCTTGGTATTAGTTGGGTCATAACAGAATAACAATACAGACATACATGTGCATCATTTCATTGTATATGAATCATGAGAACTGATGTAACAACTATGATGAATCATGTGAGTATATTCATGTGCTTATGTGGATATGAATTATATGCTTATGTGATTTTAAATACTATGTTATTTGAATATGCTCATTGAGAATGCAACTCACCCAAATGCAAATGTTGTTTTTCAGTTGCTGTAGATAAAGTTTGAACATACAAGGTGTGTCTGCATATTTTGGAAGTATGGATCCAAGGTCGGCTGGCTGACTCTAGTCCTTCTCCCTCAGCTCATCATTTGCATATACTGTGTAGGTTTTGGTTGGGTTGTGAGGGGTACAACCTTGGTTATTTTGTGGCATGTATGCCTTGTAAATTATATTATGATGTTATGAGATTGAAATTTCTTCTGCCATTAAATATTATGTTATATGCCTCATGTGTATGTGTTATATGTGTAAGGGGTGTCACAGTTGATTTGGTATCAGAGCAAAGGTTAGAGGTTCTGTAGACTGTCACATGTGCATTGTCATTATCTGGTAAATGGTTGCATAAGTCAGCATTTATGTCATATAGGTTTAATGATGAGCAAAGTATTCATGGAGGGGAAGGATCAGCCGAGCCTGAGTCACATTCATCATTTTCACTTCCACCTCATGCACAAAGAATACCAGCTGAGGCATATCGGCAGTTTCCACCTGTTTATCCTCCGGAACCACGTGAAAGGAGGTATGATAAATTAAGAAAAATGGGAGCTGTTGACTTTATGGGTACTACTGATCCAGCTGAGGCAGAGACTTGGCTGAAACGTACAGAAAGAATTCTGAACTTGATGAAATGTACATCTGAGGAGAAATTTGATTACACAGTGTCATTTCTTCAGGGTAATGCTTATGATTGGTGGGAGACTATTCCACATAGTACTGATCAGCCATCTGTTTTGACATGGGATGATTTTCTGTTGCACTTTAATGATGCTTACCTACCTGAAGTTTATAAGGATCAGAAAGAGAGAGAATTTCTTGATCTGAAACAGTGGAATCGATCAATAGCGGAATATGAGGTACTCTTTAACCAGTTATCTCATTATGCTCCACATATGATAGCCACGGAAAAGAAGAAGTGTAGCAGATTTGAGGCAGGACTTCGATTTACTATTCGTGATCGCCTCACACCTACAGACATGGAATCCTTTAGCAAGTTGAAAGCTGCAGTGGTACGTGCTGAAAAGTTGGAAGCTGAATCAAAAGCTTTCCAATTAAATAAAAAGAGACAAAGTGCGGAAGTTGGTGGATTTGGAAGGAAGAAGGGATTTAATGTACCTACACAGAAAAGTTTCCCCAGTGGTTCTAAAGGTGTCAGTTCTAGTGGTGCAACATCTGCTGCTAAAAGTTTTGGTTCTACACCGTCGGTTATGACTTGTGTACATTGTGGTCGAAATCATTATGGACAGTGTAGAATGTTTACAGGAAAATGTTTTCGATGTGGAGAACCTGGACATATAGCAAGGAATTGTTCAAAGCCACACGAAGAACCTACAGTTCAGCAAACCAGGTCAAGTGGTTTTACTCCTAACAGAGGAAGAGATCGAGGACGATTTGGTACGGGCAGAGGGATCAGTACAATGGACAGTAAAGCCAATAATCAAGCCCGAGTGTTTGTTATGACACAAGAAGAAGCAAATGCAGCACCGGCTGTGATTACCGGTAATTTATCCATTTCTGGTTTAACACCTTATGTTTTATTTGATCCCGGTGCAACACATTCATTCATATCACAAATATTCATGATGCATTTGCATGAAACACCAGTATCATTGGGTTATGATTTATTTGTTCAAACCCCGGTATGGAGCATGATTGTTATAAATACTGTGTATCAGAATTGTAAAATGTTCATTGGGAATACTGAAATGCATGCTACTTTACTGGTTATGCCGTTAAAGGATTTTGATGATTTTGGGTATGGATTGGCTAACGGAATATCATGCTAAATTGGATTGTTTTACCAAAGAAATAGTACTGCAACTTCCTGATCAGTCCCAGATAGTATTTCAAGGAAAAAGAAAAACATTGCCTACATGTGTAATATCTGCATCTACGGCATTCAAATTGGTGAAGGGTGCTTGTGAAGCATATTAGCTCACATTATAGATCGCAGATTATGTGGTTTGAAACTTGAAGATATTCCAGTGGTTAGAGAATATCCCGATGTATTTCCAGATGATTTACCAGGATTACCCCCAGATCGAGATACTGAGTTTACAATCGAAATACCAGTGGGTACAGCGCCAATTTCTATTTCTCCTTATAGAATGGCACCTATTGAATTAAAAGAATTGAAAACTCAATTACAAGAACTACTGGAGAAAGGATTCATTAGACCGAGTGTTTCACCATGGGAGCACTGGTATTGTTTGTTAAAAAGAAGGATGGTACTTTGAGGTTATGCATCGACTATCGGCAATTGAATCGAGTGACTATAAAGAATAAATATCCATTGCCTAGAATTGATGATTTATTTGATCAGTTGCAAGATGATACGGTCTTTTCAAAGATTGATCTGAGATCAGGATATCATCAGTTGAAAATTGTTGAGTCTGATGTGTCAAAAACGGCTTTCAGAACCAGGTATGGCCACTATGAATTTTTGGTAATGCCTTTTGGTTTGACTAATGCACCTGCTGCATTTATGGTATTGATGAATGATGTGTTTAGACCTTATCTGGATAGATTTGTGATTGTCTTTATTGATGACATTCTGATATATTCTAAATCGACTGAAGAACATGAACGACAATTGAGAATTGTGCTACAAACCTTGCGTGAGAAACAGTTGTATGCAAAACTCAGCAAATGTGAATTTTGGTTAGATCAGATTGTCTTTTTGGGACATGTTGTTTGTAGTGATGGTATTAAAGTTGATCCAGTGAAAATTGAAGCAGTAACTAAATGGGAGTGTCCGAAAAATGTTGCAGAAGTTCGTAGTTTTCTTGGTTTAACTGGGTACTATAGGAGATTTGTTGAAAATTTCTCTCTTATAGCTACTCCACTGACAAAATTGTTGCGCAAAGGTATTTTGTTTAAGTGGACAAATGAATGTCAAAAGAGTTTTGAAGAATTGAAAGAAAGACTCACTACTGCTCCAGTTCTGACAATACCTTCAGGTACTGATGGTTTTGTTATTTATAGTGATGCTTCTTATCAAGGTTTGTGATGTGTTTTGATGCAACATGGTAAAGTTATTGCTTATGCTTCTCGGCAACTTAAACCATATGAGATGTCTTATCCTACACATGATTTAGAACTTGCTGCAGTTGTTTTTGCATTAAAGATATGGATACATTACTTGTATGGTACCACATTTCAAATTTTCACTGATCATAAAAGTTTGAAATATTTATTGAGTCAGAAAGAGTTCAATATGCGACAACGAAGATGGCTTGAATTATTGAAAGACTATGATTGTACTATTGAGTATCACCCTGGAAAGGCAAATGTTGTTGCTGATGCTTTGAGCAGAAAATCATATGGTACTGTTTCTTATCTTTCAGTGCATTCTGTGCCATATTTGCTAGAATTGAGAAAGATGAATATTGCCTTGAATGTTGATGAGCTTGGTATTATCTGTGCTTCACTTTGTATCCGTCCAGTAATGACTGAAAGGATTAAAAATGTTCAATTTAGTGATGATAAACTAATCAGTATTGCAGAAAAGGTGAAACAGGGAAATAGTACAGAATTTATTTTCAATGATGATGGTAGTTTATCAATACATAATCGGCTATGTGTTCCTAATGTGAATGGCATAAGGCATGAAATAATGGAAGAAGCACACATTGCACCTTATGCAATGCACCCTGGTGGTATAAAGATGTATCAAACGCTGAAAACCCATTATTGGTGGCCTAGAATGAAGAAGGATGTGGCCGAGTATGTATCGAAATATTTGACTTGTCAACAGGTTAAAGCCGAACATCAAGCACCGGTGGGTAAATTACATCCATTACCAATTCCAGTTTGGAAGTGGGAGCGTATAACAATGGATTTTGTTTATGGTTTACCAGTAACACCGAGAAAGAATGATGCAGTTTGGGTGATTGTGGATCGATTGACAAAATCAGCTCATTTCTTACCATTTCGATGGGGATCGACACTTGAAAGTTTAGCAAAAAGGTATGTAAATGAAATTGTTAGATTACATGGTGTGCCTTTATCTATTGTATCAGATAGAGATCCTCGTTTTACATCAAGATTTTGGGGATGTTTACAAGAAGCTTTGGGTACTAAATTACAGTTTAGTACATCATTTCATCCACAAACAGATGGACAATCAGAAAGAACGATTCAGACTTTAGAAGAGATGCTTCGATCATGTGTTCTGGATTTTAGAGGTTCATGGGATGATTATCTTGCTTTGATGGAATTTGCATATAATAATCAGTATCATAGCAGTATTGGTATGGCACCATATGAAGCCTTATATGGTAGAAAGTGCAGAAGTCCAGTATGCTGGGATGAAGAAGGAATGCGAATAGTAGAAGTTCCAGATCTCATTCAAGAGACAGTTGAAAAGATAAAAATTGTGAAAGATCGATTGAAAGCAGCGCAAGATAGACAAAAGAGTTATGCTGATCAACATAGAAGAGAAATGGATTATCAAATTGGTGAAAATGTATTTCTTCGTGTTTCTCCTTGGAGAGGTATTTTCAGATTTGGAAAGAAAGGCACATTGAGTCCGCGATACATTGGTCCCTATGAATACTTGATACAGTTGGACCACTAGCTTATCGTCTTGCCTTGCCTCCTGAATTGTCTCAGATCCATAATGTGTTCCATGTGAGTATGCTTCGGAAATACAGATCAGATCCATCTCATATCATGCAAAATGAACCGATTGAAATTTCTGAAAATTTGAGTTATGTTGAAGAACCGGTTGAGATATTAGAATACAAGGACAAACAGTTAAGGAGTCGCGCAATTCCTATAGTAAAGGTTCTATGGAAAAATCATTCTGAACGGGAAGCTACATGGGAAACAGAGGAACACATGAAAACACAATATCCGTGGTTATTTCTTGATATATAAATTTCGAGGCTGAAATTTTCTAAATGGGGGAGGAATTGTCATGACCCGACACGTTACATGATCATGCATACGCATCATTGCATATATTATATGTGCATTGGTAAGCATAGAGATTGGGCATAGAATAAAGGTGAAAAAGAATAAGAAACATAAAGTGAATAAATTGGAAAATATTGAGTAAATTTAATGATTAATATAGATAATGACTAGATTTTAAGAAATAATGAATATAAGTTTGAATATATTCAAATATATTGAATATAAGATTATATATAGTATTAAAATTAAATAAATAGTAAATTTAATGAATAGATGTGAAAATAGTGAATATATGTGTAAGGGTAAATTATTAATAATCAAACCTTATACTTTGTGTTGTATGACTTGTACCTTGAAAGCAAGTTGTACCTTGTGTAGTGTTACTTGTACCTTGAGTTAGAAACATGTAATTTGAAGGGAAAAAGGTGAGAGAAACGTGTATTTTATACACATATCAGCCATTTTATCACACATTCACACCCTATACTATGTGTAAAAGCCGTGAGGTTTGAAGAAAAGGAAAAAGGAAAAAGAAAGTTTGATTTCGTTGATTTTCGGACTTCGAAACGACGTCAAAACTCAAAAATAAGTACATATCTGGAATCCTCGCTTCGTTGCCTTCCTTTTGAGGTAGTTTTTATTTACTTTTTCTTATGTTTAGGGTATGGCTTAATTTGAAATAATGCCCAAAAATTATGAAATTCATATATGTGATAGATTAAACAATGATAAACAATATTTAACAAGAAACTTGAGATTCTGTTGTAGTTTAGAAGTTATACAAATTTTATGGGTATAAAAACGGCATGTGCATATACTGGTTACACAAAAATGAAATTGAGAAAACATAATTGTAACTGTGAGAAATAATGAATAGTAGAAAAGTAAAATTTCACTTGGTATGAACATTTCATGCATAACTATAATTAATTCATATTAAAACATATGATATTGAGTTTGGTTGTGCATTTGATATGCACTGAGGTTCTACGTTTGATATCGGCACCAGTAAGGTGAATTAAGCACTTCCTACGAGATAGGAGTATCGCTTGTGAGTATATCCTTATAACTTGGTATTTAACTTTATATACGTATGTAATTTGTGTTATATAAGTATCCTGAATTGTTTGAATGAATTGCAATGAATGCAATATGATGTGCAAGAACTAAATTGAGTTCTGAAATGTACATGGTGAAATGCGATGTTATAAGTTCTATATGATGTTATTTACCTTATTATTTTGATGTTATGCATATGATTATGACATGTGCATTAATAAGAGATTAAAGAACTCTGTTATGGCCACTAATGACCTTGAACCATGTGTTATTTCATTATGAGTACGGTCAGAATTACAGAATCAAAAAAATATCGATCCCGAGTTAATTGAGAACTCAAAAGGGGATCTACAGAGTGCCGGCCATATCGTGATCACGGATTGTTCTTGGTATTAGTTGGGTCATAACAGAATAACAATACAGACATACATGTGCATCATTTCATTGTATATGAATCATGAGAACTGATGTAACAACTATGATGAATCATGTGAGTATATTCATGTGCTTATGTGGATATGAATTATATGCTTATGTGATTTTAAATACTATGTTATTTGAATATGCTCATTGAGAATGCAACTCACCCAAATGCAAATGTTGTTTTTCAGTTGCTGTAGATAAAGTTTGAACATACAAGGTGTGTCTGCATATTTTGGAAGTATGGATCCAAGGTCGGCTGGCTGACTCTAGTCCTTCTCCCTCAGCTCATCATTTGCATATACTGTGTAGGTTTTGGTTGGGTTGTGAGGGGTACAACCTTGGTTATTTTGTGGCATGTATGCCTTGTAAATTATATTATGATGTTATGAGATTGAAATTTCTTCTGCCATTAAATATTATGTTATATGCCTCATGTGTATGTGTTATATGTGTAAGGGGTGTCACATGGGGTGCAGTGGTGGCTTTTGTGGGAGGCAATATGGGTAGGGTTTTGAGAGGTAGGGTTTTGATGGGCTTGGTGATCTGGGTTCTTGGCTTTTTGGGAGGGGGCTTGGATGGAGATGAAGGAGCAGACTGAGTTCTTCGGAGTCAGTCTGAATGGTCAATTTGTGCTTGACTCGAGGTATTCGAGCAGCAGTATGTTCTTCTCCTTTCTCAATCTTGACGGCCGCCAGATCGGTAGGAGTGGGTGGAGCACTCTTGGACTTTAGGAGAGCCAGTCCCTTGGAGTTGAGAATTTTAAATGGACTGAGAGCAGACGACTTCCCCAGCTCGATGTCCAGCGTCTCTAGTAGTTTGCTTAAGGGCACAGCAAAACAGACAGCCTGTTTGGAGGCGATGACTGTCTCAAGCAGAACTCCAAATAATATTGTAGACCAATTCATCTTCTGCCCTGAGTGAATAGCAGCCATGGCCCGGAACTTCTCAGCAGTAACAGCATCATAGCTTCCAGCTTTGCCCAATAATGGCTTGCCAACAATCTCGCATAACACCTGGAAATGAAAGAACATTTTCTTCTTCTTGAATGAAGGCTGCAGGCGGTGGCCAAAGATGGATACCTTCCCCTGAAGATTCGTGAGGGAAGCTTGAGGAATCTGGCCAAACTCAGTCAGTCCGGAGTTGGGAAGACCAAAGGTCTTTGCCAGCGTTGACGGAGAGATTTCAAACGATTTGCCCTTTACGGTGGTGGAGATGAATGTCTTCTGTGATACAGCATTGGCGAACAGTTCGCGAATCTCTGACTCGTAAACCACCGTGCCACACTCCAGAAAATTCCTTAATCCAGATGATTCCAAAATTTTGAAAATAGAGACCATTTCTGGATTTTCAGCCCTGTAGATATCATCGAACTCAACGGAGAGAGAGTTGTGAGTGATAGTAGTCATTTGAGTGTATGAGAAATGATGTTTGAAAAAAAAATATGAGAGAGTTAGAGAGCAGACAGCGGTAAATTGTAAAAGAGAATGAAAATGAAATGTTCAGCCCGCTAAATAAGAGAGAGAAGACACGTGTCTTTATCTCGATGACTGATCATTAAAAACATTCAAAATAAACGGACAGGATGAAAGAGAGATAAGGCGGTTAAAATTGCGATCAGTCCGGGCTGTTTTAAACAATTATTTTATTTAAAGATTTGTTGACCAGACAGATCATGGGTTAACATCAGATTTGACATAGATCGGTCTGAAAGTTCGGACCGGTCTGTGTCGTTCTGATCATTGTATTATCGATCTGTGCCAGCATATAATCTTTAAAAAATAACTAAAAGAAAGATACTTCTAAAATATCAAGACAAGTCTATTAAACCAAGAATTTGATGAAAATAATTAAACTTAGCCTCAGGAAGTGGTTTGGTGAAGATATCTGCTGTTTGCTGTTCTGTTGAAATATGCTCGATCCGAATTTCCTTTTTGCCAACATGATCTCGAATAAAATGATGTCTTATATCAATGTGCTTTTTCGAGAGTGCAAAACTGGATTATACGTTATAGCGATTGCACTTGTGTTGTCACAAAATATCGGAGATTCAACAGCTTGAATGCCATAGTCTTTGAGCTGGTGTTGAATCCAGAGCATTTGAGCGCAACAGCTTCCAGCAGCAAGATATTCTGCTTCAGCTGTAGATGTGGCAATAGATGTTTGCTTCTTGCTAAATCAAGAGATCAATTTTTCACCTAAGAATTGACATGTTCCACTGGTGCTTTTGCGATCAATCTTACAACCAGCATAGTCAGCGTCTGAATATCCGATTAAGCTGAAATTTGAGTCTTTGGAATATCAAAGACCAACGTTCTGAGATCCTTTCAAGTATTTCAGAATACGCTTAGCAGCAATAAAGTGTGATTGCTTTGGTTCTGACTGAAATCTAGCGCACATACAGACTGAGAACATAATATCAGGCCGGCTCGCTGTAAGATACAAGAGCGATCCGATCAGTCCTCGATACATAGATACTTCAACTGTTGTTCCCCCTTCGTCTTTATCTAACTTGATTGTAGGACTCATTGGAGTTGATGCAGTTGAACACGTTTCCATTCCGAATCTCTTGAGTAGCTCTTTGGTATACTTGGTTTGATTTATGAAAATGCCATTGCTGAGCTGTTTGACTTGGAGACCCAGAAAGAATGAAAGTTCTCCCATTATACTCATCTCAAACTGTCCCTGCATTAACTTAGAGAATTTCTCGCATAATTTGGGGTTAGTTGACCCAAAAATGATATCGTCAACATAAATTTGAACTAACAAAGTATGTTCCCCCTTAATAAATTTAAATAGAGTTTTATCTACTGAGCCGATCTGAAAATCATGGTTCATCAGAAATTGAGACAGAGTATCATACCAGGCTCTTGGGGCTTGTTTCAGACCATATACTGCTTTATTCAGTAAATATACATGATTTGGAAATGAGTGGTTCTGAAATCCGGGAGGTTGCTCAATGTAGACTTCCTCCTGAAGCTTACCATTAAGAAAGGCACTCTTAACGTCCATTTGATATACCTTGAAGTCTTTAAAAGCAGCATAAGCAAGAAATATTCGGATTGCTTCAAGTCTGGCGACTGGTGCAAAAGATTCATCGAAGTCAATTCCTTCTTCTTGTAGGAATCCTTGTGCATCCAGTCTGGCTTTGTTTCTAACCACAACTCCATCTGCGTCTAGCTTGTTTCTGAACACCTATCTGGTTCCAATAACAGGCAGATCGCTTGGCCTGGGAGTTAGACTCCAAACTTGATTTTGTTCAAATTGATTAAGCTCTTCTTGCATGGCTTTAATCCAGTTGAAATCAGTCAAAGCTTCATCAATCTTTTTAGGTTCCAGATTTGATATGAAAGCAGCATGAGTGAATTCATCCATCATCTGTCCTCTAGTTCTAATCGGTGCAGAAGGACTTCCAATAACTAGATTAGGTGGATGCCTCTTTGTCCATCGATAACTCGATTCTGGATTGTCCGGTCCAGATGGATGAGTAGTAGTGGCATTATCAGCATCTGATTTAACATTAGAGCGAGGAACATCCGGATCGGCTCGATCTGAAGGAGCTTCATTGCCGTGATCCGGTCTGTCTGGTACTTCAGGTTCCGGTGGATTGTCTCTTGACCTGTTATCTACAATCTCATCATCACTGTTAGCTTCGAGATGGATATTTTCCATCTGATTTTGAATTGATTCCTTGCTACCCTCAATACATAAAGATTCATCAAAAACTACATGAACAGATTCTTCTACAGTTAAAGTGCGATTATTGAAGACGCGAAAAGCTTTTCTATTAGATGAATATCCTAAGAATATCCCATTATCTGATTTAGCTTCAAATGCTGTAAGATGATTCTCACCATTATTGTGAACGAAGCATTTGCAACCATACATGAAGGTGAGAGATAGATGGTATGTTACCAGTCCATATTTCATATGGAGTGAGATTCAACTTCTTGTTAATCATAGACCGATTTTGAGTGTAGCACGCAGTATTTACAGCTTCTGCCCAGAACTTTTGGGAATGCCAGAATCAGCAAGCATTGTCCTTGCTGCCTCTTTAAGCGTTCTGTTTCTTCGTTCTGCAACTCCATTTTGTTGGGGAGTTCGGGCGGCTGAAAATTCATGCTTAATTCCTTGATCTTCTAGAAAGGATTCAAGATTCTGATTAGAAAACTCAGTGCCTTTGTCACTTCGAATCATGTCTATGCTTGATGATTTCTCATTCTGAGTGCGTTTCAGCAGCTTGATCAATTTCGGGCCGGTCTGATCTTTACTGCTCAAAAATATAGTCCAAGTAAAACGTGAGTAATCATCAATAACAACAATAGTGTACCGCATTTCCCCTAAACTTGTTATTGGTATAGGACCAAACAAGTCCAAATGCAATAGTTCTAAGCAGCGTGAGGAGTATTTGGCATTCTTGTTTTTTAAGGATGATCTGATCTGTTTGCCCATTTGGCACGCTTCACAGATCTTATCCTTAGCAAAGTCGATCTTGGGTAGACCGACAACTAAATCATGTTTACACAGGCTAGAAATAGTCTTAAAATTGAGACGATTCAAGCGTTTATGCCATAGCCAGCGTTTATTATCATTATTAGCGATGAAGCAAGTAGAATTATCAGGTTGAGCAAAGTTCCAGTTAATCTTATATGTATTTCCATTTCTGATTCCTACAAGTATGGTCACACCGTCTGACGATTTAACAGTGCAAGTGTGTTTGTGAAATTCTACAGCATAACCATTATCACATAGTTGACTTATACTAATCAGATTATAGCAAAGATTTTCAACTAACAGCACATCATTGATAATAATATTACCATGGACAATCTTACCCTTGCCACGGTCTTACCCTTTGAGTTATCCCCGAATATGATTTTGGGTCCAGTACATTCTGTGACTTCAGACAGCAGCTCGATGTTTCCAGTCATGTGACGAGAACACCCACTGTCTAAGTACCAGTCTGATACAAGATTCTTCGGTACCTGTCATCAAACAAAATCATTGTTGGTACCCAATCCTACTTGGGTCCAGAACGGATTAGCCATTTGGGAACCCACACCTGTATCAGCTTTAATGGCTTGTGTGTGTCTGGTGTGCTGTGAGCTGATCTGTTCCGATGTTGTGTGCTATAATGTGTGCGATATGGAAACCTTTGATTCTCATAAGGTAGTCTATATCTTCGTTGAACTATTTTTGAATTATGGTAGTTGGATGGTCTTCCTTGCCTTAGATTTTGCACTTTTAGATTTGGTCTGAAAGACGCAAAGCTTGCTGGTGCTTTTTCTTTGGCTTGGTTAACATATCCAATCCCTTTTCTCAAGCCTTGATTCACAAAAGAGACTCCCGTTTGAATTGTAGGTGCTTCAGTTTCATATACTGTGCTGGATTTAACAAATGTCATTTGTTTAATTTTGTTCTTTACCAGCAACAGTTCAGATTCATCTTTGGTGCAGTCTTTGATATCAAAGCCTATGCCGGTAACATCACCGACATTTCTTTGTACCTCTTGCAATTCTTCCAATGATGTTCTGGATTTTGTCCATGTTTTGAAGATATGAGAAAGCTTAGCATTTTGTGTGCTAATTCTCTTATTTTCTTCATGGAGCTGATCATAAGAGATTTTTAGCTTATTCAGCTCGATCTGTAGATTGTTGCACTCACCCAGCTCAGAGCAGCTTGGTTTGATGTGCTCATCCATTTGATCATTGGCTTTAGCTTTGGTTTTCTCAAATGATTCAGCTAAGATTCTATAATCATTAGCCATGTCTTGAAGTGCGGACATAAGCTCTTCACGTGTAAATTCATTTGAGTCAAGATCGAATACCTCGTATGTTTGACTCATATCTTCGTCTGCCATTAGACATTGAATATCATCTTCGCTTTCGCTGGAAGAATATGCGGAGCTTTCTGAATCTGAATCAGTCTGAGCCCACTTGTTGTTTCCTTCTTCTGCTACTAGGACCTTTTGGGACTTCCCATGATGACTTTTACGATCTTTGTAGTGCTTTTTTTTCTTGTCATCACGATGCTTTTCTTTACATTCTTCTTTCTTCGGTCTGGTGCAATCTGCAATAAAATGTCCGCTCTTACCACAATTGTAGCAAGCCTGATCATTAACAGCATCGTCCTTTCTTGATTTATAATGATGAGAGGGTTTAAAATTCCTTTTATTTTTAGACATGAATTTACCAAATTTCTTGATAAATAATGACATAACATCATTACTTATCTGTTCGATAGATCGATCTGTTGTGGGGGCGGTCTGGTCTGGAATGGCTGCCAGTGCTTTGTTTGGTTGAGAGATGAATGTCTCTGCTTCACCTCTGCTGCTCAGTTCGAACTCATCTGCTTTAAGATCTGCGAACAGATCATGAAGTTCAACATTGTTCAGATCTTTGGACTCCCTCATTGCAATGGTCTTAACATCCCATTCTTTTGGCAGGGCTCTCATAACTTTCAGAGCGATCTCTCTATTTGAGTATTCCTTGCCCAGACCATTTAGTTCATTGATGATACCAGTGACTCTTTCATCAAACTCATTTAGAGTTTCTCCAATCTTCATTTTTATGCTCTCAAATCTTTGAAGAGCAACAGTCAGCTTGTTTTCCTTGGTCTGGTCGTTCCCTTCACATAGCTGTGGTATCTTCTCCCAAATTTCTTTGGCAGTTGAGCACATTTTCATTTTACTGAACATGTTCTTGTCCAATATTTTGAACAAGATGTCTTTGGCAACGTTGTCGAGGTTTGCTTTCTTTCTTTCTTCATTCGTCCAGAGGGATCTGTCCTTCTCGACCATTTGGGGTTCCCACCAGTAATGGAGGCTGCTGTATTGACTTTCAGAATCTTCATTGGTCCATCAGTGATGACGAACCACATATCGTCATCCTGTGCTGCCAGATGAGCTTGCATTCTGATTCTCCAATCATCATAGTCTTCTTTTGAGAACATAGGAATTTTGTTGAATGATGCCATCAGCTCAAGTGTCTTTGTGTCGATTAAGACGACCTGCTCTGATACCACTTGTTAGGATCGGTCCGGAGTGTTTAGAGGGGGGTGAATGAACACTCCTATTAAAAATTAATCCCTTGTGATTTCTTTCGGATTAGTGAAAGAAATCTGTTTCTTAATCAACTTTTTTGCAGAACAGACCACTGAATATTTTAGTGCGGAACGATCTGTTCTTAAATTAGTAAGAACGGCTCGATGGCTTGAATAATAGAACGAGTGCAGAATGATAAAACACAGAATATGTTTATGGAAGTTCGAAGGTGGTATAATCCTTCTACGTCTCCCCTTCTTCCAATTAAGGAAGGATTCCACTAGAAGACTTTGATTTATACAATCCTGTTGTACAAACCCGATTCAGCTGGATTTACCTCACTACCAGACTGAAACTCCTAGTCTCTCGATCTGTTCAGACACACTCTGCTGACAGTTACAATTGTTTCTCACTTCTATAGTTCAATACAGAATACACAAGATAGACTTTAGTCTATGCACACAATGATCCTAAATGATCAAATATTACAATATACTTGTGCTTATGAAGATTTTCAGCTCGAGAATGTCTGAGCTTGTAAGCTTGTGCTGTTTTGCTTTCTTGTGCGTTTTTCGATTGATCAGACTCTATCTTGAGCTCTTCTGTTGCATCCTTTTATAGTTGCATGTACCAACGACATTATTTCCCTTAATGTGCAACTCTTGACTCTGTTTAAACTCTGAGTAAGCTACAGTCTTCTTCTTTTAAGGTACTTGCCATTCTGGTTCATGCTTTCGGCGACTGTCAGGTAAGCTCTTCTTTGTCTTCTTACCTTTTATGGTAATCTTCAGTCCTTGGTCTTTTTCAGCATTAATTGCAACATTAAATGCTTCAATAAATAGCCGTTAATGATTCGGACTGAAGAGCCAATCTTATTCAGCCTTGACTGCTCTGATCTGATAGAAGTTGAGATCGATCTGAAGCTTCGATCTGGTCAGGCGGATTTCCATCGATCCGTTCTGTTTTGCGATATACCATATCAACTTGATCTGTTTTGAGCGATCGATCTGGTTAGTCTGATTTCTCTCGATCCGGTCTGATATATTTTGTCATCTTTAAAATCCGGAACTAACAAGAGAAAAAGGGATTTCTAATCTCCGAACCAACAAGTTGGCAGAAAAGAAGTGATGTATTCCTGCCATCACTCAAATCCCTGCAACGAAAAAGAGTGAGAAAGAAGCGTGAAATAAATCTATCGGAACAAGCCACGAACCACCGATGAGAGGCACGAGCCACAGGGCAATAGCACGGGACCTCCGTTTGTCCGCGAGAAATAAAGAGAACAGACGGCGTAGAACCAGAAACACAGACCGAGGCGGCGAGTGACAGGCGGCGAGGGACATACCTGACAACCGGATGAACCCAAATAGAAAAGGCAGACGGACAAAGCAAGGAATTCTTTTGTAGGGACTCGGATATCATCTCTTATCTCGTTTGGACAAACAAATAGGCGGTACTAATACAATCACAGGGCCCAAAAGCCCTAACATTATTGGCTACTGTTCATTGGAACAACATAATAAGACCAAGAACACTGTAGATAGTGTTTTATCGGAACAAGCCACGAACCACCGATGAGAGGCACGAGCCACAGGGCAATAGCACGGGACCTCCGTTTGTCCGCGAGAAATAAAGAGAACAGACGGCGTAGAACCAGAAACACAGACCGAGGCGGCGAGTGACAGGCGGCGAGGGACAGACCTGACAACCGGATGAACCCAAAGAGAAAAGGCAGACGGACAAAGCAAGGAATTCTTTTGTAGGGACTCGGATATCATCTCTTATCTCGTTTGGACAAACAAATAGGCGACACTAATACAAACACATGGCCCAAAAGCCCTAACATGCTACTGTTCATTGGAACAGCATAATAAGACCCAGAACACCGTAGATAGTGTTCTCGGCTTATTATATTGGTAAATATGTAGATACCTAAATACAAACTCACTCTTTACAAATTCAGTCTCCTCTTGAAATCTGCCAAAGCTTTTATGGAGTTGATTTCTTTGCCGATACGCTTTGAATTTGGTCTAGCGACAATTTACCCCCTATAGTAGGCCATTTATTTCATTGTGGTTTGTAAATATACATTTTACCCATGTAGTATCCCTAATAGACATTTTACCCCATTGTGGTTTGTAGATAGACAGTTTACCCCATGTGGTTTTCAATACTCCCCCGTGGTTTGCAAAACATAGCATATACAAGGAGATATTTTGCACCTATTTATAAACTACAGCGGACAAACTGCCTATTTTCACAAACAACCAGGGGATTAAACTGCATATTCAAACGATATGAGGTAAACTGTCTATTTTCAACCACAATGAGATAAACTGTATATTTTCAAATCATATGGGTGTAAACTGCCTATTTGAAAAACCACATGGGATTCGTTATCAATAACCCTATGATTATCTACTACACTGTGGTACTTGGTTACCAAAACGAAGACTTTTGAATGGACTGGATTTTACGTATGGACATAAAAAATTGAGTTTGCCATTGTTCGATTATTTTTGGTGGATATGTCTGATCTAGTTTATTTTCTTTATTCTTTTAACTTTTTTTACTATTATTCAAATTATAATTGATTTTTTTAAAACATTGACTTTATATTATTATTATTATTATTATCATCATCATTATCATTATTGTCATCCATAATTGACAAAAAATAGTTTTTCGCAGTATTTTTATAATGAAAGTTCTTGTCATTTATCATAAATCCACAAAAGAAATAATGTTTATTGTGACTTACCATTATTAATGTTAAATTATAAAAAAAAACGGTTAATAAAAAATAAATTCGAGCAACTCAAAAGTCGAACCAAAGTATTAAATAATTTACAATTATTCTTGTGTTTAATATTTAAAATATTATTAATTGTTAATTATAAAAATGTGATGCAATTATTCATTTAATTTTAATAGATATAAAGGAACAAACATATAAAAGTTAATCATGTCATTTTTATAAATCGGAATTCCGTCTATTTATAGGAATTATTATTGGCTCTCTAATGTGACACTGCCCCAAATATTGGATCAATTGCCCATATTTATGAGTCTCACTTTTTTTATATGAGACCTAATATATTGATAAATTTGGGTAATTGATCCACCCCACGGGATAGTACCCTATGGAGTAACCAAGAAGTAACCATATTACAGGTAAAATAACAATAACATAAGGGAAAACTCACTTAAAATACCCAAAGCTAAAGTTTTTTCTAATTTTAGTCCCCATGTCAGTATTTTCTGTTTAAACTCCCTACCGTCACATTTATTTTGGTTTGAACTCCTATGGCACACAAAATTACTGACATACCCTAAAAAGAAACAAAACCACAAAAAAATCTATCATCTTCCCTCCAATTTCCTCCATCCAACATGTTCGTGTTCCATGGAAAAAAGCAGGCTTGCAACGCCGGTGATGGAGGAATCATGCTGCCACCGGAGCGGTTGACGGAATTAAATATCCAGCTTTAGCGCCTACACAAACCCTTTTGGCCTATTCTTAAACTGTCGATTTCTTGGGCATCGAAGCTCCGATTTTAAATTTCTTACAGATCCAACCACTTAATCTCATTGGTAATCCAATTGTTCCATCAATTTCTGGAAATGATTTTCGAAATTACACATTTGAGCCGCCCACTTTCTCGCTCTCGCCTCATATTCATGTTGAATGGAAGTGCCTCAGGAATTGGTATTATTCAACACTTTGTCAGTATTAAGTATTCACTATGTACAAAGTTGGTACTAAATTCATTTAAAATCGGTATTAACGTAGTACAGAGTTGGTATTAAAATATAATTATACATAAAAAATGTAATTGTGCAAATTAAAACTATATACAAAGTTGGTACTAAATTCATTTAATACCAACTTTCTACACAATTAATACTGAAAAAATGTTGAATACTACTAATTCCTGAGACACTTCCATTCACCCAACAAAGTCACATCACAGAGACAACCAATATTATCACTCTTTCATTCTCAATCACCATCCTCAACCAATAAAGCTCATACCCAAGCTCCAATTTTATCAATCAAACCCCACGCCAGTGGCATCACCCTCACATTCTCAACCACCATTTTCACCTAAGAAATCCATGATTATCAACACTTTTCCAGTATTATACTTCTGCATGTTTTTATGTATTTAATATATTTTCAATACCAAAACTTTCACAATACCTTTTAGAACACCTTGCACCAGTATATTTCTTCATATTTTTAAACTTGCACCAGTAACAAAATTCCATGCACCTTGTACCTTAAAATTATATTGAAAATGACCTTTTTGAATTTCTTCATATTTTTTTAAACTTGCACCTTGCACCTTAACATCGTTCCATACAAAAATTTGAAACTTGCACCTTAAAATCAATTTCATACAGTCAAGATTCTGCAATTTTTGTCAACATTGATAAAGTTCAGTGAGGGCCGAGAACGATTCAAGGGAAGGGGAGGGTGTTCTTCGATTTTTCATCAAAATGGAGGAAATTTGAGTGAGGGATTTTGGTGCACTGAAAGTCGGGATTCAAGGGAAGGGGGTGAAGTTGTTTTTCAATTTTGGTTGCTGTTGCAAATGAAGAAAACCGATTAAATTGAGGATTTTTGTTTTAAATGCAAGGGTATTTTAGTAACTTTGGTAAGATAGGTAGTTTAAATAAATAAAACTTTGATAGTGTGGAGTTCAAACAACAATTTTTTGACATGGGGACTGAACTTAGTAAAAACTTTGACTTTGGGTATTTTAGGTGAGTTTGCCCATAATATAATATAGGCTGAAAGGAACAAACGTTTAAAAAAATAATAATAAAAAAGGAACAAAGATTTCAAGAGTAATTACGTCATTTTATAATTTAAAAAGGAAAAATTGCAACAAGGTATCATTTACAAAACTTAAATTCAACTAAGGATGAGCTGAAAACAACTTTTCTTAAAAGTCCATGTTTCGAAGAACATAATTCACATGTCTATTTTCCTGACTTGTTTTACTATTACATACATTGTTGACCAAATACCCCTTAAAACCCTAACCACGAAATGCTTGAAAAATCTAGAATTCGCGCGAACATCGACCACCGCGCACAAATCACGATCGCCCGCCTTCGTCCGGTTGATTGACGGTGAGGCCGACCTACCGTTGGCTTCACAACTCAATTTCGCATCTTTCTACACCTGTTATCCACCGTGAATCATGGTGAGCTCACCGGAATCTTGTTGAAAAGTAGAGAAAACGTGCACCTGAAAAATCTCGAATTCGCGCGATCCCCGACCATCGCGCACAAATCACAACTGCCCACCCTCGTCCGGTTGATTCACGGTGAGCCCGACCTACCGTTGGCTTCACAATTCACATATTTCTACACCTGGTATCCACCGTGAGTCGTCTTGAGCTCGCTGGAATCTGGTGGAAAAGTAGCGAAAACGCATGACAAGGGTTTCTGAGGATCAAATTGCCGAAGCACATGCACCTAGTATGTTCCCCTCACTTTGGCCGAGCTGTTGACACTGGCCACCGCCTCTCTAACAACCGGTAGCCGCCGGAATTGGAGGATGAAGGCAGCGAGTCTGCGCACACGATTTTGTGAACCAGATGCACTTGTAGCAAGTGCTACAGTTCCCCCGGTGCATGTGCTACAGTGCACCGGTTCACTTGTATCAAGTGAACCATGTTCACCGGTGCACGCATTATAGTAGAGCAATTATTGTCCTTTTATCAGAAAATGAACATAAATAAATTGATTTTTTGTGTGGATTGGATCAAATTAATATTTTGTATTTGGACCGACAGGTCCCTTGAAAACCATATCCATTAGGAAAAGCTTCAATTGACTGTGTAGTCGGTAGTGAAACTGGAAGCTGTAAAAGATAAATCATAAATGGCGGTGGTGTGTTGTAAATAAAATTGAATAAATAAATAGGAGGGAAAAGAGTCAGAAACACAGAGTGTGAGTGTGTTTGAGGGATGAAATAAATGGCGAATCTCTCAAGCCTCGTGCACGAGCTTCGAGAACGTATCGCTGCGTCCTCATCGACTGCTTCCACCACCCAAAACGATGACGTTTTGGAGTCCAGATTCCGTGCTGTTCTCCCAAATCTCCTCCACGCTTATGTCGTCCCTTCCGCTTCTGGTTCGTGTATGCCTATCACTGATTCTTGCTTATCTTGTTTTTTATTCAAAATATTGTTAAAATTTTGCTGCAGCGAACGAGAGAGAGGTGATTGCAGTGCTTAAACTCCTGGCGCACACTGCCAAGAACTTTCCCGGAGTTTACTACCACGGAAAGGCCAGCGCTGTACTTCCTGTTATTGTTCGCATCATACCATTCTTTTCAGAACCTGCATTTCGGTTAGTCACTTGATTAAAGAGGTACAATATTTTTTGTACAATAAAATGGTAAATAAAGTGAAGAGAAAATTGTGTAAAAATGGTGTTTGTTGTAGTATTATTGATGAAACCCTCCTTTAAACTATCGGTCATTCTCTTTATATAATTGAAGGAATTGAAAGTCAATGTAATCATTTCATCTGACATGCCTTTACCATGCTTTTGTCCATCACGACACTTTATTGGAACTTGAAATGTGAAGTGTCATCATGCATGCGTGTACATGTGTCAATTCCATATCAAATTTCGTGCCCTGGTTCTTCTCTTCCCGGGTGGTTTACTTCTATTCCCGGGTGGTGTCTATTCACTTCCCGGGTGGTTTTCTTCTCTTCCCGTGTGGTGTCTCTTCTCTTCCCGGGTGGTTTCCTTCTCTTCCCGGGTGGTGTCCATTCTCTTCCCGGGTGATTTCCTTCTCTTCGCTGGTGGTGTCTCTTGAATAAATTAAGGCATAACAATTGGGCTGAAATGCACTTGTAAGACATCGGGACATATAAATAAAATACCCAATATAAATTAAATACCCGGGAAGAGAAGAGACACCACCCGGGAAGATAAGGAAACCACCCGGGAAGAGAAGATGCACCACCTGGGAATAGAAGGAAACCACCCGGGAAGAGAAGAGCCACTATCCGGGAAGAGAAGGAAACCACCTGAGAAGAGACCCGGGAAGAGAAGAACCAGGACACGAAATTTGATATGGAATTGACACATGTACACGCATGCATGATGACACCTTACATTTCAAGTGTCATGATGGGCAAAAGCATGGTACAATGCATGTCAGATGAAATGATTACATTGACTTTCAATTCCTTCAATTATATAAAGAGAATGACAGATGGTTTCAAGGGGGGCTTCATCAATAATACTACACCAAACACCATTTTCTCTTCACTTACCATTTTATTGTACAAAAAAGATTGTAACTCTTTGATATTATAGTGGAATTTATACTAGAATAGGTCCCGTGGTTTTTCTCTATTTGAGGGGTTTTCACGTAAAAATCTTGTGTCTCATTTAATTTATGCTACCCTTAATTTTTTGAGATAACAATATATATATATATATCTTAATGGGGAGTTCGAGGTTATTTATTGGGTGAATTATGCTGCTAATGTTTCATGATTAAGTTTATGTGTTTAATGGACTTTTCTGATGGTGTTTCTGTAAGATTGAATGTTTCAGTTACCCATATTTTTGCTTCTATTCAGCTCTCGGCATGGAACTATTTTTGAGACCGTTGGATCCCTGTTATCCTTGCTCCGTACTGGTGATCGAGATGCATTCCGCGAATTCTTTATGGACACAATGTTGTTGGCTGAAGGTATGTTTTCTTTTAGAAATTGAAATCGTTTGATTTCTCATTTATTTAATTATGGAGGCTGTTACAGTTGTTGCATTACGGTTCGACACATGAACAGTGAAATTCAAGCAGACAATTACTTCGATTTTGTGATCTTGCGATATCTCTGTATGAAAAATGCTAATTTTCTTTCTTCTTTGATTGAGGAGCTTTATTATCATCACCTGAACATACTTGTACATATGTCTCAAATCCGTGCTCCGACCTTTTAAATTTGTTTATAAAATTTCGTGATAGATCTTGCATATGTCGCCTCAATTTGTGGTAAGACAAACTCTACGGAAACAAAGAAAGTGTCTATGATGTCTTTCTGCAAGTCTGTTGCGGCTATCAGCAATGAAACTGCTCCTCTCAGCCATATTACATCATGTGATAGGCCTGTCAATGGTTATGGAATATTAATAGATCTCACGGGAAAGGAAAGGTTTCTACCATTTGCCACTTTAGTCATCAAACTTCTTTGTAAATCGTTAACCGAAGGAACTTTAAATGTCGAAGGACTCGTGGATGTGCCATGTGTTTTGGCTGTCTGCAAGCTTTTGTGTTATGGAGATGATGATCTGCACATGGTGAGCATACTTGAACTCAAGTTGAATCTAGTTCTTCAATCTTACTCTATCACTGCAGTCTGCTTTGATACCTGTTTGATGTAGGTTGACTAACTTATCAAATTTCCTGAAGGCATGTTTTGACTTTGCACGCCTTGTTGGAGCAGGAAGAAATAGGGAGATTCTTCCGACCGAAATATTAATGCAGTCCATGACAATTATATTGAATGAAGATGTTGAGGGAGTTTCAGTTTTCAGGTATCTTTTTTTGTTGCCATTTAATGTAACTAATTGCTTGTAATTACCACATATCATGTTTGATTGTTCGTTGTTAATTAGCTTTTCTTTATAATTATTCAAATGCCTTTTTTACATCGCGATCAAGCAATGCTATTATGCTTTCTGGATTGTGCGCTAGTCAAATCCAGGCTGCTGCGTTTCTACCACCTCTTCTGACTTTGGTGATGACTGCCACTTCTTGCATTGCATACCTTCTTGGGTTGACTCTGCTACTTATGACCAAGCACACTTGTGAGGAATACTATACACTGTTTTCAGTTATGCATTTATGATCTAGATGCAAAGTAGAAATGGCATCATAAGACAAGATTGATAAAGATCTATTATTGGCTTTGAGTTTTCTCCGAACTGTATGTGCACCGATTCACACTGCCGAGAAGAGTCCCAAAAGGAATGAAGACTTTACCTACAAGAGTCCTTGATGCAACAAACTTTTCAAGACATTATCTTTTCATATTTTTATTAATTATTAGGATTTGGTATTTGATTAGGATTGGTGTTTTGATATTTTGGTTAAGATAAGAATGTTTATCTGATGTTTATCTAGGACTGATTTCTTAGGATTTTGATTTTTCTTAGGGATTGGGTTATCAAGATTTTGTTGGACTCTATTATTATAAATAGAGTGGTTTTGATTAATAAAATTAAGAATAAAGTTTTAAGTTAATTTGTTTTGGTAACAAGGTGACTGCCATATAGCCATCTTTCTATCATTTTTCCATAACGTGATCTTGCGTACATAACAATGGTATCATAGCCAGTCGTTATGACAAATCAACAATCCCTTCAACGTCAACTTGCTGAATTCATCACCTTATAGGCCAGCACAGATAATCTCACATCACGACTCAATGCACTATGCATACACGTCGCGTCACTTCAATATGATTACCATACAGTGTCCAATGCTCAACCCGAATCCACGGTTGCTCGCGCGCATACCGTGCGCACCAACAACGACAACCGAGATTCAAACCAACAAATCTCCAATGCGCACTCTGTACAGACCATGCCGGCCCACAAGAACGATGAGGTGCAGGTTGTTCGAGGACCTGTAGCCCAGAACCGCAGCGTGTACAAACCCAGAAACGCGCGAACAATGCGTGACACACAATCACACACTTTTCTGTTGAGGAAAACCAAATTAAATTACGGGCGCACACAAGCTCCTTCCGCGAATCCAGAACCAAATCACAACAAGGGCATAATCCACCGCTTTTCGTTGTTGCTACTCTTCCTTACAACAAATTTAAATATCAATATCACATGGCTCGATGTTTGGATTTCTCGAAAAAAGCGCGTATTTTTTATGAAATCCAAGTCGTGTTTGAGGACAAACACCAATTTCGAGGAGGGGTGTGATGTAATGTGCATCGATTCACAATGCCGAGAAGAGTTCCGAAAAGAATGAAGACTTTACCTACAAGAGTCTTTGATGCAGCAAATTTTTCAAGATATTATCTTTTCATATTTTTATTAATTATTAGGATTTGGTATTTGATTAGGATTGGTGTTTTGATATTTTGGTTAAGATAGGAATCTTTATTTGATGTTTATCTAGGATTGATTTCTTAGGATTTTGATTTATCTTAGGGGTTGAGTTATCAAGATTTTGTTGGACTCTATTATTATAAATAGAGTGGTTTTGATTAATAAAATTAAGAAGAATAAAGTTTTAAGTTAATTTCTTTTGGTAACAAGGTGGCTGCTTTCGTTACATAGCTATCTTTCTGTCACTTTCCCATAACTTGATCTTGCCTACATAACAGCTGCCTTATCATCATTAGTGGAATCTACCTCATGTTAGCTGAATTTATGCCACCCCAGTTTACTTAAATTTTAGCTGATGTTTTTATTTTCCTTATCAACTTTCGATTTAATTACTTCCCTCAAACACTCTACTTTCGATGCAGAAGTGCAGTTTATGATTCTTCTCTGGGTGGATGTCTTCATGCATTGCACTCTGGTTTTCCTGATGACATTGTAAGGTCAACAGCAGCTGATTTAGTACGCATATTTCCTGAGTCTCTGCTGAAGACTAGAAGCTTGGAGCTCAAGGTGAACTCTGGTTATAATGGACACTGTTATTTTTGTGGTTATACCTATGCAACAGATATTAGTGATTATATTATATTTGATGTGGTAAGTGCATTCTATTTTTTTCCGGTATGTCTAGCTGACCTGCAATGCTTATGTTAAAATGTGGATGCAGACCCTTGAATCTATAATGTATTGCGTGCTTATGATTGTTTGTATTTGGAATCTCAATAAACGTGATAAATCTATTTGTCTTGTAGCAACAAGCTGATCCGTTAAATGTTTTTTTGCAATATCTCAGGATGCCTTATGTAGTGCATATGTGAGGATAGCAAAAATATGTCCCCCTCATTTATGGAGGCCGGAGTGCCTTATTTATGTACTTTGCTCATCTGAACCCATGTTTCAATTGATAGAGTGCTTCAAAGTGGCAGTTTCCAGGCTTGGTCCTTACCTTGTAGGCAGGATTATGACTGATGATCGCCATATCGGTTTGTTGACTTTAAGAGATACTGCAAACGAGATCCCATCAGTTGGGGGGAAAAGACACACTCAGGATACAGACTCTACAGAGACAAAGCGGCAAAAAACAGAAAACAAATCTAAGGATTCTGGTACCACAAGTCAGGATGCGTGCAAATTTCTATGTGGGTTTTCGGGAATCAGAGAAAAAGAATATGCTGATTTTCTGTTTAATTCATTAAAATTATTGGTTGAATTTTTAAAACCTCCTGTGGAGAATTCTAATTCATCGAGGACAGAAACTTCCCTGACTGCTATTAGCACACTTTGTGTTGTTTTTTCTGAACATCCTCATACTGACCTTTCTATTTGCATATTTCGTCAAATTTGCAAGTGGATTTTTTGGATATTTGAGCAGGTTTGTCTTTTATTTTTCCCCTGATTTTCCTCGTGAGTTTTAATTTATCACATTATAATGTTGAATAGCTCTGGCAGGCAAAGCTAGGACATCCATTTACCATCGATATATCTGTCTTCCTGGAAGCAGTTGACAGCATGTTGCTCATGCAAGGTAATGAAACTGCTGTCATAAACTTAATTAAATTATGCCTCGACAACATATGTATGTGATGTTCCCGCCAATCATGGATTGTGCTTTCTAGTTAATAATCTGGGTGATGTTCTGAATATTGGTGAAGAATAGTGAGAATTAATAGTTACTCAGTGACTGCTGCTTGCGAATTGGACATTGCGTTTCAAATTGTATTTGAGATCCATGTAGGTGATTTCTGGCTTGATTGACATGTCTTACATCGGGTACCTCATCAACCTGTGTATTTTCATTTTAGGGTCTGTTCCTGATGAGAAGAAGAATGAGCTTTTCGAAGGTGCGGATGACATTGGAGCTCAATTGCTCCCCATTCTAAAGCTTTTGTGGAATCAATCTCCTTCAACTGTCGAGTACTGTCCTCCTTGGAAGGCAAAATGTCTCTCAATTCGAATTTTGTCTAAGATTGGGTGTATAACTCCGAATGGAGTCGATCTTGATGTTTTGGATTTGGGGCTTCGTGATGAAGCAGAAGAAGTTAGAATTAAAGCTATTATTTCTATGCCATTGATTCTCCGATGCTGTGATGTTAGCTTTCTGATGCATATGTTCAACAAACTGGAGTAAGTGAAGAGTAATGCTCTATGAGTCTATGTTCATGCTGAAGTAACTGAATCACAATTGTTTTCGCCTTTGTTGATTTAAGCTGCTCTCATTTTGTGCGAGAGGATGGAAACTCAATACTTCTCAGAATGCTTTTAGAAAGTGATCTTTCATGGCCACCTACCACTCTTCAATCTTGCACCAACGCATCCATATTTGTGTGCATTATCTTTTCATTCTTTTTTATCCTGTTAGTTCTATGCGTGTTATCTGCCCCATCTAAAACTTGTGTAGATTAATGTAAATGTAATGTTCATTCATGAGGTCACTTGCTTTTTTTTTTTTTTAATCTAATGTTTAAAGAGGTTCTCATTACTGAATTTGTAGAATTAATGCAGTTGTGTTCCTGCTGGGGGCTTGATTTTAGCGAACCCTTTTTCAGTGCCCAATTTTATGTTGACGGTGTGTCAATATAGATGCACATTTAATCATTAATCAAGTTCAAGGGAATCGGAATGGATAGCTTGCGTGCTGCTTAAAAAATAATCATGTGATTAATGTGCCACTTACAATTTCTGCTGCAGGATCCTGGAGAAAGAAAAAAATGAGAAAGTCAAGAAAGTCATTCCCCTTTTTCTGGGTCATCTGGCATGCTTCTTTGGATATTGTTATGAGGAAGCGTCACTTGGTGATAGTGGACACAAAATATACTTGATGGATGACCAGGAGAAACAGGAATCTAAAATTGATCATATTTTTCAAGGATTTTGGTGTTCAAAGTGTGATGGCACTATAGCATTCAATCACAAATCATACTCGACAGTTCTGTGGCCTAATGTGAAGAACACAAATTTTCATTTAAATTGTGATTACACACATTTGCAGTCTCTATTTTTGGACCTCCTTCACGATGAATCATCAGAAGAAGTTCAAGTTGTTTGTGTGAGAATGATTAAGAGGATCCTTTTTCATGGACCTGTAGATATTTTGCTTAAAACGAGAACAAAATGGCTTCAGTGTCTCGATTTTTTACTCCTCCACAGGAAAAAAATTGTGAGGTTGACATTTTGTTCACAGATTGGTTTCTTCCTCGAGGATTCTGTTTTAAATTGTTTATTTATCAGTGGGGATTCCGAGAACATATCTAGGGAACAGGTGTTTATGGACAAGATAAGACATGCTTTTGCTGCTACTGAAGATCCTCTGGTTTTGGGGACTCTAATAGAAACTGGAGCAACAATTATGCAAGCTGTTGATATTCATAGTCAACTGTTTCTGTTCTCCCTTATTTTGTTAATAGATCAGCTTGGCAATCCTCATGTGACAGTAAGGCTAACTGCATCAAAGTTGATAACTAGATCTTGCTATTTCCATCATAGTGGGGGACTTGAACCACTTGTTTCTAAAGTTGTGCAGGTTCGGAATGAATTGTATTATTTTTTATCCATGAAGCTTGCTAATCACCCGAAATTGGTAGAAGAGTTCTCCGCAGCTGTTCTTGGTGTTGAAACCGAAGAACTTGTCAAGAGAATGATCCCTGTCGTTCTTCCAAGGCTTGTTCTCCAACACAATAACGACCAAGCAGTATCCACTTTATGTGAGTTGGCCAAGTGTTCGAACACGGATATGGTACAAATGATCGTTAATTGGCTTCCTAAAGTGCTTGCCTTCGCTCTACATCAAGCGGATGCCAAAGAATTAAAATCTGCTATGCAGTTCTACCATGAATATACTGGGTCTGACAACAAAGAAATCTTTGCAGCTGCTTTACCGGCACTTTTGGATGAACTTATATGCTTTACAGACGTAGATGATCTAGAAGAAATAAGTAAAAGGTAATTAATTGAGTCACTTTCTTAAATTCACTTTATTATTTTTTAAATTTTGTCTTGTAATTGCTAACACCAGTTCCGAACGTATAAAATGATGGAACGCTAAATAGGCAGTAACAATGATTTGAGACGTGGCCTTGAGTTTTCACTTTAAGCTGCCTTTCATTTTTTTTTGGAACTCATATTTTGGGAATTCATTATGATTTTTTTTTTGATATAATCAACTTTTTTTTATTAAATTATTAGTTTCATTAACCTGCATGCTACTAACATAAGAAAGAAATATCTGACCATGCCCATCCTCTTTTCCACAGATTAGCCAGGGTGCCTGGAATGATAAAAGATGTGGCAGAAATTCTTACAGGAAGTGAAGATCTGTCAGGATTTTTGAGGAGCCATTATGTTGGTCTATTGAACAGCATTGACAGAAAAATGCTTCACGCAGAGGATATATCCTTGCAAAAACAAGCTATCAGACGCATAGAGATGCTGATTAAATTAATGGGCTCCCATCTTGGCACCTATGTACCAAAAATTATGGTCCTTCTCATGCATGCTATCAATAAGGATTGGGTCCAGGGTGAGGGTCTCTCGGTTTTGCATTTCTTCATAAAGCAATTAGCATTGCTGTCACCGTCTAGCATTAAACATGTGATTTCTCAAGTTTTTGCTGCTCTAGTCCCTTTCCTGGAGAGAGAGACTGAAAATTCATTTTCCCATTTGCATAAAATTGTGGAGATATTGGAAGAGCTTGTGCTTCAGAATAAGGTCATCTTAAAGCAAAATATCCATGAGTTCCCTCCTGTACCCGACATTCCTGTTCTGATAAAAGTAAACGAAATGATTCAAGAAGCATGTGGATTGAGGACTCTGAAAGATCAGTTACGTGACGCTGTGGATGGATTAAATCATGATAACTTAAATGTGAGATATATGGTAGCATCTGAGCTGAGGAAATTACTGGACCTGAAAAGGGAAGAGTTTATAACTTTGCTCACCAAGGAAGGGGATCTAATGATGGATCTCGTGAGCTCTTTGATAACGTCACTGCTTAAAGGGTGTGCAGAGGAATCAAGAACTTCAGTCGGACAACGGCTGAAGTTGATATGTGCCGATTGCCTTGGAGCACTTGGTGCTGTTGATCCTGCCAAGGTCAAGGGATATGCCATCACTCGATTTAAGATTGCATGTGCTGATGATGATTTAATATTCGAGTTGATCCATAAACATCTGGCCAGGGCTTTCAGAGCTGCACCTGACACCATTGTTCAAGATTCGGCTGCATTGGCTATTCAAGAGCTGCTAAAGATTGCTGGTTGTCAGGCATCACTTGATGAGAATATTTCAGGACAAACAAAAGACAAACAACACCAAAAGTTGGGAAAATCTTCTTCCAAGGACATAAATGAGTGCATTGAAATGGTTGGTAGGGGGCAGAGATTATGGGACCGTTTTTCTGATTATGTTAAAGAGATTATAGCCCCTTGCTTAACCTCAAGATTCCAGCTCCCGAATGTGTCAGATTCTGCTGCTTCTGGCCCAATTTACCGACCTTCAATGTCGTTCAGAAGATGGATTTATTTTTGGATTAAAAAATTAACTGTTCATGCTACTGGCTCCCGGTTTACAATTTTTAATGCTTGCCGAGGTATAGTGCGTCATGATATGCAAATTGCAATGTATCTTCTGCCTTATTTAGTCTTAAATGCTGTTTGTGATGGTACCGAAGAGGCACGCCGTGGGGTAACTGAGGAAATTCTATCAGTTCTTGATGCAGCAGCCTCAGATAACAGCTCTGTTTCTGTGCATGGTATTAGTTATGGACAAAGTGAAGTGTGCATTCAAGCTGTCTTTACCCTTCTCGATAATCTAGGTCAATGGGTGGATGATGTTGAGCAAGAACTTACCCTTTCACAGCCTGTTCAATTATCTATCTCTAAGGAACTAGCTGTAAAATCTAAGGGTAGAAACACATCACTTCCAAAGGAAACAAACCAAGTATTTGTACAGTGTAAAAATGTATCGGAACTCCTGGATGCCATTCCGAAGGTAAATCTTGCTAAGGCGTCTTTCCGGTGTCAGGCTTATGCCAGATCTTTATTATACTTCGAGTCTTATGTGCGGGAGAAATCAGGAGCTTTCAACCCTGCTTCTGAAAGTAGTGGCGTCTTTGACGATGAAGACATCTCTTATCTAATGGAAATATACAGTGGATTAGATGAGCCAGATGGTATATTTGGTCTGGCATCTTTACGCAAGTCAAAAAGCTTGCAAGACCATCTCATGATTAATAAAAAGGCAGGAAACTGGGCTGAAGCACTTACTTCTTGTGAGCAAGCTTTGCAGATGGAGCCCACATCTGTTCAGAGGCATTCTGATGTCCTTAACTGTTTGTTGAACATGTGTCATTTACAGGCCATGGTAACTCATGTAGATGGATTACTTTCTAGGATTCCTCTATACAAGAAAACATGGTGCACACAAGGTGTTCAGGCTGCATGGAGGCTTGGGAGGTGGGACTTGATGGATGAGTACCTGACTGGAGCTGATGAAGAAGGATTACTTTGTAGCAGCTCTGAGAGTAACGCTCTTTTTGACTTGGATGTTGCAAAAATTCTTCACGCGATGATGAAAAAGGATCAATTTTCTGTTGCTGAGAAAATTGCATTGTCTAAACAAGCTCTTATTGCTCCTCTTGCTGCTGCTGGGATGGATTCGTATGCACGGGCATACCCATTCATTGTCAAGCTTCACTTGCTTCGGGAGCTGGAGGACTTCAATTCTCTTCTAAATGGTCAGTCTTTTTTGAGTAGAAGATTTGATCTTGGTGAACCAGAATTCTCAAGAGTTTTGGAAAACTGGGAGAGTCGACTAAAACTTACTCAACCATCTCTTTGGACTAGAGAACCTCTTTTGGCATTCCGAAGACTTGTTTTTGGAGCCGGTGGTCTTGATTCTCAAGTCGGTAATTGCTGGATACAGTATGCAAAGCTATGCCGGTCAGCTGGTCATTATGAAGTCGCAAGTAGAGCAATTTTAGAAGCCAAGGCAGCAGGTGCTTCCAATTTTTATATTGAGAAAGCGAAGCTTCTGTGGAGCAACAAACGAGCTGATGGTGCCATAGCAGAGTTGCAACAATCACTTCTCAACATGCCTGTGGAAGTTGTTGGCTCTGCTGCTATTTCATCAATCACTAGCCTCTCTGTGGTTCCTCTTAACCCTCCGCCTTTACTGGTAGATACTCAATCTATCAATAAAAATGAAGATGTGGCAAAGACCCTCCTCCTATACTCAAGGTGGATTCACTACACTGGGCAAAAGCAGAAGGAAGATGTTATAAGTCTGTATTCTAGGGTGAGGGAACTCCAGCCCAAGTGGGAGAAAGGATACTTTTATATGGCAAAATATTGCGATGAAGTGCTTTTCGATGCTAGAAAGCGGCAGGAAGACCGTACTGAACAGTCTCCAAAAGTGAGACCATCCAATTCAGCTGTTGTCTCATCCACCAATGTGAATACCGAGAGAAGGTGGTGGACTTACCTTCCTGATGTTCTTTTGTTTTATGCAAAGGGACTGCACAGGGGGCACACAAATCTCTTTCAAGCCCTACCAAGGTTGTTAACATTGTGGTTCGACTTTGGTAGTGTTTATTACAGAAGTAATCTGTCATCCAATAAAGATGTGGCAAATGTTCATGGGAAGGTAATAATTTTACTGGTTCAGAACATTGATGTATATATTTAGGTAACTGCCTTTTGCTCTAAGTGTCATGTTTATTTTCTAGGTTATGAGCATCATGGGAGAGTGTTTAAAATTTCCATAACTATATTTTCTCAACCAACCGCATTATGTCCAAGTATCTTTCTTATTGCCTAGGTTATGAGCATCATGAGAGGGTGTTTAAAGGACTTGCCCACCTACCAGTGGTTAACTGTCTTGCCTCAGTTAGTTTCAAGAATTTGCCACCAAAATGAAGAAACTGTCCGCTTAGTGAAGCATATTATTACTTCTGTTCTCCGAAGATATCCACAGCAAGCTCTTTGGACGATTGCAGCTGTTACAAAATCCACAGTTTCTTCAAGAAGGGAGGCTGCGGCTGAGATAATACAAGCTGCAAGAAGAGGATCCAGTCAGGGAGGTCCTAGCTCTATGTTTGTGCAGTTTGCCACCCTGGTTGATCATCTCATAAAGCTGTGTTTTCATCCAGGCCAAGCAAAGGCAAGGACAATTAACATTTTGACTGAATTTAGTGCCCTGAAGAGGCTGATGCCTGTGGAAATTATAATGCCGACCCAGGAATCTCTTACTGTTAATTTACCTCCATGTGACGGGAATCTGTCTGATTCTGGTACGTCTGATATCTTTTCGTATTCGGATCTTCCAACAATATCAGGCATAGCTGATGAGGCCGAGATTCTTTCCTCACTTCAACGTCCAAAGAAAGTAAGATCCGAAGGAATTTATTGTTTTGTTTTTCGGCCATGATTATGAGTATTTCTTTCTTTCGTCTTGCTGGGAGAGTCAGCGGCTGTTAGCATTCTGCTCAGTCCTCCCATTCAATTTGTTCCAAAAATCTAATTCTGCAGTAACCTGTCTATTTATTCCAAGTTGGATGTTTTAGTCGAATCCTTTTTGGCTGGTTTGTCGATCTTTACATAGAGGCTTTTATATTTGGGCTACTAAAGGTAAGAAGAATTTCTCATTCCATATTTCCTGATTATAATAATGCTTATATTTGCAGATAATTTTCATGGGCAGTGATGGAATTGAGCGTCCATTTCTTTGCAAACCAAAAGATGATCTGAGAAAAGATGCACGCATGATGGAATTCAATGCAATGATAAATCGTCTGCTATGCAAGTGTCCTGAAAGTCGTCGGAGGAAAGCTTTATGTTCGTACTTTTGCAGTGATTCCATTGACAGAAGATTGTGGTATGGTTGAGTGGGTGCCTTACACTCGTGGACTCCGACATATTCTCCAGGACATCTACATAAGCTGCGGAAAGTTTGACAGACAGAAAACAAATCCTCAAATTAAGCGTGTTTATGATCAATTCCAAGGTAAAATGCAAGAAGATGAAATGCTGAAGACCAAAGTTCTACCAATGTTCCCTCCAGTCTTCCATAAATGGTTCCGGAACACATTTTCAGAACCAGCTGCATGGTTTAGGGCTCGAATAGCTTATGCACATACCGCAGCAGTTTGGTCCATGGTTGGTCATATTGTTGGCCTTGGGGATCGACATGGTGAAAACATTCTCTTCGATTCTACCACAGGCGATTGTGTGCATGTGGATTTTAGTTGCTTGTTTGACAAAGGCCTTCAGTTGGAGAAACCAGAGTTGGTGCCTTTCAGACTGACACAGGTAAGAGAAGGAATAAAATCTCTAAATAGTACAGAATTTAAACCAAGGCTCCCTTTCAAAACTGCCCTATGTTAGTTTTGGTGAAAAGCTGGGTGCTTGTGCATGTTGAAAAATTCTTTAGTTTCACCAAAAACTTGGCAACTTTTTGTATTGCTACAATAGACCTTGGGATTTTCTGCTAATCCTGTCGCAAAAAGTTTGATCTAATATTTTTAATTTTTATTTCTATTTTTTGCGTTTCACAAAAGAAATTGTTTTTAAATTATCGAAGATGCCAATTTGTTGAAAGGTCTCACAATCTTTGTAAGGATTCTCGTGTTCTACATTGAAGGGTTGCTTTTGGTATTTTTAGTTGATGTAATACCATTCCTGGCGGTAGATAATAGTAACACTAATCATCTGGTTTTTTGTTTTTGGTTTAGAACATGATTGATGGGCTAGGGATCACTGGATACGAGGGCATTTACCTCCGTGTTTGCGAGATAACCCTTTCAACACTACGGGATCACAAGGAGACACTCATGAGCGTTTTGGAAACGTTCATCCACGATCCCCTCGTGGAATGGACAAAATCCCACAAGTCCAGTGGGGTAGAAGTACAAAACCCCCATGCACAGGTTCTAGCGTGCATATTCCTTGTGCAATTTTCTGTGTGATTGATTTTATTAAATATATGATGCCGTTTAGGGTAATTAGGTCATGGTTTGACGAAATGCTGCTAGTAAATATAAGTTAAAATAGCTGTATCTAAATTTGCAGCGAGCCATTAATAATATTGAAGCACGTCTGCAAGGAGTCGTCGTCGGTGTTGGTGCAGCTCCGTCTTTGCCTCTTGCTGTGGAAGGACAAGCTCGCCGTCTGATTGCAGAGGCGGTTTCACTAAAGAACCTGGGAAAGATGTATATATGGTGGATGCCTTGGTTTTAGGAGTTACCAATAGGCAATTTTTGTCCAAATTTTACTTGTCATCTTGCAATTTTGTTTGATGTTTCTTCAGAAATTATTGGATGTATATATATCACCCCAAAAAATGCATATCATGATATCAATTTCCAAATAACAAAAATGCAACTCAAGTTTGAACATGAGTGTGGGCTGAATAGAAAAGCTGATTTATAGAAGAGTTGACGTAATTGCTTATATTAAATCTACTTAATACAATTACATGTGATCTATATATATAGCTATAACAAGAGAAAGGAATCAAAATCTGTTCAGGAGGTTATAACAAACTATGACACGTCATTATATCCTACTGAATTTACAGTATAAATCTATATAAGATCTTCAAGGTTCTTCCTTGTGGGTTGGATCATTTCTTGAATTGGGGTGTGAATGATTATTGGATTCTGGATGGGCTGGTGGCATTGGATCATGATCCTTAACACACAATCGCCCACAATGAATACAACCTTAGAAGCATGAATATGCAGTGCATATCACATTAAATAGTCTTCAAAATCTCATTCTGTAGACAATTCTTCAAGCAAGGATCAAAGTTACGGATCAACCCTGACTTGAATAACTCGTTCAAAAGTAAGTTAATATCTATGAGTGATTATTCTAACTTGTCTTCTGATTACATTGCTTGAAATATTTCTTGTCGAATTGTCGACTTTAACTTTCTTCACAGAATTTTGAGTCTAAAAAAAATCTTAGATATTGTTGTTAAAAGATATGTCATGATTTTATTGGCTCTTCCGACTTGATTTAGGTTTTATTTAAATTTAAATGTTTACTTTCATGCATAATTTTATTTATATATTGAAAAATATTAAAGAATCATTTCGCCTCAAGTTTTAATTATTAAAATTTCAGAAATCAGATAGAAACTATGACTTTATATTGGTACAGCTTGGTGGTCAATCCACACCTCTTGAGAGCATCAATTACCAATGAGCTAGAATTTTACTAAATTAAACTAGTTAGATGCTCTCAAATAGCATGGGAATGCTCTCCATATTAAAGACTAAATAATAAACTATCTAATCTCCTTGTCAATTCGGATTTTCAGATGAGATAGAAAATTCAATGCTCCAAACCAATTTTATCGGGGGACAAAATTACTAAATAAAATATTTACAAATCATAATATAATATAATTATTCAAAGTTTCTTATAAATTAAATAATTTATCCAATCCGCCAACCATGGGTCAATTCGCCAAATCCATCAACCCAAACGGGTTGGCTAAGCGGGCCAATAATACCTTGGCCCAACCCACCTAGTATGTGTTGGGTTGGATCAACCAGGTATATCCAACCCATTTTGACACCTCTAGTTTCGACCAACATAACCAATCGTACTTTGCCGACCCACGTGATTTCAATGTATCATTTACACATGTCGTCTCGACATAATTTATTCTATTTACATTTCTGAAATATATACTATGCTTATGAAACGTCAAAATTAAATAATGATTAATAATATAATTAATTTAAATGTATACAATAACTAAAGCTATTACAAAGCGAAAGAGTACAAAAAAGATGTTTTTCCCCAATCAATCAAGTAGACCTGGTCATTATTCAGATTGTTCAAAAAATCTCAACCCTTAACTTTAATCTTTCTTGACGATTTTGGTTACGGTTTTACTTAACCAATGGTTACAGTTACGGTTAAAATGTGACCTTATATGTTTAAAATATTATTAAAATTTGGAAAAAAGTTTAAAAAGTATTTGAATGTGTTTTCCCCCGTTGATTAACCATAACGTAAAATAAATTCAATATCAAATAATCAAAATGCGTAAGATATATTTGTTTGATTAATATATATAAACTCTATTTAGATCAACAAAGCTCTTAGTGTTGAAGCTAATTATTCAAGTTAGAGGTTATGAGTTCAAATCGACACCATAACATATGTTTTAAATTAAAAAAATGTAAAAAAATAATAATAAACCATTGAACCGTCGGTTCACGGGTTAGAAATTATGACCCTTAACCGGTCCGCCTATAAACGGGCCGGTTACGTGTCCGACCCGTCAACCATGGTCCGTTCCAGGCCGTTTGAAGATCATTTATGACCCTTGATCGGGTCTACAATCAAGTAAAGAATTTAGAAATAATTTTTAAAATTAGGAGCTAGTGGTAATTAACACCATGTAGTATTACTAACAGACACTTTAACTCATGTGATTTTCAAAAAATTTTGGCTTGTAATGACGAAAAAGCAATCGTTAGGATGAAGTGTTTGCACCTACTCATAAATCAAGAGGAGTGTGCTGTCTATTTTCATACTACAAGAAGGTAACTTGCACTTAATCGTAATCACATAAGGGTAAATTGCAAATGACTGAAACCACTTGGGGTAAATTGTCATATGATAAAATCATGTAAACTATTTTTTTCTTTCAAATTTTAGGTGCAAATGACCCTTATGTTATTCAAAATGTTACCCCCTTTATGTTATTCAAAATAAACAGATTAACCCCTACGATGTACGAACATTGACACGATGATACTAAAACGGCACGACAAGGACACAACGACATTGATTTTCAAAAATTTCAAGATACGACATATCTGAATATTTTATATTTTTATATATTTTAAACACGTACTATATTACAAAATTCTAAAATTCACATTTTGTAAATTATAAAACATGTCAAAGCAAACAAAAATATTTTTATCAAGTTCAAGAAATATATAACTAAATGCATATCACTGGAATCATCACGGTATCATTCAAACTAACATAAAATACATTCTACTTCAATTAACAGTTTAACAAACATGTCCAAATAAAAAAACCAAAAATATTCTTACAAAATTTTCATGTCACTGAAAATCATCATGTAATCGCTCGTACTAACCCAACTCGTTCCGCCGCAAAACCTGGATTTGCATGTGGCACCGTCGGTAAATTTTTCTTGATTTCATATATTAATCATTTATCTATCTATATTATATTCTACGTATAGTCGTACGCATTTGTTTATCCAAATTCAAATGGCCGAATTCGGCGTAGCCGTTAATATAATAGCAATTCTGATTGCTATAAATTAATACATCCAATCAAACACAACTTTCAGGAAGAAAACAAACAAGAGCGATATATAATCTGAAAATGGAATGGAGAATTGAAGAGGATACCTGGACGCAGAGAATCTCACCGATCAGGCGATTGAAACCGAGCAGAAATCATCAAAAGACAGCGGTGAACAACAAATTGGAGACGATTGCCGCGGCTGATCTGGACGAGCGCGGGGGGTGTACGCGGTTTAAGTTCGTGGTGAGGAAAGAAGATTTGAAGCAAGTGCTGGAGGCGATTAGAGAAGGACGCAGCTCGGCGCATCGATCAGCTTCGGCGGTGGAGGAGCGGCTGAATTTAATGTGGCGTAGGCAGATTCTGAGAGGTGCGGGCCATGGGAATGATCGAAGCTGGAAGTCGTGGCACCCAGCTCTTCAGAGCATTCCAGAGGAATAGCTTCTGGAATGCTATTGATGCTGATGAGATATTAGGGTTAATTTTTAGTGTTTTATTGATATATTAATTGTAGACCTGGGTTTACTGAAAACTTAGCAGTCATATGTAACGTAGATATAAATTTGAAAATAAGAAAGTTATAAATATTATGTATGATATTAGTTTTCAATGCTACTAAATGTTTGTTTGCGAATGCTTTTCAGAATTATTTATCTGTTTTTTAGATTAAAAAAATAGATTTTTGGTGTTTTATTTACTTACTTCGGGCCAACAATGGTGCAACAAGTGGCTAGACTCGTGGGCAAGTGTTGCAGTCGCACATGGTGGGGAAATATGATACTTTTTCCCGAGCCAAGATTTTTTATCATGCATAAATAATTCATTTCTGTTGTTGGATTTGTATTTCGAAAGGGATTCAGTAGAAATGTCGGGCCGCCGACGGCGCACCAAGTTATAGCAACATTCCTGGGCAAGTGTTGCGCTATAACTTCTCTAAAAAATAACAAATAAATATAGAAGTAGAGAAACAAGTAAGAAGATGTTTTTGCTGTTTTAACTTATATGGTGGCAATTTTGTAATAAATTGAAGATCATTAAACAATTTTTTTATTTTAATAATTTTTTTCAATTTCAAACAAAAATAACAACGAAATGTTTTGAATAATAAATTATAAACCCTCTATAAATTAGATTAGCCACTAAAACAAAGGAAACCCAAAATATTTTGGGTTTAAGTTTTCAAATTCTAATTCTTAGGTTGGGTTGGCCCACAAAATTTTCAGCTTTATTTCCTATATAGTATATAATTTTACTCCTCTAAATTTTATTACTTTGTATTATACTCTTTATAATTTAAATCGACGATTTTAATACTCTATTTTTATTATATCAGTGATTTCTTTCCCTTTATCTTTTATCACATACAATTTTAGTCTTTTAATTATAAAAAAGCTACATTTTTAGTCCTTTCCAAAAGATTATCGAGCTTTCCAAAAAAAAATAATCTCTTTCAATGATTTTTCTTGATTCATAAAATGATATTATATGAATTTCGTTCTAAGTTATAACAAAGAAAGCAGTTTACTCGTGAAATTGCCTAATGTGGTAATGCCTATATAATTTTAAGTAACCATTTTTTAATTTAATCAACAGAAGATTTTATGTAATTAAAGACTAAAACAGCAGATTTTGATAATTAAAGAATTATAATTGCAGGTGATAGATAAAAAGGATCAAAATCCCCGGCACAAGAAATATAGAGGACTAAAATAAAAAAAAAATAAAAACTTATAACTTATAATGTAGAGTAATGAAAATTAAACGATTAAAAATACATTTTTCCAGTGTTATAATATAATATGCCTATACACTTCTGTTGAATTATTATTATTTTTAAATGGAGGAGCTTTAGTTAGGCAGGCAACTGATTTAACCGTATTAACGATTACCCCTACAGAAGTCCTTGAAAAACTGGCTAAACAATGGTCGCAATGTTATATATATTAACCTCTGCACGGAACCCAGTATTTCACAGAATCAAAAATTCCCAGAAAAAACCGAGCTTAAAAAAGATCCAAAACCATGATTTGTATTATTGGATGCAATTTGAAGGGATTAAAGAATATAGTTTCCTCTTTTGTAATCAAAGCTTGTGCCGGCATTTTTTCTTTGAAGAGGCCAAAGTTCACTCCAGGATAGTTAAGCTTGGATTTGATGTTGATGTATATGTAATGCACTTATATTGATGTATGTGCAAGTTGGGTGCATTGAGGGTTGTAGAAAGTGTTTGATGGGATGCATGTTAAGGACATGATTGTTGGAATTTTGAGGCTTAATGAATTGAAATTAAGGAAGATAAACTCATGGCTTAATGAATTCAAGGCTTAATGAATAGAAATTAAGCAAAATGGACACGATGAGATAAATGGTAATGTTATTGTCAATTTGCATTTGGCTCTAGTAGATGGAGTATTATCAAGTATCGCTGAAAAGAAAAATGCAAAAAATATTTGGGTTACTCTAGTAAAATTGTGCGAGGCCAAGTCACTACACAATAAGATTTTCTTAAATAGAATGTTTTAAATGTTGCAGCCGCGATTCTTGAAGAAGAAAGTTGGCACAAAAACAAGGAAGACATGTTGGCAAGTTCGAAGCATGCAGAAGCTTTGCTGATGATGAGAGTAAGATCGACGGAGCACGACTCCAGTGGGAGCCACAAGTATGGTAGATCAAATCCAGAAGTAAGAAAAAGAATTTTTACTGCTCTAAATGTGGTGAAAGGGCACATCAAGAAAGATAGTACGAGTAAGAAGAACACTGAAAAATATTCTCAAGGAAATGTTGCAAGTACCTCAGACGGTGGAGAAATACTATTCAGCAAAGCAACAACTGTTGCAGAAGGCAGAAAACTATTTTACGACACATGGATAATGGATTCAGGAGAGACGTGGCACATGACGTCTCGGAAAGAATGGTTTGATCAATATGAACCAGTCTCAGGAGGATCTGTATTCATGGGAAATGATCATGTCGTGGAATCGCTGGGGTGAGAACTATCCGAATTAAAATGTTTGATGGTACTATTCGCACCATACATGAGGTACGGCATATGAAGGGTCAGATAAAGAATCTTTTGTCTTTGGGACAATTAGATGATCTCGGGTACAAGACCCGTATCGAAAATGGGATGATGAAGATTGTGAAAGGCGCGCTTGTGGTAATGAAGGCGGAAAAGGCTTACAAGAATATGTATGTACTTCTGGGGGAAACACACAAAGAGGCAGAACTAGCTGTTGCAATGACTAGTTCGGGAGAAGAATTAACAATGTTATGGCATAGGAAGCTCGGGCATATGTCAGAACGGGGGTTGAAGGTTCTCTCAGAACGAAAGCTGCTGTCCGGGCTTACAAAAATGTCTCTACCTTTTTGTTAGCATTGTATTACCAGTAAACAATATAGACTAAAGTTTGGCACATCTACAGCCAAAAGCAGCGGTATATTGAAGCTGATTCATTCTGATGTTTGGCAAGCACCGGTTGTATCTCTAGGAGGAGCGATATACTTTTTCTCGTTCATTGATGATTTTTCTAGAAGATGATGGGTGTATCATATCAAGAAGAAATCAGGTGTTTTTTCAGTTTTCAAGTGTCTAAGGACTGACAATGGAGGAGAATATGCCAGTGATAAATATGATGCATATTGTCAACAAGAGGGCATCAAAAGGCAATTCACGACGGCTTACACACCTCAAAAAAATGGAGTGGCGGAGTTGATGAACAAAACCTTGTTGGACAGAACAAGAGCTATGCTGAGGACTGCAGGTCTAGCCAAGTCATTTTGGGCAGAAGTAGTTTAAACCGCCAGTTATATTATATTTCACTCTCCAATTGTAGCAATTGATTTGAAGACACCTATGGAGGTGTGGACTGGCAAGCCGGTTGATTATTCTTGGTTACACACATTTGGAAGTTCGGTGTATGTGTTGTACAATGAACCAGAAAGATCGAAGTTGGATTCTAAATCCAGAAAGTGTATCTTCTTGGGATATGCTGGTGGTATTAAAGGGTATCTTTGTGGGATCCCAATACCCACAAACTTATTATCAGCAGGGATGTTATCTTCGAGGAAGATAAAGTGAAGGGAGACTGTTAGTTCTGGATTTTAAAGATGACAAAACAAATCAGAACGGATCGATAGAAATCAGACTGACCAGATCGATCGCTCAAAGCAGATCAAGCTGAAATGGTATATCGCAAATCAGAACGGATCGATGAACATCAGCCTGACCAGATCGAAGTTTCAAAACAGCTCAACTATTATCAGATCAGAGCAGACAAGGCTGAATTAGATTTTCTCTTCAGTCCGAATCATTAACGGCTATTTATTGAAGCATTTATTGTTACAATTAATGCTGAAAAAGACCAAGGACTGAAGATTACCATAAAAGGTAAGAAGACAAATAAGAGCTTACCTGACAGTCGCCGAAAGCATGAACCAGAATGGCAAGTGCCCAAAAGAGTAAGACTGTAGCGTACTCAGAGTTTGAGCAGAGTCAATAGTTGCACATAAAGGGAAATAATGTCGTTGGTACATACAACTATATAAGGATGCAACAGAAGAGCTCAAGGAAAGGGTCTGAAAAATCGAAAAACGCAAAAGAAAGCTAAACAGCACAAGCTTACAAGCTCAGACATTCTCGAGCTGAAAATCTTCATAAGCACAAGCATATTGTAATATTTGATCATCTTAGGATCATTGTGTGCATAGACTTAAGTCTATCTTTTGTATTTTGTACTAAGATAGAGAAGTGAGAATCAATTGTAACTGTCAGATAGAGTGTGTCTGAACAGATCGAGAGACTAGGAGTTTCAGTCTGGTAGTGAGGTAAATCCAGCTGAATTGGGTTTGTACAACAGGATTGTATAAATCAAAGTCTTCTAGTGGAATCCTTCCTTAATTGGAAGAAGGGGAGACGTAGAAGGATTACATCACCTTCGAACTTCCAGAAACATATTATGTCTTTTATCATTCTGTACCTGTTATACTTTTCAAGCCATCGAGCCGTTCTTACTAGCCTAAGAACATACCGTTCCGCACTAAATTATTCAGTGGTCTGTTCTGCAGAAAAGTTGATTAAGAAACAGATTTCTTTAACTAATCCGAAAGAAATCACAAAGGATTATTTTTAATAGGAGTGTTCATTCACCCCCCCTCTAAACACTCCGGACCGATCCTAACAAGTGGTATCAGAGCAGGTCGTCTTAATCATCACAAAGACACTTGAGCTGATGGCATCATTCAACAAAATTCCTATGTTCTCAAAAGAAGACTATGATGATTGGAGAATCAGAATGCAAGCTCATCTGGCAGCACAGGATGACGATATTTGGTTCGTCATCACTGATGGACCAATGAAGATTCTGAAAGTCAATACATCAGCCTCCATTACTGGTGGTGAACCCCAAATGGTCGAGAAGGACAGATCCCTCTGGACGAATGAAGAAAGAAAGAAAGCAAATCTAGACAACGTTGCCAAAGACAACTTGTTCAAGACGTTGGACAAGAATATGTTCAGTAAAATCAAAATGTGCTCTACTGCCAAAGAAATTTGGGAGAAGATAGCACAGCTATGTGAAGGGAACGACCAGACCAAGGAAAACAAGCTGACTGTTGCTCTTCAAAGATTTGAGAGCATAAAAATGAAGATTGGAGAAACTCTAAACGAGTTTGATGAAAGAGTTACTGGTATTATCAATGAACTAAATGGCATGGGCAAGGAATACTCTAACAGAGAGATTGCTCTAAAAGTAATGAGAGTATTGCCAAAAGAATGGGATGTAAAGACCATTGCAATGAGGGAGTCTAAAGATCTGAACAAAGTTGAACTTCATGATCTGTTCGCAGATCTTAAGGCATATTAGTTCGAACTGATCACCAGAGGTGAAGCAGAGCCATTCATCTCTCAACCAAACAAAGCACTGGCAGCCATTCCAGACCAGACCACCCCCACAACAGATCGATCTATCGAACAGATAAGTAATGATGCTATGTCATTATTTATCAAGAAATTTGGTAAATTTATGTCTAAGAATAAAAGGAATTTTAAACCTTCTCATCATTATAAATCAAGAAAAGACGATGCTGTTAATGATCAGGCTTGCTACAATTGTGGTAAGACCGGACACTTTATTGCAGATTGCACCAGATCGGAGAAAGAAGAACGTAAAGAGAAGCATCGTGATGACAAGAAAAAGAAGCACTACAAAGATCGTAAAAATCACCATGGGAAGTCCCAAAAGGTCCTAGTAGCAGAGGAAGGAAACATCAAGTGGGCTCAGACTGACTCAGATTCAGAAAGCTCCGAATATTCATCCAGCGAAAGCGAGGAAGATATTCAATGTCTTATGGCGGACGAAGAAATGAGTCAAACAGACGAGGTATTCGATCTTGACTCAAATGAATTCACACGAGAAGAGCTTATGTCCGCACTGCAAGACATGGCTAATGATTATAGAATCTTAGCTGAATCATTTGAGAAAACTAAAGCTAAAGCCAATGATCAAATAGATGAGCACATCAAACCAAGCTGCTCTAAGCTAGGCGAGTGCAATAATCTACAGATCGAGCTGAACAAGCTAAAAATCTCTTACGATCAGCTCCATGAAGAAAACAAGAGAATTAGCACACAAAATGCTAAGCTTTCTCATATTTTCAAAACATGGACAAAATCAAGAGCATCACTGGAAGAATTGCAAGAGGTACAAAGAAATGTCGGTGATGTCACCGGCATAGACTTTGATATCAAAGACTGCACCAAAGACGAATCTGAACTGTTGCTGGTAAAGAACAAAATCAAACAAATGACATTTGTTAAATCAAGCACAGTATATGAAACTGAAGCACCTACAATTCAAACGGGAGTCTCCTTCGGGGATCAAGGTTTGAGAAAAGGAATTGGGTACGTTAACCAAGCCAAAGAAAAGGCACCAGCAAGCTTTGTGTCTATCAGACCAAATCTAAAGGTGCAAGATCTAAGGCAAGGAAGACCATCCAATTACTATAACTCAAAACCAGTTCAACGAAGATATAGATTACCTCATAAGAATCAAAGGTTTCCATATCGCTAACATTATCACACACAACATCGAAACAGATCAACTCACAGCACACCAGACACACACAAGCCATTAAAGCTGATACATGTGTGGGTTCCCAAAGGGCTAATCCGTTCTGGACCCAAGTAGGATTGGGTACCAACAATAATTATGTTTGATGACAGGTACCGAAGAATCAAATATCAGACTGGTACTTAGACAGTGGGTGTTCTCGTCACATGACTGGAAACGTCGAGCTGCTGTCTGAAGTCACAGAATGTACTGGACCCAAGATCATCTTCGGGGATAACTCAAAGGGTAAGACCGTGGGCAAGGGTAAGATTATCCATGGTAACATTACTATCAATGATGTGCTGTTAGTTGGAAATTTATGCTATAATCTGATTAGTATAAGTCAACTATGTGATAATGGTTATGCTGTAGAATTTCACAAACACACTTGCACTGTTAAATCGTCATAGGGTATGACCATGCTTGTAGGAATCAGAAATGGAAATACATATAAGATTAACTGAAATTTTGCTCAACCTGATAATCATATTTGCTTCATCGCGAATAATGATAATAAACACTGGCTATGGCATAAACGCTTGAATCATCTCAACTTTAAGACTATCTCTAGCCTGTGTAAACATGATTTAGTTGTTGGTCTGCCCCATATCGATTTTGCTAAGGATAAGATCTGTGAAGCTTGCCAAATGGGCAAACAGATCAGATCATCCTTCAAAAACAAGAATGCCAAATCCTCCTCACGCTGCTTAGAACTATTACATATGGACTTGTTTGGTCCTATACCAATAACAAGTTTAGGGGGAATGCGGTATACTCTTGTTGTTATTGATGATTACTCACGTTTTACATGGACTATATTTTTGAGCAGTAAAGATCAGACCGGTCCGAAGTTGATCAAGCTGCTGAAACGCACTCAGAATGAGAAATCATCAAGCATAGATAGGATTCGAAGTGACAAAGGCACTGAATTCTCAAATCAGCATCTTGAATCCTTTCTAGAAGATCAAAGAATTAAGCATGAATTTTCAGCCGCTCGAACTCCTCAACAAAATGGAGTTGCAGAACGAAGGAACATAACGCTTAAAGAGGCAGCAAGGACAATGCTTGCAGATTCTGAAATTTCACAAAAGTTCTGGGCAGAAGCTGTAAATACTGCTTGCTACACTCAAAATCGGTCTATGATTAACAAGAAGTTGAATCTTACTCCATATGAAGTATGGACTGGTAACAGACCGTCTATCTCTCACCTTCACGTATTTGGCTGCAAATGCTTCGTTCACAATAATGGTAAAAATCATCTTACAGCATTCGAAGCTAAGTCAGATAATGGGATATTCTTAGGATATTCATCCAATAGTAAAGCTTTTCGCATCTTCAATAATCGCACTTTAACTGTAGAAGAATCAGTTCATGTAGTGTTTGATGAATATTTATGTATTTAGGGTAACAAGGAATCAATTCAAAATCAGATAGAAAATATCCATCTTGAAGCTAACAGTGATGATGAGATTGTAGCTAACAGGTCAAGAGATAATCCACCGGAACCAGAAGTACCAGATAGATCGGATCAAGGCAATGAAGCACCTTCAGATCGAGCCGATCCGGAAGTTCTAAACTCTAATGTTAAAGCAGATGCTGATAATGCTGCTACTACTCATCCTTCTGGACCAGATAATCCAGAATCAATCTATCGATGGACAAAGAGGCATCCACCTGATCTAGTAATTGGAAGTCCTTCTGCACCTATAAGAACCAGAGGACAGATGATGGATGAATTTACTCATGCCGCTTTCATATCTAATCTGGAACCTAAAAAGATTGATGAAGCTTTGACTGATTACAACTGGATTAAAGCCATGCAAGAGGAGCTTAATCAATTTGAACAAAATCAAGTCTGGAGTCTAACCCCCAGGCCTAGTGATCTGCATGTTATTGGAACCAGATGGGTTTTCAGAAACAAGCTAGACGCAGATGGAGTTGTGGTTAGAAACAAGGCCAGACTGGTGGCGCAAGGATTCCGACAAGAAGAAGGAATTAACTTCGATGAATCTTTTGCACCAGTCGCCAGACTTGAAGCAATCCGAATATTTCTTGCTTATGCTGCTTTTAAAGACTTCAAAGTATATCAAATGGACGTTAAGAGTGCATTTCTTAATGGTAAGCTTCAGGAGGAAGTCTACATTGAGCAACCTCCTGGATTTCAGAACCACTCATTTCTAGATCATGTATATCTACTGAATAAAGCAGTATATGGACTGAAACAAGCTCCAAGAGCCTGGTATGACACTCTGTCTCAATTTCTGCTGAACCACGATTTTCAGATCGGCTCAGTGGATAAAACTCTATTTAAATTTATTAAGGGGGAACATACTTTATTAGTTCAAATTTATGTTGACGATATCATTTTTGGGTCAACTAACCCCAAATTATGCGAGAAATTCTCTAAGTTAATGCAGGGACAGTTTGAGATGAGTATAATGGGAGAACTTGCATTCTTTCTGGGTCTCCAAGTCAAACAGCTCAGCAATGTCATTTTCATAAATCAGACCAAGTATACCAAAGAGCTTCTCAAAAGATTCGGAATGAAAACTTGTTCAACTGCATCAACTCCAATGAGTCCTTCAATCAAGCTAGATAAAGACGAAGGGGGAACAGCAGTTGAAGTATCTATGTATCGAGGACTGATCGGATCGCTCTTGTATCTTACAGCGAGCCGGCCTGATATAATGTTCTCAGTCTGCATGTGCGCTAGATTTCAGTCAGATCCAAAGCAATCACACTTTATTGCTGCTAAGCGCATTCTTAAATACTTAAAAGGGTCTCAGAACGTTGGTCTTTGGTATTCCAAAGATTCAAACTTCAGCTTACTATTCAGACGCTGACTATGCTGGCTGTAAGATTGATCGCAAAAGCACCAGTGGAACATGTCAATTCTTAGGTGAAATATTGATCTCTTGGTTTGGCAAGAAGCAAACATCTATTGTCACATCTACAGCTGAGGCAGAATATCTTGCCGCTGGAAGCTGTTGCGCTCAAATGCTCTGGATTCAACACCAACTCAAAGACTATGGCATTCAAGCTGTTGAATCTCCAATATTTTGTGACAACACCAGTGCAATTGCTATAACGTATAATCCAGTTTTGCACTCTCGAACAAAGCATATTGATATCAGACATCATTTTATTCGAGATCATGTTGGCAAAAAGGAAATACGGACCGAGCAAATTTCAACAGACCATCAAGCAGCAGATATCTTCACCAAACCACTTCCTGAGGCTAAGTTTAATTATTTTTGTCAAATTCTTGGTTTAATAGACTTATCCTGATGTTTTAGAGGTATCTTTCTTTTCGCTTTTAAAGATTATATGCTAGCACAGATCGATAATACAATGATCAGAAAGACACAGACCGGTCCGAACTTTCAGACCGATCTATGTCAAATCTGATGTTATCCCATGATCTGTCTGGTCAACAAATCTTTAAATACAGTAATTATTTAAAACAGCCCGGACTGATTGCAATTTTAACCGCCTTATCTCTCTATCATCCTGTCCGTTTATTTTGAATTATTTAAATATCAGTCATCGAGATAAAGACACGTGTCTTCTCTCTACTATTTAGCGGGCTGAACATTTCACTTTCATTCACTTTTTACAAAATACTGCTGTCTGTTTTCTAACTCTCATATATTTTCAATTTCTCCGTATTCTCCATTACACTCAAATGGTTACTATCACTCACAATTCTCTATCTGTTGAGTTCAATGAAATCTACAGGGCTGAAGATCCAGAAATGGTCTCCATGTTCAAATCCTTGGAGTCTTCTGGATTGAGGAACTTTCTGGAATGCGGGACGGTGGTTTACGAGTCGGAGATTTGAGAGTTGTTTGTCAATGCTGTATCTCAGAAGACGTTCATCTCCACCACCGTCAAGGGCAAATCATTTGACACTTCTCAATCGACGCTGGCAAAGACCTTTGGTCTTCCCAACACCGGACTGACTGACTTTGGTCACATTCCTCAGGCCACTATCACCGATCTCTAGGGGAAGGTATCCATTTTTGGCCATCGACTGCAACCATCATTCAAGAAGAAGGAAATGTTCTTTCATTTCCAAGTTTTATGCGAGATTGTTGGCAAGCCACTTTTGGGGAAAGCCGGAAGCTATGACGCTGTTACTGCCGAGAAATTCCGGGCCATGGCTGCTATTCACTCGGGTCAAAAGATGAATTGGTCTGCAATCTTGTTTGGAGTTTTGCTTGAAACAGTTATCGCCTCCAAACAGGCTGTGTGCTTTGCAGTTCCCCTCAGCAAGCTTTTGGAGACTTTGAACATCGAGCTGGGGAAGCCGTCTGCTTTGAGTCCCTTTAAAATTCTCAACCCCAAGGTATTGGCACTACTGAACTCCAAAGGTGCTCCACCCACTTCTTCCGATCTGGTGGCTGTCAAGATTGAACAAGGAGAAGAACAGGCTGCTGCTCAAAAGACTCGAGTCAAGCGTAAATTGACTATTCAGACTGACTCCGAGGAAACTCAGTCTGCTCCTTCATCTCCAGCCAAACCCCCTCCTAAGAAGCCAAGAACCCAGATCACCAAGCCAATCAAAATATTACCTCTTAAAACCTTACATATATTGCCTCCCACAAAAGCCACCCCTGCACCCCAAACTACAACCCAATCTTCAACAGCTCCAACCACTGTACCCAAAGTAACCATCAGAGTCCCTTCTGCCATTCCTGTGGTCAAATGCATTGTTATCACTGAATTGGGAGACTACATCCAATCGGGGATCAATACCTCATCTCCCACCGGCAAAGGCAAGGCAATCCTCACTGAAATCCTCTCCTCAAAACCCAAATAAGCCGCTCAAACAGCCATCGACATCGCTATGGAAGATGTTGAAGAAAAGGTCAAGGAGCTCACTGTGGTGTTTGATGAATATGTTGAGTACAGAACGATCAACCACATTGATATGTTCTTCGGAAAGCTGAGAATATTACAAAAGATGGAACAAGAAGTCCTTAAGGGGACAGAGACTGACGACGTCAGAATTGCTGTGCATCGCAAAGATCTGTTCCAGGCCAACCAAAGATTCAGACTGGCAAATCTGCTCATTGCAGCTAAGAAGGCGAATTTTGATCCGAACAATCCGACTGCCAAAGATGATGGTGCCGTCATTGCTCAGCTGGAAATGGATGTTCATGCTCTTCATTTGGCTGTTCGTTTTCAACGACAGAAGCTTAACATATCCACTCCAGTTCCCAGCCCGGATCACCCATCTGCAAGTAAGACTTTGGCTGAACCATTCCTTGCGCAAATTCCTTCTGAGTCAGCGGAGCAGACAGTGAAGCAGACAGCGGAGTAGCCACTGACTAATGCTCCGTATGCAGCTGAAACTGAAGCAATTGATGTATTGTTGGACTCTCCCACAACTTCCATCCCCATTGTACCCCCAGTCTCCCAAATTCAGCACAGTCCAACCGCCGCACATACAACAGTCATCTCCCCAGACTTCGTCGATCCGGATCTGGTGGTGTCCACCGTTGTTGCCGCATTACAGGTTGAGGAGCCTACCAGACCTATCACTCCTCCGGATCAGTCTGCTGAAGATATGGCATTTTTAGAAGAATTTTCATCGGACTTGGTCACCTTGATCCGGTCCGAAACACTCCAATCTGCCATGACTTCACTTATACCAATTGCCGCAGAAGATGATCATGCTTTGTCGTCATCTGATATCTCTCCAAGCCGTTTATCTGATGAAGCTCCATCTCTGGCCAAGTCCCTTCAACACCTTTCGGATAACTGTCTATCTCTCTCTCAACGAGTCATAGAAGTTCATCAAAGTCAAAGGACTACATTCTTGGATTTTGAATCCTTCAAAGAGAATATGACAGCCAACATTAGCAGCATTCAGCGCGGACTGAATGATCTGTTCTCTCAGCAAGCTACATATAAAAACAGTCTGAGAAAGAACAGATCGAGCTGGCCACTGAAGTTCGAGCATCCGTCGCCAAGTCCCTTCTTGATCAAGACACTCATCTTGATGCTATCAGCGCTCAGCTCGCCCAGATTGTCGACTTTCTTCAAGAGATTGCTGCTGACAAAAAGGGGGAAAAGATAAAAGACTTCAAGCCACCTCAGTCTTCAGCAAGAAAGTAGCGGTCTATATATAAGTCAGACTTGTCTGTAATTGTATATAAGATTTTTGCTCAATAAAAAATAGAGTTCTTAGTTAAGTCCTCGTTCATTTATTTTAACTAAACGGCTTAATCAATCCGAACTTCAACTTAACTGTGTTCATTTATTTTGAACAAGAAGAAGTAATTGATCCGCAAGTATACGCTTCAGAGTTCTTAAAAGACTGAATAAAAAGATTTAGAAGCTAGGTTTTGTCATCATCAAAAAGGGAAAATTTGTTAGTTCCGGATTTTAAAGATGACAAAACAAATCAGAACGGATCGATAGAAATCAGACTGACTAGATCGATCGTTCAAAGCAGATCAAGCTGAAATGGTATATCGCAAATCAGAACGGATCGATGAACATCAGCCTGACCAGATCGAAGCTTCAGAACAGCTCAACTATTATCAGATCAGAGCAGACAAGGCTGAATTAGATTTGCTCTTCAGTCCGAATCATTAACGGCTATTTATTGAAGCATTTATTGTTGCAATTAATGCTGAAAAAGACCAAGGACTGAAGATTACCATAAAAGGTAAGAAGACAAAGAAGAGCTTGCCTGACAGTCGCCGAAATCATGAACCAGAATGGCAAGTGCCCAAAAGAATAAGACTGTAGCGTACTCAGAGTTTGAGCAGAGTCAAGAGTTGCATATAAAGGGAAATAATGTCGTTGGTACATACAACTATATAAGGATGCAACAGAAGAGCTCAAGGAAGGGGTCTGAAAAATCAAAAAACGCAAAAGAAAGCTAAACAGCACAAGCTTACAAGCTCAGACATTCTCGAGCTGAAAATCTTCATAAGCACAAGCATATTGTAATATTTGATCATCTTAGGATCATTGTGTGCATAGACTTAAGTCTATCTTTTGTATTATGTACTAAGATAGAGAAGTGAGAATCAATTGTAACTGTCAGACAGAGTGTGTCTGAACAGATCGAGAGACTAGGAGTTTCAGTCTGGTAGTGAGGTAAATCCAGCTGAATTGGGTTTGTACAACAGGATTGTATAAATCAAAGTCTTCTAGTGGAATCCTTCTTTAATTGGAAGAAGGGGAGACGTAGAAGGATTACACCACCTTCGAACTTCCAGAAACATATTTTGTCTTTTATCATTCTGTACCTGTTATACTTTTCAAGCCATCGAGCCGTTCTTACTAGCCTAAGAACAGACCGTTCCGCACTAAATTATTCAGTGGTCTGTTCTGCAGAAAAGTTGATTAAGAAACAAATTTCTTTCACTAATCCGAAAGAAATCACAAAGGATTATTTTTAATAGGAGTGTTCATTCACCCCCCTCTAAACACTCCGGATCGATCCTAACAGAGACAAAGGCACAATGAATTCAGATACTACTATAGTTCAGGTGGAAAATAAGACAGATGCAGATCAAGTTTCTTATGAGGTATTACCAGAGCACGAGGAACAAGAACCAGTTGAGTCCGAGGTTCTCAAAGTCAGGCAGTCTACTCTTGAGAGGAGACCACCGATTGGCTTTCAGACTATGTTACTGAAATCAATATTGCATACTATTTATTAACAGAGGATGGTGAGCCAACGAGTTTCCATGAGGCTACTCGAAGTTATGAAGCAATGCAGGAATAATTGGAGGCCTTGGACAGGAACAAAACTTGGAATCTTGTTACACTACCACGAGGATGGAAAGACATCTGTAACAGATGGGTAATTAAGATCAAACGCGATGGTCACCAAGTGGAAAGATATCGTGCAAGATTGGTTGTGAAAGGATATGCTCAGAAAACAGGTATCGACTTCAATGAGATATTTTCTCCTGTGGTTCGGCTTACACGATCAGAGTAGTATTGGCTTTGTGTGTGGTGTTTGATCTACATCTAGAACAGCTAGATGTGAAAATGGCTTTTTCTTCATGGTGATCTTGAAGAAAAAATATATATGCTCCAACCAGAAGGTTTTGCTGAAATAGGCAAAGAGAACTTGGTTTGCACGTTGAACAAATATATGTATGGTCTCAAACAGGCACCGAGATATTGCTACAAGAGATTTGATTCCTATATCACGAGCCTTTGATACAACAGACTTAATGCAGATCCTTGTGCATATTTCAAGAGATCTGGTGATGATGATTAGATAATTCTATTGTTGTATGTGGACGACATGTTGGTCACAGGCCCCAACAATGATCGAGTCAAAGAATTGAAAGCACGGTTGACTAGGAAATTTGATATGAAGGACTTGGGAGCAGCAAACAATATTCTAGGGATGTTAGTTCACCAAGATATAAGTAACAGGAAGATTTGGCTTTCCCAGATAAATTATTTGAAGAAAATCTTGCATCGCTTCAACGTGCAAGATTGTGAGCCAATTTCTACCCCTCTTCCAGTTAACTTCAAGTTATTCTCCGAGATGTGTCCTAGCAGTGAAGCAGAGATGATGGAAATGTCTCGAGTAACGTATGCATCAGCGGTGGGAAGTTTAATGTTCGCCATATCTGTACAAGACCAGACATTGCACAAAGTAGTGGGAGCAGTCAGTCGATACATGACGAATCCTGGACGAGAGCATTGAATACGGTTAAGAGGATCCTTATATACATTAAGGGTACCTCGAATGTTGCATTATGTTATGGAGTATCAGATTTTACACTCAGGGGCTATGTGGATTCAGTTTATGCAGGTGATCCAGGTAAAAGAAAATCAACTACTGGATATGTGTTTACACTTGCAGGAGGAGTAGTAAGTTGGGTTTCAAAACTGCAAACAATTGTGACATTATCTACAACGAGGCAGAATATATGGCAGCTACTCAAGCTTGCAATGAGACGATATATATTCAAAGGTTACTAGAGGATGTTGGACATAAATAAGAGAAAGTTCATATGTTTTGTGATAGTCAGAGTGCCTTGTACATTGCAATGAATCCAACCTTTCATTCCAACATTAAACACATTGGCGTTCAATTTCACTTTGTACGAGAAGTAGTAGAAGACGGAAGTGTGGATATGCAGAAAATCCATACGAATGAGAACATAGCTGATTTTCTTACAAAGTCAGTTAATACTGACAAGTTTGAGTGGTGCAGATCCTCAAATGGCCTAGCAAAAACGTAAGCAGCAGTGGATGACAAGATTGAAAGGATGTGTGGAGATGTGCTTGATTCTCAATCAAATCTCCAAGTGGGAGAAATGTCGGCAAAGTGCATTGAATGCATAGACAAGAAATGAAAATATGCAGGCTAAATTAATGCTTTATGGTTGGGAGAGGAAAAATTGAAACGCGTAAATTAATTTTACGCGTTTCAGACACGAAGGGAGCTCCTATAAATAGGGCTCCCCTCCCCTCATTCCAGTATCCCATTTTTCAAAGTGTTCTCTCAATCTCTACATTGTTGGGATTTAAAAGCCCATTAATTATGTTTAATTTTGTTAATGAGAACAAAATTTGGTAAGTTAACTTGAATGGTTAATTGGCTAAAGAAATCTCACATCGGAATTTTGAGACACTTATGGTTTGTTTATATTGAGAAACAAATCAATAGATATAGTTAAGTAGAAAACATGGGTGCCCCTCGCGCGCCGTCCGTCCGCTCAGCTCGGCTCTTCTTGTTTCGACTCGACTGGCCTTGCTGCTCTATCGTTTTACCACTCGGATTTCTGAAATGACCTTTTCACCTATCTGACTTTTCACATTCTGCTGAGTATTAATTTTGAGACTTTTTATCTACCTGCAGAATTGATTTCAGATTTAAGTGTGAGACTTAAATCAGTATTGATCTGATGTTAAGTATTGAACTTTTCATCTACCCCACTAAGCATTACATTTAATTTTTGAGACATTTGGGAGGTCTGCTGCTCAGCTATATAAGCTGCTCCAGCTCCAGTGTTTTAAACATCTGAAAAATATAGTTCATTAATACATTTCATAAGTTTGAAAGTACTGCACACTACTAGTGTTCAAGAGAGTCTGTTCGGATTTCTGCTTCATGGGCATTGTACTTTGGAACTCTATTGTCCAGGAGGCCAGAAGCTTGTAGGCGGGCAAATTTGAGTTTACGGGCACACATTTTGCTGTGGCCCGTCCAGTTCCAGTTTCCTGTTTCCGAAGACTTTGAATAGTATATATAAACTGCTGTTGTGAGTTTACTATTTCAATATAATTTCTTTTTGCATAATCATTGTAAACTGTTTAAATTCGTATATTTAAATATACAGAACCAACATACATTTGAATGTGTATTCTATAATATTTGGTAGGTATCTTGATAGTGTTGATTGAAAGATAGCGAGAGGTTGTAACCACAAAATATTATAATCTTGTCCATGGTTTTTACTCTATTAATTTTTAGGGGTTTTCCACATAAATTCTGGTGTCCAAGTGACGTGGATTACGCTGAGAGGTTCTTTGGTAGAATTTCTAATAAAAACGTGGTTATTTGGAATGTTACGATTGCTTCATATGCTCTGAATGATCGATCCTTGGAGTCATTTTCTTGTTTGGCGGAAATGCAAGAGGATGCCGGTGTGAGACATCAATACTATTACGATGATAAACTTGCTCCCCTCCTGCTCGAAACTAGGAGCTCTGAGACATGGCAAAGCCATTCATGGTTATTCTATTAAGAAGGGATTTCTGCCTCATGTAGTGTTGGAGACTGCTCTAATCGAATTGTACAGGAAGTGTTGGGGAATAATGTTGGCTGAGGGGCTGTTTTTTCACATCAAGGAAGATAATTTTATATCATGGAATGCCATTATGGTCGTTTCAGGGAAGCAGTAGAGTATTTTTTTTTAAATTGCGAACGGAACCTTTTATCCCAGAGCATATGACATTCGCAAGTATCCTTGCTGCTTATGCTGAAGTAGCCTTGCTGAGAAAAGGGAAACAAATACACGGCCTTATTACGAAATTGGGTTTTGCTTCCAATACGTTCATCTGCAATGCTTTGATTCATATGTACGCAAAATGTGGAGATCTTATGTCAGCATGAAATATTTTTGATGTTATATGTTGTAAGGATGTGATTTCATGGAACACAATCATTATGGCTTATGCAATCCACTGGTTTGTAGCAAACTCCATTAGGTTGTTTTCTGAAATGACGACACATCTGTCTCTTCTATCATCTTGTAGCATAGCAGGAAATTGAGTGAAGGCCAGAAGTATTTTTTATTTAATGAAGACAGATTATGGGATTGATCCTGGAATAGAGCATTATGGGTGTGTTCTTGATCTGCTCGGTCGTATGGGTAATCTTGATCTTTCTAAGCGCTGTATTGTTGAAATGCCCTTGAAACCAACGTCCCGGATTTAGGGTACTCTATTGTCTGCCTGTAGACACCATCGAGACATTGAGATGGCTGAGTTATGTGCTGACCACATATTGTCTTTGGATAACAATAATACCGGATGCTCTGCCTTGCTTTCGAATATGTTGCTGACGTTGGAAGCTCATGTGGTTTTTTAAACAGACAGATTATACTTCTGTGATTTGAAATAGACAGTTTTGTTTATCCGTGTGGTTTCAAAATAGGCAGCATACATTCTGTGGTTTCAAAATAGACAATTTCTCATCGTGGTTTGTGAAACTACACACTGTAGATTGTGAATATGTGCAAAACACCCCCTCCAGTATGCTATGTTTTGCAAACCACATTGCGTAAAATGTTTATTTTGAATATCACATGTCACATGGGGGTAAATTGATTATTTACAAATCACGGAGGTAAAGTGTCTATTAAGGATACCATAGGGGGGTAAAATATCTATTTACAAACCACAAGGGAGTGAAGACCGCTATGTTTACGGGCCCTCTAATTTCAAACCTCCTGAATTGATTTAATGAAAAAGCCGGTTCTCCCACGTTCGATGGTGTGAGGTTGGCTATATGTTGTGGGTTGATTTCCACATCAATTGGGAATCATGTGCTTGTTAGAAAAAAGAACGAGAATACGTGAAGATTTCCACAGAACTGCAAAGAAGATGTCAGATATAACTAGTGGTGTCAAATGGGCCGTGCCGTTCATGCCGTGTCGTGCCGGCACGATTCGAAAATGGGCCGTGCCGGCCCATTTCCACTATAGGCAGGGCCCGGCACTGTAGCAAAACGTGCTGTGTCGTGCTGCTCCGTAACGTGTCGTGCTCGTGCCGTCCGCTCCGTTTGACACCTCTAGAGATAACCAACAGAGAGATAATAGTAGGAGATCCTAAAAACATTATTTTAGTTATCCATAATCTTCCAAATTCTACTTTTCAAAATTGGTTGTTGTACATCAATTTAAATAAAACATTGCACGTGATTACTTTAAACTAGCAGTTTTGTAAGCAACGTACTGTAAATACAATTAACTAATTAAGAAGTCTCCAATCGATGGCGTCCAATTTCCTCTCCAATCATGTTTCACCCTCTGCGTTAAAATGGTGCATTACTGCCGCACAAAATAATAACCTTAATATATTAAGTAAATAAATGATCATTCGTATATGAAATTAATTTAATTGAATTATTGATTAATTTTAATAATGTCATTAATTAACCAAATAAATTTTCTAAACACAAATTTAATATGTAAATATATCAATAAATTTGTAACTGATAATTGATAGATTTGGAGTGTAATGTTTGAGATGAGTTTTGTGTTTGGTGAAGAAATTATACTATTTTGGTGCAAAATATGCGCTAAAATGAAATTGTAGGTTGGATATAACCTTATGTAGACTAAAGACCACAATAACATAATAAATTAACCAACTTTTTCTCTTCCAAAAAAAAACTTTATGTTCTTCATTGTCGGAGAGCCTTGTCTTCCTTGGGGCTCGTCGAACATCTCACTCGACCCTTATTTTAAACCAGATAAAGTCGATACAACGTATTTTTTGAAAAAATGTACATATAATAACACATCGGACAGTGCAGGGAAAAGCGAATAAAAGACTTCAGCATAAGAATATACGTTTCATTAGTTTGCTGCATCCCTACTGTAGTATTGATCAAGTGTTTTAGCTGGAATACGGTGAAGAAGCTCCCGAGGAAAGATCCGGAGTAGCGTCCATGCAAGGTCCAGTGACTGAAAGATGTTACGGGTGTCGTATGCTCCTTGTGCGACAAACTTCCTCTCGAATTTATCGAGAAACTCGAGATATAGCTGTTTTTAAATGAGGGATGGCTCAATTAGTCATCTCACTCAATATTGTATCTGAAAAAATTGTTTTTACAAATTTGTATTCAGTTAGTGACTGACCAGATCTTCTGAGGAAAGTGCTTCTTCTCCAACCACAGCTTTCATAGCCTGGACATCCTTTCCAATGGCATAGTTCGCGTATAGCTGGGTATTGAATATAGAGTACAACGTTAATACAATCAAGAAAAGTAACAGTAGTTGTGGTTGGAGGATAGAATCAGTTTTGTATTGAATTAGGCAATCTACCTGGTTAGATACATCGGAGTGATCCCTACGGGTCATGCCCTCCCCAATGGCACTCTGCAATACACGGAGAGGAGATAAAACATAGTGCACACAAATTACCACTGCTCAGATGACTCAGATAAAAAGACCTGTATATGAATTCTGTATACCTTCATCAGACGAGACAAGGATGGCAGCACATTGATTGGAGGATATATCTGACAGTTCAGTGCACATAATTTGATCAGATTAGTTTGCCAAACCCAAAACATAAATGCATTTATATCTCTCTCTACATATTATATAAACTCCTCCTTTGAGACTCCAAATGTGTAGTTCCAAATTGTTACACTTAAAAGAAGAAAGTATTATCTCCGAATTGATGATCACAAAACTACATCAAACTCAACTTGAACAAAACGGATATGAAGGGCAAGTTCAAACTCGATGTAAAAAAAAAAAACTAAATTTGAGACACCAAATATAGATTTTCGAAATAAAACAATTGAAACTTAAAGGGTACAAAACTACTTTCAAAGATCATTAATACGTAAAATTTTAAAGTTAATACATTTTGAAATTTAGCGGAAATAATTTTGTTGCTCCATAGATTTAGATATAAATCCTCTTTTTAAATATAATTTAAATAAGGATTATCAAAATAGCTATTTTAAGAATATTTTATTTATAATTATACGAATACACACAATGTGTGCGTGGTTTAATATCCCAACAAACACCATGTTTACAACGACTCAGCAGGATATACCTATATGCACCCGGTTTGGCCCCACTTATACACCAACTTAATATTGAAACACATCGCCTTTTAAATAAAAAAATACATAAACTAACATATTAACCATTTTAGACCAATCATATTAAGTTGGTACATAAGTGGGACACAAACCGGGTCCGTACAAGTATTTTCCCAAATCAGCCACTACTATTAATTCATTCCAAATGATTTCAGTATCTGACACAACAACGTGCTTCTCCAGATTGTTAAGAAACTTCATAATAGTAAAAAGGAGAGATGGAAAGTTCTGAAGAACATAGACCCAAATTTGAAACGGTGGGGGTCATGATTTGCAAAGCTATTTGGCATGCATCAATCTATCTTTACCTGTCGATTATGAAGTTGTCGGTCAATATATATTTGTCCCTCAGTGATATAACCAGTAAGATCTGGAGTTGGGTGAGTGATGTCTGACCAATTGAAATAAAATAAAAAGAAAACAAAAATAAAATCAGGTTCATGTAAAATTACGCTAAAGTGAAACAGAATTTCTAAATCTGCATTACCATCATTAGGCATAGTCAAGATAGGGATTTGTGTGATGGATCCCTTTCTTCCTTCAATACGTCCAGCTCGTTCATAGATAGTAGCAAGATCAGTGTACATGTAACCAGGATATCCACGCCTACCAGGAACTTCCTCTCGAGCCGCAGATACCTATAAAGGAATTCTTGCTCTAGTTGATTGACACTCATAGCTATCAAACTAATTTCAAGAGAAAATAAACTGATTGAGCTAGCAAATCGCACCAAAAAGGAAGATAGGAGTTAAAAAATATATAGACACTTCACATTAACTGTTAAAATAAATGACATAGATACACCCATAAGTCATACCCCTACCAACACCTAAAATAAGAGAAAGGAGGTGCTTTGTACTACTAATAACTGATAAAATAAGAGGATTCTCATTTAAAATAGATAATAAAGAAGGTCATTGATGGTGATGTTACCTCACGGAGAGCATCAGCGTAAGAACTCATATCTGTCAATATGACCAGAACATGCTTCCCACATTCATATGCCAAGTATTCTGCAGTTGTCAGAGCAATACGAGGAGTAATGATGCGTTCTATTGTTGGGTCATTGGCCTACAGAATAATTGATATCATAAACCAATGAAAACAGTAGATCTACAGGTGTACAGAGGCAAACATAAACAAAAGGCACAATTACCAAGTTAAGGAAAAGGGTCACTCTCTCCATGGATCCATTTTCCTCAAAATCACGTTTAAAGAACTGTGCTGTCTCCATGTTGACTCCCATAGCTGCAAAGACAATGGCAAAATTGTCTTCTTCATCATGCTGCAGCATAAAAGTAGATAAGAACAGAGACAAAGGTCATTACTGTAGATATCAAAGGTATGAAAACCAAGAACTGTTAATTTTGACTTTCTTTTAACTAATACATTATTACTCTTTTACCCTGTTTTGTTTTGATTTTAAGCTTTTGTTTCAGGTTTAATATTGGCCATTGAAAAAGGATACAACTTGGATGGCTGTGATTAAAGAAGAGCAATCAGTTTCTCTTTCTTTAAAAGCGTGAAAAGCAAAACAGATTGGGGGAGAGGGAAATCAGTTTCTTCAAGAGAGAAGAATTGAGGAGCTGTTTCTACGGAGCGAGAAGAAAAGAGTGAGATCAGATTCTGGAGGAAGAAGAACTGGCAGCTGCGTTTCTTGCTGAAGATCGTGTGGTCACTGTGAAAGACAAGAGTAGGGAATACAGATTAAGAGCATAGACACTCTGTAAATATCTTGTGAGTTTTCTTGTGAGAATTGGGAGATAGCTTGAGTGTTAGAAATCTGTAACAACTCTTGGTTTGGTGATTAATGGAATCCTACCTCCTTCCCGTAGATGTAGGCCGAGGTTGAAGGCCGAACCACGAAAATCCGGTGTCATATTTCTTCCTTACTATTTCTGTTATTTCTCTACTGCCTTGATTTGTGCTCTGTTTTTTCTTTTTTATGCGTAAAGAAAGAAGAGCTATGTGCGTACGTATTGATCAATTTAAGAACGTACTGATGTGTGCGTTGATGAATCAGAGGATATAGATTGATGTTCATGTGCATGTGTTTCTTGAGGCATCTGTAGAGGGATTTAATTGTGCGTGTGGTTTTCAATACGTAAAGAATAAAGAATGTGTTGATCTGTTCCACTGTTATACAGTTCGAAACATTGGAAAAACATATTGATTGGTGCACGTATAGAAACTGGAGTTTATTGGTGAATTTCTTGATCAAGATTTAATTCAAGGAAATCGTTTCTGCATAAACAAAATAAAATTTGTATAGACAGGAACTTAGTTGGTATATCGTAAAGATGGGTGCGATATGATCGGTCGAGTTTTCACAACAAGTACCAAATACAGTAATAAATTAAGTACCTCGTGCAATAGAAAACCTAACATGCCCACAGGTCTAAATAAAGGCTCTACCAACATGAAAGAGAGAATATTCCCTCTTCAGAACACCATATAATATTGCTTCTCAAAGCAATTATCATTATCATAAGGGCTTCAACAATACACTTAGCATATAACCAAGCATAAAGCAACGAAAAACTGAAATGTATATTAGGCATAGAAAGAGAAGACTTCAAACTCAGTGAAAGGTATATAGGGATCGATAATTAGTTGCTCCAGTTTTGTAGAGGTGATCATTTACCTCAAGAAGATTATCAGATTTCTCCAACCGTTTGACCAAACCAGCCTGACGACAGATTTGGGCAGCAATTTCATTGTGAGGAAGACCAGCAGCAGAAAAAAGAGGGATTTTTTGCCCTCGGGCAATTGAGTTCATGACATCAATTGTAGAAATTCCAGTCTGTATCATTTCTTCAGGATATGTTCTCTCGCTAGGATTGATGGAACTCCCTGAAGAAACAGAGTAAAGAATACATCAAGTGTGGAGGTCAAGTTTATACACAAAGGCCTAAGTTAACTGATACTCCATTGTCACTTGCCAGAAATATCCAAATAAGCCTCTGGAAGAATAGGGGGGCCATTGTCAATGGGTTTCCCAGAACCATTAAAAATACGGCCAAGCATGTCCAACGACACAGGTGTTTTTAAAACCTGGAAGCAAGTTAAAGATAAATTATTATTAAAAAACTAGCAAAAACTTGAGGATTATAAGAAATGGGAATTTCATAAATTACTACCACCATCATTCGCATAAGAGAGCACATAATCATAAATCAACAGTTACTTCTCAGCATTCACCAGAACTCATCAAGCAATGCCTATTCATAGAAAGACTCTAGTGAATTTAATTCCTGGAGATTATAGACCGTAAACTATGATAAAGCACTACTACCAAAGTTGACCAGCAGTTTTCAACCCAATTCAAAACAGGTTAAACCCATAAATCCAACTACTTTGTGAAGGAAAGTCAATTTCAAAGAAATATTACTATGAAGGCACAATAAGAGATTAAAGATATATTCGACAGCTTATGAATGTGAATCTATTGTGATTCAATAACAATAAAAATTCTACTCAAGAAAAACTTAGCAATTTCCAGGGAGAATAATAAAGAAACGATGTTATAAATATAATTGGGAAAGACAATTTATGATAAATACAACCAGAAACAAGTTTATTTTCTTCCAATTTTGTTTGCACAACAAAACATTTGGGTTAACAATATTAATCATAGTGCAATAAGTCCACACCGCTTCAGCAATGATAACATAAAACAATGTGAATTGAAAAGAAACAAAGTGTGAGGAAGAACTACTGCACGGCCGCACCTCTCCAGTAAACTGGACAGTTGTATATTTGTTATCGATTCCAGATGTTCCTTCAAAAACCTGGTCAAAAAATGGGAATCAGAGAACCATTATCACGAGTGAATTCTTCAAATTCAAGAAGTATACTGCAAGTATAGAAGACGCCGAAACATAAATGTACCATGTAAGATTTGTATTGCACAAATAATTCAAAGGAACAAGGATCTCTAGGTTAGGAAGCTCAACTAAGTCATCATTATTTAAAGTAGTTTTTTTTATTTAAAAAAAGGTGGCATCCACCATTTGCAATAGAGGTTAGTGACACTATAACTCTGTGGTTTATGGTACAAACGAAAATTTAATGAGCCAATCTCACAACAAAAAGGCGGAAAAATGAGAAGAATAACCCAACAAATAACAAATGAGTGATAGACTTGGATGGTCATCACCTGAACAACAGCCTTTCTCCCCATCAACTTCCAAGACTTGCCCACGTCGGGTTGTTCCATCTCCTAGGCGAATATTAACAATCTCTTGGTACTTAGGTCCCTGAATATTTTTGAACTGACATTCAATATTATACAGTTCTCGATCTATAAGAACAGTACTTAGAGAATTACATGTGAATGCTGAGAGACACAAAATAGAACTGAATGGCAGGGTACAGTGCACTCACACCTTGACTTTGTCAAGAATAACCAGAGGTCCAGCAACTCCAGAGACAGTTCTGTATTCTGCAAAAAAAAAAAAATACGGAAAAAAAGGGTACTAAAGTGATCGTTATTTATGTATACACGGCAAATTATATTTCCAAAAGTAAGAGTATTAGGGTACTTATAATCTTGTGACTAATCCAATGCATGAAAAATATGTATCCCATCATTGATGATTATTTACATTGGTTACTCATGGAAATCAGCCTGTTCCCAACTAGATTGAAAAACTCTTATCTTGATAAAGACATGGCTCTCAAAAAAAGACATTAGAAAAGAAACTTGTATCGGCAATTGAGTCCCCGAAAGTACATTCTTAATAATAACAAAGGAAAGGATATTTATAAATGTGTCTAACTCCACATTTTTTGGCATTACAGTGTGACTTGGAAGCAAGCAAAACCGGGGAGCAACTATTAAAAGCGAGTTGTTAGCATCAGAATAGAACTCTGTGTCAGAACAACTAGAAGTTACGAAGAGAAAAGGACACCAAGAATTTTCAATATCTCTAACTTTCTTCCTAGGCTCCAAGTTGTACCTTCCTGATTATGTTTAACCTTCAGGTCTAGTTCAAGTTATATCTTACTGTAGCATGCACAACATCAGACACACGAATTATAGAACTGCATAGCCGCAATTGCTATTATTACCAATATGCTATGATAGGCGTGCGCAAGGCTAATCGAGATGCGTGAATATTTTTTAATCATATGAGACAGCCCAACTTCCTAACGTCACAGGCAAATTGATCTCATTGAGGTCTGCAATCCCTCCGAAATAATACAAAAGACGAAGAAAAAGGCAAAACAATGCTACAAAACAAACAAAGGTGAACTTAAATAAGACAAGTTACAAAGAGAACATACCCATCCCAATCTCCAGAGTTCCTTCCTCCATTTCAACGTTGTTTTCCGCCACGCCCATACTAAATCTAACGCACAAAATACCAGTAAACACCAAATGATAAAAAGATCAACAAAAAACGATACTTGAAGCAACGAAACTCAGTTGCAGCGAATTCCAAATCACTTCAAAGTCCACAGTATGCACTTCACACAACCTCGTTTTTCTCTACTCTAATACGGACATATAAAAAAGCAGTAGAGACAAAGGAATATCACAAACTCCGAAGTCCGATCACTCTGTCCAATCGAATTCCCACTGACATGATTGTGATTCGCATACATATAAAGAAACGGCTCAAAACCAAATGAAGTACTAACCATAAGAATCAAAAACAAAGAAAAACAAGAAGCAGAATACAGAAACTGGATCTGAAGTTTTACGTACCTAGCGTTTGCTTTGAATCTGATATGGAAGAAGGAAAAATGGATGAGATTGCAGCGAACAAATGATTATAATAATATATATATATGTGTGTGTGTGTGTGTTAACAAAATAAACAAAAGAAAAGAGAAAAGAAGCGAGATCCAAAGGTTGAGAAAGAATGGTAGCAATTTTATCGTTAGATAAGAATTTCCGAAAATAATCAAATATAAAAGTAATCTCAATTCTATATAAAAATGTAGTTTATCAAAAAAAATTTAAATTATTCAATTATATGACCACTTTTATAAAATATAATTTTTATGAGATTATATTTGATAATACTATAAGTTTTAAGATTAATATTGATTAAAAACAATATAAATATGATATTATATTTGATTAGTTTTAAAAAATTAGATTAGTATTCAAATGTTCAGATTCACTGGATCAATTTAGAAATACACAGATTTAATTTGTCCTACATATAAATCTTGGGTAAATTTGGGGACGATCCAATTTGAAAAACATTTTTTTCTAAAATGAAGTAAAATTTGGAGTTAATGGGTTAGAGATACGTTTTGTGTTTGGTGCAGAAATTACACTATTTTAGTGTAAATATGTTCTAAAATGAAGTTATAGGTTGAAGGGTCTTAGTCGAAAGATGTTTTTTAGGTGCTGCTTTTTTGTAATTGTCCCTAAATCTTTTGCTATTTAACAAAAGGAAAGACGCTAAGAGACCCCTTTTTCATCTTACATAAAATAACCCCATTATTTTTAATTTCTTCTAGAAAAAATAATAAATTTTAAAATTATTTGAAATAATCCCAATTTCTCTTCAAAGCCCTTGAAAAAAACAAAAATAATAGTGTTTTTTTCAACAAGATTCAAATTGCATATAGAGCTTGTCTTGGCTCGAAGTAGGGGTGCTTAACGGATCAGTTCGGTCCGATCCGAAACCGACCGGTTTTGGATCCGATAATCCCGGAACCGGACCGATCCGTTAAGGAACCGGATTGGATCCGGTTCCGGTCCAACAGGTTCCGGGTTGGACCGGTTCCAACCCGGAACCGAATTTTTCTTTTTCTTTCTTTTTTTTTTAAAAAAAAGTAAAAAAACTAAGGGATTTATCGAAAAAAAAAAAGATTTTTTTTTTTAAAAAACGGATCCGGTTCCGGTTCAATCCGGAACCGGATCCGTTCGATCCGGAACAGGTAAGATACCGGATCCGAAACGGTAGAACCGGTCCGATCCGGTATCAAACCGGTTCCGGACCGGTTCAGGACCAGTTAGTCCGATTTCGGTTCTGGACCGGACTAACCGGTCCGGTTTTGGGCCGGGTCCGGATTGACCCGGCCCGTTAAGCACCCCTAGCTCGAAGACTCGAATTTTAAATGTCCTTTGTAAACGAATAAGCATTAGGTCTTTATACCGCATATAAACGAGACTCGAACCATGTGTTTTGCACGTGTGGAATCATAATTTAAAATTATTTAGGTTTGACCGTTCACTAATTAGAACTAACACGATTTTGAGGTTAAATGACGAAATTTTTGAAATTAAACCAAAAATAATTAATTTAATAAGGCTGGAGCTCATCTAAAACTTATGGTGGCTCCGCCCCGGTGGCCAATGTGATTCGAACAACATATTTGAAAACAATACCAGCATATTTAGTTATTTCCAAAAAAAGCATATCAAAATATTCAGAAACTAAAAAGAAAAACTAGTGGAAAGATTCATGAAAATATTCAAGAAAAAAGTAATTTTACCTAAATCTTTTGCTATTAAACAAAAGACCCTAAGAGACCCCTTTTTCATCTTACATAAAATAACCCCATTATTTTTAATTTCTTATAGAAAAAAATAATCAATTTTTAAATTATTTGACATAATCCCAATTTCTCTTCAAAGCCCTTGAAAAAAACAAAAATAGTGTTTTTTTCAACAAGATTCGGATTGCATATAGAGCTTGACTTGGCTCGAAGACTCGAATTTTAAATGTCCTTTGTAAACGAATAAGCATTAGGTCTTATACCGCATATAAACGAGACTTGAACCATGTATTTTGCACGGGGGAAATAAAATTCAAAATTATTTAGGATTGACAGCACTAATTAGAGCTAACACGATTTTGTGGGTAACTGACGAAATTTCCAAAATTAAACTTAAAAAAATTATTTAATGTTGTTGGAGCTTATTCTAATCTTAGGGTGGCTCCGCCCTGGTGGCTAATGTGATTCGAACAACATATTTGAAAACAATACCAGCATATTTAGTTATTTCCAAAAAAGCATATCAAAATATTCAGAAACTAAAGAGAAAAACTAGTGGAAAGATTCATGAAAATATTCAAGAAAAAAGTAAAGAAAAGTGAGATGATTGGGGAATGAAGCATCTATCCAAAAAGTATACGAAAATATTCAGCAACAAGTTGTAAAATAATATGAAGCTCGTTCCCTTATTTTATCCAAACCAAAGTAACATGAGAACCAAAAATCTGTATCTACAATATAGCAAAATTTACAGTTTACATACTAAGATATCGTGTCCAATTCATGGACATAAATGGCATTTACACAACATTAAGTTCGTTGCTTGACGACTATTGCAGAAAATAGTTCGAAAACGGAAGCTGAGCTCTTATGCCATTGAGATATTTTCAATAACTAGGTAGAAGCACATGTGTTGCACGAGGAAGCAGTTGATTTTATTTCAAATTAATTAAATTTTATTGTATTCAAAGTTTTGACTCTATAACTAATTATTACCTAGAATTTAATGCGATACCAATATATAATTATAAAATGATATTAACAAATATATGTGTATATATAAACACACACGTACGTATAAACTTTTATTTAAATTTTAAGACTTAAAACATATAAATGTACGATATTTAAAAACATAAATCAATAATTAAACTAACATAAATTGTAATAAAATAACATAAATCAATATGTAATAAAATAACATAAATCAGGACACCCATACAGTGTATATGCTTTTTATTTCTTTTGCTCCGCATGTTTTGTGGTTGGACTTTGCTGTCTTCCATTCTTACTTTCATCAATGTTCTTTGAGGCAATTTTGGGAGAATTGGTGAACTTCTGAAATAGCTTTCAAATCCTTCAGGTATAATAGATAAAATTTTCTTACGAGACTTAACTTTTTATCGAGCTTGAAATCTGTATTGGCCCTTGTTTGGTACTTCGAGAGCCATGTAATATGGTGAAGTTTTGACGTCACGTGCACACACAAAAAATGATTAGTTTCGGTAGTTATAGATGTAAAAAAGTATAGTGGTGTTTGTTAAAAATATATTTATACTAACCTTACTGACTGAGTTGATATAATATTTAACCTCATATATGATATACTATACTACCTAGTATTTGCCATACATCTTATTATTGATATTTGGCAAACATTCGAATCAAATCATAGTGATTAAAACTTACAGCACCAAGTATTACAAGAGAAACGCCTACATGTGTCCTTTATTATGAGGAAAAAACATGTACTTCACGGGGAGAAAATATGATGCAAACCCATAACATCACCGACATATAAAATTCTTAGAGGGACGAGGAGTGTACCTGACTTTACAGTAATTATCGAACTGCTCATCGAACATAAAGAACTACATAGACCCATCTGTCCACACAGTTTACCTTTGGGATGCCATGGAGCTCGGGCTTACAATCCATATGTTCTAACACAGTCGCAAGTGTCTCTCTTGTCCAGTAGGCTAGAACTACCTTAAGGCATCCTTACATGAGTATTAAAGGCCTAAGGAGCGAAACTGCTGCTAAACTATAGCATCAGTTCCTATGTCGAGAGACTGTGAAATGTGCTTGGTTCTTGTTTTTTACTGAATAAAGCGCTCAAGGTTTCTTTTATATGCATTATAAAGTAACACAAATTCTGGGAAAGGGCTCTTAAGTTAAGAACATATTCTCTTATTCCAACAACTGTTGTTATTCCCTTAACAGCTGATACGATCACACCAAAAACGACTGGAGTCGCCAAGGCTAAGGAGTCAAGGAGGAAAAATCAACCTGGTAATGAATCCTATTGCTATATTCCAATAATTCCTTTTTTTTTTTTCAAATAGCACCCGACAGAAATCATGGTGGCTTCGACATTAGTGGGGGCGGCGGAAGAGGCATTCGTGGTTCCATCGTTTTCCTTAGGATGATATCAGATGAAGGTAAAGTTTTCGTGGGGTCAAAAAATGGAGTTGTTGGGTCGCAACTTTCTCACAATCAATAGCGTTAATCAATTAACCATTAATTAATTACCTGCCAAAATTTTTAATTTTAATAATATTTTCAATTTTTGTTTACATTCACTAAATTATTTGCATCTGCTATGTTATTCAGTTTTCCAATTGATTTTTCCACTTTATATTTTATCAATTTTTTACAATTAAAAGTTTATTTAAATTATTAATGTGTCAATACACATATGTATAATTTATTAAAATTTAAAATTTTAGTAGCGAATTGGTACAATTTGTTTCCATCGTTTAAATATGAAAATTTTAAAGTGGTAAATGTATGAATTAATCAAGAAGAATCCAAAAGACTCGATTAATTATACGAAATATTATTATTGAAATAAAAATACACTTAAATGAAATTTTTAAAAGATAATTATAATGTAATTAAATGAAGAACCTAAAAGTAATACATGTGAGGAACAAATGAATAATTTGATTTGAGAACTTGACATCTAATAATTCTTTGGATCATTTCATGGGTTATGGCCTTATGGGGTAATTATCAACCACCCTCGAAAATTCAATATCCTCATCTAACAACTATTAACAGTCAAAATATTAATAATTACAGTGTTTTGAAAATCGGACCGGACCGATCGCCTCAACTGGTTTAACCAATAATCTTGATCCGGTCAGGTTGACCTTATAAAAGTATATTGTGAAAATATTGGTAGAAAGATTGAGCTTGTTATCAAATTTTTGCGTGCTCAGCTACTGCAGCAACATAGCTACGGACGAGGGGTTGATATAGTGGTGTCAAACGGTATCGTGCCGGCACGATTCGAAAATGGGCCGTGCCGTGCCGGCCCATTTACACAAGGGGCCGGGCCCGGCACGACCCCAACGTGCCGTGCCATGGGCCGTGCCGTGTCGGCACGACCCATTTCAAGTTTTTTTATTTTTTGGTGTAGCGATCGATCGCTGCCTAACTGGCGATCGATCGCCACCTATGACCTTAGGTGGCGATCGATCGCCAGTTAGGTGGCGATCGTCGCTACCAGTTTAAAAAAAAAAAAAATATTTTACTATTCGTGACGTGCCGTGTCGGCCCACGGGCCAGCACCCTATGGCCCGGCACGGCCCATGCTACAATGTCGTGCCGTGCCGCTCCGTGATGTGCCGTGTCTCGTGCCGTTCGCTCCGTTTGACATGTTTAGGTTGATAAGTGATAACATTCTTACAAACAATTACAATTGCTTACTTCCAAAAAGGCCACATCATCCTCTCCTTCGCTTCCACACTACTCAAACCATGAAAACACCCCAAAATATTATTGACTGCTTCTAACCGTTTACCGCTTTCATTATTCACACAGCCACGCACAAAAGATGGTTACAGCTCTATTGGTCCGGCCTAGTTACTCATTTTTGGGCAGCGAACCGGCCTGTTCACACCAACCCAGACCGCGCCGGCCACCTTCATCCTCCATAATCAAGGCGGTCAAGCAAGACCGTCGTGGTTCATGGGGTATACTTTTCACCCGGCGCATATTAGCCTTGCAGATCCAAGCCGGCTCACGAGCTGACGATTCGGCGTCTTTCGAGATGTCCTTCGAGAATGCCCTTAAACTCTTGGGTGTTACTGAGGGAGCTTCGTTTGAGGATATTCTTCGAGCTAAGAACTCGCTAATTGCTGCTTGTAAAGATGACCAGCAAGCAATTTCTCAGGTCTGTTGAATTCTCGTGTACATTTTTTTATGGGGTGGTATGGCTATTTGTGAATTGCGATGACTCGGAGTTTTCGTGGAAACTAAGTATTGGGATTTTCTGATTAGAGTAATTATAGTGTTAGATTTGCATTTCATAGTTTGGGAATCACGGATTTCTGCTCAAGTTTGTGGCTTTATATATTTATGTAAATCTGTAGTTTTGGCAGCGTGTGGCTTGGATTGTAAGTTTGTATCTGGCATGGTTTACGAATTTGAGGAATGGAGAACAAAATGTCTTGATATTTGCTATTTTTCATGTAATTTGCTAAATAAATTGTCATCCATGGTTTTAATTAGACGTTGAATATAAGAAACAAGTCTTCAGTCCTTTAGAAGGATTATTACCTAATTTTGTATCAGACACCAAATCGAAATCTAACATGAATGCCTCCAGCCGAAGAGGGAGGGTGGTCTGCAGGGAGGGTACCCCTTTCCCTCTTCGAGACATGCACATGAAAATTATAATTTTGTCACTTTCACTTTTTAAATAAAAAATAACGTTTCGACACTTTCACATTTTCAATAAACTTTATTATTTGATCTTAGCCCTGTGAATAACCCAGCCACATTTGTTTAATTTAGCAGAAGAGAGAACAGTGTAACTTGAATATTGGTGTCCGCCACTTCCCATTCTTCCTAAAATATGGTAAAACGAGAGATGGAAGATGAGGAAAAAGCCATTGGAGTTAGGATAATGTTCATACCGCATGCCCATGTGAATGCCCTCATTTGGTGAAAAACACAAGTTGAAAGTTAAGTATAGCCCTCATTTGGTTAGGGTATCACAAGCTTCAATATAAGAGATGCATAGCTTCTGAAGTAGTGGACCAGTTAACTTCAATCATGTTTGAAATGTATAGCCTGTAGTATATGTCAGGACATTGTATAGATCTATTTTATTCTTGCCAATATTTGGTTTAATATGGCTTATCATCATACAGGTAGAGGCTGCATATGACATGCTGCTAATGCAAAGCTTATCACAAAGGAGAGCGGGGAAAGTTGTGAACAGCAACATTCGTTATGCTGATGTTAAACCTGTAAATGCTCCTAAAATGGATTCAATGCCTGAATGGCTGCAGACTACTGTTAAAAATTCACCTCTCTTGGTTGAAGCACCATCAACCAGTGAGTTAGGTTTACAAGCTGGAGTTTATGGGGCTTTAATGGTATTGACATATGTAAATGGAGTTTCAGCATCTTCGACGGCTGGGGCTGATGTGCCTGGCCTGATCTTAGCAACTAGTTTTGGGACATCCTTGTATTTCATGACCAAGAAGAATATCAATTTGGGTAAGAAAGAATTATGACATTATTCATTAGCAAAGAGTTCGATGCTATGTTTCTGGTTAAGCCCCCTTTAACTATTATACGTTTATTTAAATTATTTTTTTTGCAACTTTTAGCTATTGATTTATTATGTCTTTAGTGTAGTACTTAAGCCAAGGGTTTGATGGTGTGTTTCTGGTTGGAAGCTCTTTTAGCTATTTTTAGTTAATTTAAATTCTCGGTTTTGCAATTTTTGATTCGTCAAAAAACGAAACCCTATTTTTATGTAATTGTCTATGCAATCTATGTTAGCACTCACCAGGCTTCACAGGTTCAGAAATTATTGTGCAGGGCTCTTTGACAGTATGTTTGTCCACTTCACTTTCTTGAAATAACATACTGCACTTAAATTTCCGTGATTTATGTTAAACTATTGAGCAAGGATATTAAAGCTCTTTTCAGGCTAAACATGAAAAAGAACTCGAAGCTATTTGGTGCTTGATGAGCCTGTAGTAGTTCATATCTTGTCTCCTATATTTTTTTATTTTTACTTTTTTCCTTCTCCTTCATAGAAACTTGTGGGGAACAAGAAGCCATGTAATTTGCTCCTTCGGTGAAGGAGACACATGAAAGATTCTTGACACATTCTTCTTCTTAACTTATGTGTTAGCTATGATTGGGATGTTACAATCGAGGTCTAAAAATTGATGAAATTAAAAACTTAAAAACACTTCCCCTTATAAGCGCAACAACATTGAGTTTACCAGTGGTACAGAATTCATTTTATATCTGCCTGATATCATGCTAGCACATTCATTCCAGAAATATGCTAGTGTTGTGTGGCTTGATGAGGATTCTCTAGTTGGCTTCCTGAACACCTCTTAGAAGTTAGGATACATAAGCTTCATTCCAATTTTGGTTTTATTAATGGTATCAAATCTGGTTTTAGGATTTATTTTTTTATTTTTAACATGAGTAGAGTCCATGCAGGGAAGGCAACAGTTATTACGATTGGAGGGCTTGTGGCTGGTGCAGTTGTGGGTTCAGCAGTTGAGAGCTGGTTGCAAGTTGATATCGTCCCGTTTATGGGCGTACACTATCCCGCTACTGTTGTGAGTGAATTTATACTCTTCGCACAGCTTTTGGTCTCCTTATACTTGAGATAGGATGACACACAAATTGATGGCGCACACCGTGTGTGGGAATAACTCTATCCTGCTATGGTTGTGGGTGTTAATGTAATTCCTTGCAAAAGCCAATCCATGCTGTTCTTTGTCCATTGTGCAAATACAATGTGGTAGAACGTATGCTAGTGAACATATTCGCTTCCATTTGTAAGTAGACAGCAGTGTTATGTTTGTCCTGGATTAATCTAGGAAATAGTCAATCTTTATTATACTCGGTTGCCTTGTAAAACTTTGGATGGCACCTGAGTTGTCGTTATATTTTTGATGCATTACGAACATAGACTACTGAAAACATAGCCCCTCCATCGTAGTTTCCTTTGTTGATTTGCTAGTTAGATGGAAAAAGATCGGATTTTAACCCTTTTTGTCTGCGAAGTACTACGTGTTAGGGAGCGAAAGTTCGAGTCTTGTAAAATACATTTGAAGTGTTTGAAGGGTATTTTAAATTTTTTTCCAGCAAATATCACTTAATTTACGGTCTTGAGAACCAGGAAATTATCATGAGCTCATACCATATGGAGGTGCCGACTAAATCTCTGGGAACTGAAAGGAAGCAAATCTGAGGCTGCAAGGCCACATTACCATCATCGATATATATTCTCATAAAAACGAATATCCGTAATAAGTAGCTATTTACTTTCTACTGCAAGCTTGCTTTCCTTGATCTTAATAGCTTAAACTTATCTCGAATAAGAGTCAATAAGCTCATTTAGCCTCGTGTTTCACAAAGTATCTACAAGGGGTAAAAAGACATAAGGAAATAAAGGAGAATGGCATAGGGATATAAATGACTGACTGTAAATATATCATATATCCGCTCCAAAACACAAACTACAGTGATTTTCACCTTGAAGTTATTCCTGTTTCTCTTTGGCACCAAAATGATTGGAGTAGAATTATAGTCTTCAATTAAAAATTACTGAGCACGTTAATGACAAGGCTGCTGCTCCCCTTTTCTTTTAAGAAGGTACCTGTCCGTATTCACATAGCATCGGAAGCAGCAGTTGGCATCAAGTAGAGCCAGTTTCTATGGGCACAGTAAATGGTGCGAGTGTGTTGGTGGGAAGATTAATGCCACCTCCTTTAATGGATATTTTTGGAGTCCTGACTGAACTAGCCCGGCTCACTAGATTTGAGTCAAGAAATACCACCACAACTGTGATGTCATCGTGGAAATGACGGCGCACCCCACGATCAATTTTCTTCAGGTCTGAGTACCTCATCTCCCTCTTCTTCGCGGCCTTTTGCAATGCTGTTTTCACTAATCTTCTTGCAATGCCCTGCACAAGGTTCAGATAGTAATTGGAAGGTAATTTTAATTGAGATAAAAGGAATGCACCATTGAACTTTAATACGTTATCCCCTCTTATTTTCAGTACGTAGATACTTTTCATTTCCCGTACTTCGTTCTATATTCGTTTCTTTCCCATAACACTGGCCTTTCCTATAGAACCCTTCTACATATCGTAAAGTCAGTATCATTAATCTTTTTTGGACATCGACCAACACACATTATCAAAACCCCATTCAATCAATAACTGCCAAGAAACTTGTTATCAATAGCAGCAGCTACAGTTGGTGAGTAATCGGCACTGACAAGGAACACACTTGAGATTCAGGGTCAATTTTTATATATCATGTTACAATGATGTTTGTGTAGAACCGGGGTCTCATAAATCTATGAAAGAACATAAGGAACACAAGCAAAGACAACGTCAGTTGTCCCTCTATTATTTTCAACATGAATAAGCATGTGGTGCACTATATTACAGTTAAACGAGAAGGCAAAAATGTCTTCGTGGGTTATATATCTTACATTGTGTGGATGATTTTGGACCAGATCAACGGCTTCTTGGTTGGTAAGATGCTCCCAAAGGCCATCTGACGCAAATATAACGAACTGGTCATGGGGTAGTGACTGTTGCACAGTAATTGCTGGTTCTGCGCTTAAAATTGGTCTTTTGAAAGGTTCACGGAGACGAAATTTTGAATACAATGGCTCCCTGTTATATTCAGCCTTTTTCAAATACACGTCCCCAATAGATCTTGAAATCTGTAAAATGACATTCAGAACAACTAAATACTGACCAAGGTCAAATGTAGTAGTATCAAGCCTAAAGATAGACATCAAATGCACCATTGTGGGTGATAGACATGAAGAATGGATGTTTAGAGATGATTTGCTGCCCCCAAACACAAAACCCACAAAATAATAATAATAAGAACATCATTTTGCAAGATTCCGCATAAAAGGATATGAATTAAGGAAAAACTGCATTCAAACGTCGAGTCCTAAGGGAGTGTCTTTAATTATTAAATAGAGATGTCATATCTTTATAAATGCTAATAGTTTCGGCCATAGCCAAGTAGTTCTAGCTGAGTAAGAGTCCACAAAATAAAGATGTATCAGATATGAAATCTTAATATTAGAAATTGTTCTCCTCGTTGTTTTTCATAATGGTCACTACAATTGATTTCTTTATCAAAAGAGGATCATGATAGAACCGCTTGGCAGATATTGAACTAAGACCTCTAAGCCACGGCTAATTAAATAGGAATCGTCCATGAGAAGCTGACAAAAACCACGGGACCACAGTATCAGCCCTTCGTCACATAGGGAAGAACAGTGTCAAATGGAAAATAGCAAAGGTCGTCCCAAACCATTTCTTCAAAATAGAAATGCACTACGGGACTCTGACTAAGATTTTTCCACTTCAAGAAAAACAGTGTGTCCCACCATGATTAACAGCGCAACAAAAAAAGACAGCAGCAGAAAAATGTGGTCAAATGAACTGACCTGTATAAGACCTTTCACACGCCATACATTATGTTTTAGAACAACAACTTGTGGGTCATCGGGATGTAGAGATTGCAGCTCCTTTCTCACAGATTCGAAACTCGCATTGTGCTCTGCTGAGAGTTGAATGGCAAGGACTTCCCCTGTAGCCTTGACAAGTCTCCCCAAAACAGCACGAGAATCGCCAAGACTGGCAATATAAAGAGTCCCACCACAGATGATTCCAACAAGGCAGCAGGAGCCGACCGCTGCTATCTGGGGTTTCGTGAGCCATTCCCTGCTGACAACTGAGAAAAAGCCATCTTCCGTAGCTTGAAATGCCTTCCGAATAACCTCTACTGACATTGATTTGTGTTCTGAAGTGAACCCTGAAAAATTCGAGACATATAATAAATAAAAGTTGGTTTCTCAACAACACCAACAATCCACTTTCTTAATTGAATTATGATTTACACCGATTAAAGAAAATAGCAACTCAAAACTCATATGGCATGTACAGGACTTACTCTTCAGATGTTGGAAGAGGTGCTCATTGATGAACCGAGAAGTCTCAGGACCGCCATGTCCATCGTAAATTCCCACAAAAGTACCATATGGCCCTGAATCATTCAAGCTGAGACAACCAGATTCAAGTTGGCTCTGATCCTCGAGTAAATTATTTGCTTGAACTACAGCCATTGAAAAATCTCCACAATAATGCTGCCCCAAGTCCTTATACCACAAAAGCCCATCTTGTCGACCACCGGAGTCTGAACTTTTGTGGACATATCGATCAGCCTTCGGCCGAAAAAAGGCCCTCAATAATTTCAATAACCCAGAAAACATCCCTCATCTCATCTGAACCACCATCAAAAGATCAGCATCCAATAAGCACCGAGGCAAACTTTTCCGAGATTAACCTCAATTGCATAACAGTAAATCAATCCCCTCGCCAACAAACACGAACTACGAGCACTTAATAGGCTAGCATAACACAAAACAAACAGATTCAGAATATGAACGAACATAAACAATCTAACAAAATGGAAAGCAATATAAATGCATTATTATGATCACCAACTTTACGCCCGATTCTGCTGAGAATTCCTATGGAACTGATGAAGAAGACCTTCCAAGTTGACGCAGATCTTAGATTAATAACCGAAAAAAACCAGGAGCCTAACGGTGTCAAGAAAATTCAAATCCAACTGCAAGAGGGAGGAGAAGGTTTCAAAAACAAAAGCGGTCAAAACTCAAAACCAACTAATTTCTCATGGGTCAGCTGGTTGAAATTCTAGAAAGATCAACTTCCAAAAAAAGCAGAGGACAAAAGAAAACAATTTCTTGAAATCATTCAAGCCGCCAACATCATCAATTCTAATCTACAACTTTTTCCGAATAGAACAATACACAAGATTAAAGTATGCCAAAAAGGTTACCTATACAGCTGATTCGGAAAAGATCTGAAAGTGAAAGATGATTTAGATCTTTAGATCCATCAAATCAAAGAGAGATGGAAAAAAATGAAATGGGTTTTTAATTTTCGGGTCTCCTTTCCAAGAAGAACAAGACCGAATTCGAACAGATGGAAGATTAAAATTGCAAAAACCCAAAAGATTTATAGAGAGAGAGAGAGAGAGAGATAAAAGGAGAGTGGAGCAGTATTAGAAATGGATGTTTGATTGAGGTAAACCCCATTAAAATTCAACGATGGAGAGGTTCAACTTCAAGCCAGCAATGCAGCGGGGTAGTGGGCTCCACATTTACTTCTAGATAGAGAAAATCTAGAGAGAGAAACTAAATAGACAATCTTGACAACGAGTTTTAAATAATTCTTTTTATATTTAGATAAATATTTTAAACGTTTGTATAAAAATTTAGAAATTAGAGGTATTTTTTTTTTTGGCGAGGTAACATTCAACCACTATCATTAGGATATGCATTTGGTAAGTCCCGTGCGACAAGAAATCTAACTTATGATCTTATGATCCCAAGATCATCATGCTCCACCAACTCGGACACCCATTTTAACTCATTTAGAGGTCATATTTACTTCTATTTGTGGTGCATCATCTTGGAAAATTTTGATAAAAAATATTGAAAATTAGAGGTCATATTTTGATAAAAGCCCCGTGCTACAGGGGATCAAACTCGTGATCTTATGATCCCGAGATCATCATGTTCCACCATTCGGACACCCACTTGGATGCAATTAGAGGTCATATTTACTTCTATTTGCGGTGCACACCTTATGAAAGAGGATATGAAGAATAATCAATGAATTTATAGTGTTTACACATTGGCTTATGCGTTCGCACAAACAATATCATTTTAAACTTTGATATAAAAAACGTACATAATTTTTATTTTAGCTTGACATAGTATAATTTTTTTACAATAATTTTGGTGGGATTAATGTTTGAATTGTAGATATTTACATTCTTGGTAATTTTATTTTTGAATGCTAGTAGATCGATGGGCAACACATAATTTATGACAGAAACCATGATTAAGGATTTTGATATATCTAATTTAATGTTATATTCTAACACACAAAATATTTCTTTTATAATAATAGTATAAAAATGTATGTTTACTTACATAATTAAATTAATAATGTGAAATATATTTCAAAATATGCTATTAAAATATTTACAGCGGAGTTGAGTTTTTAGGAAAAATATTAATATTTAATTGACAGTATTTTTTTCAATTATAAATTACAAAATCTACAAAATTCTTTGAAAGTTTAAACTCTTGTAATAGAATTCTACTAAAAAAATTTACAAGTGTTTATAAAAATCTTTTTATAACTATGAGTAATACAATAAAAGTTAATATAAATCTATTATTACAAAAGTCTATCATTTAAAAAAGTCAATAAAAGTCTATAATGAAGTATATGAAAATCTTTTTATAACTCTGTGAAACTCTATAAAAGTCAATAGAAATCTATCAACTCCACACAAGAAGTCTATCATTTTAAAAAAAGTCAATAAAAATCACCAAAAGTCACTATTGAATACACCCCCTAAGATTTTAAATTAATTTTTTTAAAAAAACTTGTGAATAACTTAAAAGACTTTGTTACTGGTATAGTTCAAGTTGTATCAGACTTGACTCACGTTGACTTGAGGAATTTTTAAGGATATAAGTAAATGATTAATATAAGAATTTGGGACTATTTTATATTGCTTCTCAAAATTATTTATATGTAAAAACAAATTTTGAGTGTTTGATTTCCTTTCTTATGTTATTATATCTAAAAAAATAGGTAAAAACAGAAATAGAGAAGCAAATCATATAATACTTTTGACTGATCGAATATAGAATTCAAAAGTAGGTATTCCTCCCGAAATAAATAAAGGCTAATAAAATTGTACATGTCATGCTTTTAATGCCTTCCTTTCTGTTGCCCTTGAGTAATTATTCTAGGTTGATTGATTAATAAATAATAATAGTTATTACAAAACAATTTGTCGAGTAATCAATTAGTTCGGGCCGAGGTATCTTCCATATCAGCAAAGCGGTTTTGTCTTGGCTACCCCATGAGGCACCACCTAATGGGGTAGATCTCACTACACAATGGGTATATTCCCATGGAAATATACCCATTATGTGGTGAGATCTGCCCCATGGGGTACATGAGAATATACCCATTGTGTGATGAGATCTACCACATGGAATGATGCCACATGGGATAGCCAAGAAGGTCCCCAGCAAAGCATAATAAGAATAACAATGCATTTGATTTGATATAGCCCGCTTGATAAAAAATTCACTACTCCTTTAAAAGAAACTTGTGTTCGAATCTCAATATATATGTAGAAAAAATCTTTAGCACATTCTTCTATCCAACTAAAAAAAATCACATAATGATAAAATATAATTTTTTTATAATATAAATAATAATCTATAAACATGTGAATGGCATAGTTCATTTAAATTATTCAATTTTTTATTTGTTTACCTTTGATTTGGATGAGGGAGTAGTTTATGTGAACAATATTGCAGGTTCATTAATGAAACCTTAAAACAAAATCGACATCACGCGAAATTATTCCCACCAGCTCATGGTATATTTCTTTACCCCAAAATAGAAATAGGATATATAACTGTAGTATAAAATTTATTGATATGTATCTTTGAAAAATAGCAAGTAAAAACAACAAATAGCTTTGTATTAGAATTGTCGATGCGAGATTTATAATCTATGTCCTTAAAACAATATTGTCTCGCTACGGTGCTAATGGTTTACTTTGGCAAATTGTCTCCCAAGATACAACGACTATGATTTGTGTAGGAGTCACAAATCCGTTAAACCACAAAGGTCTAAAAACAATCAACCATAACAATGATGAAGACTTGCAAAATTACTCAAATTTTGATATTCAAATATGACGTGAATTTCGAAATTCCATCTTTAAAACAAGTGGAGTTATGTTATATATATAGTAAACCAAAAATAAGTCCGAATGGGCACCATTTGGAGGTACTATATCGTCAAAAATCACACCCAAAACGTGAATGGACATTCCATTTCACAAAATAGATACAATGCTCGATCGATCATCGATCAAGCAATGAGCTCGATCAATCGAGCTACTATTCCAAAACAGAAGAATTTTTTTTTCTGGCCCGCTCGATCGATCGAGCACTAATCCTATCCCGAACTCCAAATGTGCCCTAAGGATATTGTTATATTTTTGAACTTTTGATTTAAAATATTTATATTTTTGTTTGGACGATTCCCTTGACACTATTTGATCATATGGATTTCTTGTATTTTTTACGATGGATTGATCGACCTATGTGTTGAGGATCGAGGACGAAACAGCCACCAGCTGTAGACATTCTGTGGAGCATCTTTATATATTGTGCAGCCACCTGTTGTTTCTTCCTTGCCCAAGAGTCTCAAAAGGTGGAACTTCCAGGTTTTGAATTTGTCGGAGAAAGTTTTTCATGTACAACACATAAGATATACCCACACACATGTCACTTATACATGAATCAGAGAAATTATATATTATGTATTTTTTAGATGTTTTTTTAGTGGTGTATTCTTATGTACGCTCGTGAATGAAGGTGTAGTTATCGATCGTTAAAGGGTCATTTCTATGATGTCCCATGTGGTAGTGTCATATGTGGTAAATCTAAGGTAGGGGTTTTTTGACCCAACATTTGGGGTATGTGTTGGATCGATTTGGGCCATAGATTTATAAGACACTATCATATGAGGTAATATAGAAGAATTCCGTCTAAATAATAAAAAATCTGACACGTTGACACATATGTGGTGCGACCCACATACGAAGAAGATGATTAGTCTGCTTATAAATTTGCATGGATGAGTAGTTGATATGAATATGATATGATTGTAGCCACAACGACACTGTAACAACTAAACGAAACCAGCGAAAGCAAAACAACTATGGTCCATTTTGCCCACAAAATTCAGCCACTTCACCTATATATATTTGTAAAGCCATGCATACACATTGGTATTGTTTTGCTTTTTCTGTTGTATTCAGAATTCAGATACATTTTTCGATCCACTATATTGGTTACGTACGTTTTAGATATTGAATTTCGAAAAGGGCATTGAGTGAATTTGAGATGACCCCAAAATTTATCCCTATAGTCATGATCATTCAATGGTCTCATTAGTATTCACCTCAATCATATTAATATCGTGCATTCATGACATTAACTCAAATATTGTCGCTAGGAGGCCAAAGTCATGGATTTACAATCAATCTCTTACATTACCCATGATGGCATCATTGATTATTTGTTCAAATTATGATAATGTGATGACTCATTAAATTGACATATTCAAGTGCTAGCCCCAAATCAGGCTAGTCATTCCTTGCCCAAATCTTATTGTTAGCCATTCATTGACATTTAAGTGTCTAGCTCAAATCATGGCATACCATTCAATTGCATTACTAACACATTCAATTGTATTGTCCACTAAATGATTCTTATCTTAATCAATCATTATGTCAATTGCCCCAATTAATTGCTTCATTAACACATTCAATTAACTTGTCCAGAATCATGTGACTAAATGGCTTAAAGTTATGAATTTCAATTAATTATTCCTACATTTGAATCATCTCACCAAATGAGAGATCTAGCCTACCAAGAATCATTATGTTCACACACTCATATAAACACACTTAATTCAAATCCTTCAAGGCACATAGGAGATTTTGTGCTACTTGCTGCAACCCGTAATTCTTTCAATCACGCTTCGAATGCAAGTGGGTGTTTTGCTACAAATGTAATTTTGTTTTTGAAACTCTATATATGATTTAAAGTTTCGGTTGAATTGAAACATGAGAATATGTTTTAGATCTAACAAGTATGCAATACAATTATAAACGAAAGGACTTTGCGGGGTAAAGTGTTACGAGTGTAGGAGCCATCTCTTGAATCCAATGAGTAAAGTACTACGTGTACAGGGACCACATCTTGTACCTGCGGGGCAAAGTGTCACGTACAATGGAGACATCTCTTGAATCGACGGAGCAAAGTGATATGCATTAGGGAGCCACCTCTTGAACCCAATAAGTCCCTATGTGATTATGTATAAGATATGTGTATGTGAAAGTGTGGGCTTTGCGGAGTAAAGTGCTACGTGTGTAGGAGTCACAACTTGAATCGACAGTGCAAAGTACTATGTAGTGAGGGCCGCCTCTTGAACCTGCAGGAAAAAAATGTCACACATACGAGAGCCACCTCTTGAACCTTAAGAGCAAAGTGTTATGCACACGATAACCATATCTTGAATCCAAAAAGTTGCTAAATGATTATGTGTAAGATATGTGTATGTGAAAGTATGGGCATTGCGGAGCAAAGTGCTACGTGTGTAGGAAGCACCACTTGAATCGGTGGAGCAAAGTGCTACGTATGATGGGGGGGCCACATCTTGAACCTACGGGGCAAAGTGATACATATATGGGAGCTACATCTTGAATCTTAAGAGCAAAGTGTTATACACACGGAAGCCACCATGAATCCATAGAAGTCACCATGTGATATATGCTATGTGGTTATGTGATGCATTTTGAATAAGTCTCTAGTGTTGATATATGTCAGTATATGTGTCATTTTTTATGTATGTTAATAAAGAACTGTTTAAAAGTTTTATATTTATATATGTATATAATTTACCATGTTCGGTTGACTCCTACTTACTGAGTGTTTTCCCAAACACCCACTCCTTATCTCTCATTCTAGATGAGAACAAAGAAGCGATCGACGAAGGAGGACAATAACACTTTTAGGGTGAGGATGCATCGAGATGACTCCAAGATTTTTATTCATTCAATACGCTTCCGCTAATGTGCTTTATGAACAATTTATTCAAGTTGATTCCAAGTTGTAAAAACGATGATTTTTTATGGAATAAATAGACTGATTTTATCATAGATATGTACTACAAGGCTTACTGATTTTGAATTAATTTTTGGGATCAACGCAGGTGTAATGTGCTAGGGTCTTGCAACGTGACATAATTTGGATAGGAAGCTACATTACCTACGTAGAGGTGATACCACTAGATCAAGTGGTTTTGGACAGTTACGTACGTTTTAGATATTGAATTTCGAAAAAAGGCATTGGGTGAATTTGGATAGGAAGCTATACTACCTACATATATTATTTTAAAAAATAACATTTATTTGACAAAGATTTTTAAATATAACCATTTCAATTTTTAACATTTGCTTGACATTTATTTTTTATATGTATTTGAAGTTCATTTCGAAAATAATGTTGTTAGGAAAGATCATAAAAGATGTTATTAGAAAATTAATTCATTTATCCATAAAAATTGTTTTACAAGTGCTAAGAAAAGATTTTTTCCAACATTCTTTAAAAAAAAAAAAAAAAACTACCTTTTATTGCTGGATCTCAAATTCTGCCCATTTTGTATTGCTAGGATTGGCCTTGATTTCTAGGTTTCTCGGATTTGCACGATTTCAAATGGGGATCCGACATTTGGAGATTTGGATAATACTTCGAGAGCTTATGCATTTATTGTCCCATGTAGCGGTTGGGTGTATTTGAAGGCGAGTTCCTTTTCGATTTTATTGTCATCTTTCATATGGCTTGTGTATTCCGTCTTTACCGGAGATCGACTGGGTCTTTATTGTATTTGATGTTGCTTAGCTTTAATCTAATATAAATAAATAAATAAATATATATATATATATATATATATATATATATATATATATATATATATATATATATAAATAAAACAAGTCCTCTATTTTCTATTAAAAAAGGAAAAAGAAAGTTGAGTTAACATGTTTTTCTATATGAAAAGTAGAAGGGGTCAAAATAAAATGCATACAAATATCATGAAGGGGAGTTTATGCATTTGACTTTTCAGACGATGACCCATCAAAGAATAGAATGTTGTGAATACAATGCACACAATTATTGAGCCGACAAGCCATTATATAATAATAATTACTTTATTTCATGCAAAAAGAAACCTCTTTTTTATGTTTTTAGTAACACTGGTAATAATTGATCATGATAATTGATAACTTTCCTTTCCCTTTATTAAATTTGATTTTGCGAAACAACAGAGAAAACTTGTGTTCTTAATTCTTACCAAGAACTGAAAAACTTTCTTGAATGATTTATATCTACAGATTATTTTATTGCCTTATTATGCTTGTTTATTAACCATCTTGTGATGATATAGCATATTAGCATGTAAGATAAATCACACGCATACATACAAAAATTAGGTGAAATTATGAAGTTTGAAGAAAACAAATTCATGCATCTACATTTCCATTAGTATTAGAACCCACCCACTATGAAATTTCAACCCAAAGTTGCACTGTTAATAAATTTTACATGGAAAATGTTGTATACAGGTTCATCTAATAGAAGAAAAACTGGCATTTTGTTGTTAGCATAAGATGTTCTATAAGCCAATGAGTCAATGGTTGACATATTGGGCTCTAAGAACCTTAGCCCAGTTAATGACTCAATCTCAACTATAAATATGTTGCTCCTTCTCTAGGGTTAGCAATTCCAATCGATACACTCTCATAAAAAGGGCCAAAATTGTGCTTGTAGATCTGGTCAGTTTGATTGGAGTTGAGTGATCACTGCTTTCAGATCTACGCTGAAGAACAATAATCTCTTTTCATGCATGTATTTATGATAATGCGCATGTTTATATATGAATCTAGCGCAATCATTTGTCCTCAACTCAGATCTGTTTAATATGTTATTTCGCTGCGTTTTATCTGATACCGTGGGATGGAAACCCAACATTTGTGTCGCCCGATTGGTTAAGTTAATGGTGCCCTTAAGAATATCATCCTTAACCCTCAATATTACGAAAATTTTTGTAATATTGGGAGTTAATGATTATACCTCAGGATAACATCAAACAATCCCGCCCGATTGTATATGGAGTTCTTTTCTAGGGGAGGACCATATATGCAATAAAGTCAAAAAAATAAACAAGTAGTATTATAATAAAAGACCTAAATCAAGTCAAAGATGCGACTAATTAGGGTTGTCGATTCTCTAACAAGAATATTCGCATTTTACATATAACTATTTTGAAATTGTTTTTGGGAGGAAACCATTAAAGTTGATGGCTATTTGTAGTCCGAGTTCTTGAAATAATCTACTTTAGATTTATTTTAGATTTCAACTATAATAATGACACCATGACTATTGTTTAGAAATAGAAAACTTCCTTGCTTGACATTTTAGGTAGCTTCACCAACCATTCAACATTCTACGACCCAATCATTTTATAGGTAGTTGTAATTTTCTTATATATTTTACAAATTAAATGTTGTTATTTTAATACAGCTATTCTAAAAGGGTGGCAGATGTAATTGTTCAAACTAGATGGAGAAATTTGTAAAACGATTATTCTACAAGGGAGACATATATAATTATCCCTTTTATATTATTTTTTTTCTATTCCAATTTTCTTTATTTTGCAATGCAGTATTTCAGCTGGATAAACTATAACTATTGAAATATGCAATTTTCCTGTTGATCTCATATATAATTATGTATATACTTTATATTGTGAGCGATCCAATAAAATAGATTATTAAATAAATGTGTCTTATCCAATGTGAAATAGAGTATATGATATGCAATTGGATCACTCATTGTACCATTTATCATTAATTATACATTAAATTTGAACCATCAAGTCCCCGCATTGTTAATGCAAATTTGACTGGAATTTGGTTTCTTACAACAATATACATACTGATACCTGTGTAAATGTTCGAACTTGGCAAGACCTGACGCGGGCAAAATCTGCCCGGGCAAGAGTTTGCCAGTTAAACGTAACAAATGACCCGAACACACAAACCGACATGGGGTCCATCGAGGATGAACTAAAGAAAGAGAGAATTGATGAGACTAGGAAGACCTAGTTGGACATGAAAGGTATGACCTTACATACTTGAGGTGATGTGGAGGGAAGATCGGTGAAACTTGAAGAAGGACTGAGCTCTTAACCTCTCAAAGTTGGGTAATTGAATGATGGTGAGATGCAAGAACATTACTTGACCTTTGAGTTTATGGAAGTAAGATGAATATGCTCAAGTGGACCGGGGGAAAGCTCGGCCTACCCAACTCGGCCACCTTAGCTCAACCTCCCGAGATGCCGACCTGAATTTGGAGGGATTTGACCTAGTTGAGCTCAGGCCCTTAGACCGACCTCCCGACCTCATGCCTCATGAGCCCGGGTTAGAAGTGAATAGGATCATGCTATTTCTGCACAAAGTCCGATAAATCCCATAAAAATAAAATCATGAATTACACATTTGGGATTCAATTATCAAGAGTCATAAATATGGAAGGAACATTTCCACTTACCCGATTAGTTCCTCAAAGCTTTACCTATCAATACCACATTTGTCTTACAATTCCTATGTTCAGAAGTTGAGTGTCTTCCCTCTTGCATTATATTTTGTAATGCTATGTCAGAGGGGCTACATCGCAAAACCTTTCCTGGCCATCATCTAACATTTTTCTGCGCAGGAGAGATATTATATCCGGTTTTTATTGTACCCGAGAAGACCACACATGTATCTTACAAATTTCCAGTTAACACATACATATAGACACTCGTCACTTTTGTGGGCAAATTTTGGTATCTTTCCCATTTGATTTCCAGCCCACTGGGCAACATCAATATCAGACGCCTATTGCCCAACACATACAGATCAACTATATTGAACCCGAATGAATGGGTTTTATGTAAAAGTCGGGTTGTCAGATTATATAATCATTTTAATATCTAAGCTGTCTTAATTATGTCCGATCTAATCTACACTTTATTGAATGGATTATGTTCATATTTCATGTATAACTTCCAAATATATTAATCTTTTACACTACGTTAAGAATTTATTTTTTCACTCTCACATATAATAATTATAATAAGAATAAGAATAAGAATAAGAATCACGGTTGAGAGGACAATTGGTACACTGGAATAGATTCATCAACTAATAGGCGATATAACATATGATCTTGATTCAAATTTCAAAACTGAATTTTTGTGAAAGCTCAATTGGTGGGGTTGCTCCTGAAGGATCCCACAAGGCTTTGATGGCCGCGGCTCTCAAGATATTGTTTGACGGTGGTTTGGTAAGTGGCTCTTTCTTGTACACATGGAGGGTACTGTAGCTTTGATGAGTTTGATTTTGTCAAGAATGGGGAAGGAAAACTCAGGATGATAATTCAACCGAGTTTTTCATGCCTGTATAAATCCATCAACTCTTCCTCAAGAATACATCTCTCAATCTGAAATCGTTCAAATAACACGCGTTTAAGCATCTTATCCGTTTCTTTTCTGAAATTTCCAATAAATTATAAAGCAGGCAATTGCTTGCATTTCATGAGTATTCTGGCACAACAGATATATTGGTCCTATGCCACTTCTGCTAATGCTCCCACAAATGGTCCGACCCAGAAAATCCACCGCATCCATATTCGTTATGTAGTGGATTTTTTCGTTATTGTAAATAACGGCAGCTCCTAAGCTTCTAGCTGGGTTGATGGCATTTTCCAGGGATGGTGATGGTGGCCAAATGGACCATGAAAACTGCAAATCCAATGGGAAGAGGAGCCAAAACCTTCACATGAAATAACTCACGAAATATACTAAATGCTTTCTGTAACTAATCCACGGAAGAGGGTGGCTGGATATTCTTGTTCTTACAGGGACGTGGGACGGCTTCGGTTTTCTAATGTGACTAAGCCGTATTTTTTAAATACTTGGTCGTGAAAAAGTGCTTTATCAGGCATTAATTTTTGAAATATTTATTTTATGAAATGTGGTTTTGTGTTTGGTTCGAATTTTTTTTTTGTATGTAACGGGTCCTGTCACGCATCAACTTAGTTATGGCAGGACCCGATCCATTTCAAAATTTCACATTTGACATCATCAAGCATGTTACTCGGATTGTGCACGGAATTTTGCTTACCGGACTAAGTGATAGACTCCTTTCAAAATATGAGGATAATACATTAAAACGTCACTACAGTTTGGGTTCACTCTCGGTTCAGTCTCTAAATTTTTCAATGACTCAGTTTAGTCCTTGTTATAAAAAAAATTCCGGTTCAGTCCCTGACATTAATTCAATCGTGAGGAGCAAACATAGAGTATTGATTCGTGAATATTTTTAAAACATTAGAGACTAAATTGGGTTTGGTTTGTTCCCAATACAGTCCCTAAAGTTTACAATGTTCTCCTTTCATTTCCTCTTCGTTTGGTTCTTAATTGAGAAATAATTGTTAAGATAAAGAATCAGAAAGAGAATTGAAACAAAATGCATTCATTTCTTGTTGAGAAATTACAGATCATGTATCGAAAGTATTCTGAAGAAGAAAGAGTAAAAATTATGTGTGAAGTTGGGAGTGAGTGCAATTTATATTAACTACAGAATGGCATTTGTGTAATATGAAAAATGCTACCTAAAAAACTAAATCAATGTAATTGTAAGCATTATTTGATATCCAAACTATTATCTTGACACCCCCCTCGAGATGGACGTGAATATTGTTCATATGCATCTTGGTAGTGAACAACTGAAATAGACGAATGGCCAGAGGTTTTGTTAAGATATCTGCAACTTGTTCTTCAGCTGGTATGTGTAGTATTTTGATCAATCCTTCGTGAATCTTTTCTCTGACCAAGTGGCAATCGATTTGGATATGTTTTGTCTTTTCATTGAAGATTGGATTATTTGCAATGCAACAAGCTGATTTGCTATCTGTATAAATTAAAGCTGGAAACTTATGAGATACTAGTTCGTTCAGCACCGCGCAAGGCGCGGTGCCAGTGAACAGTATGTGACAATCTTATATTGTCTTTGATGATTTACAGACAACTTCTAAAAATAACTGATGTCTAGTAAAGAATTGTAATAATTTCTAATGATTGGTGAAGTAATACACATTCCATATAATCACAGATAAACATGTATATGTAAATTTTAACGAATAGGAATTGACATCATTTAGTTATCCAAGATAGTGGCGTATAAAGGGATAACACCGAATGTATATGCATATAGAAGATTGGGTATAAAGGGATCGATCCCAATCCAGAAATGGATATGCAAGCGTATATAAATATTACGCATCAACTCGATACAAAATATAATGATTGTTCAACCAAAAACAACAGGGTTCGAACAAACAGTCGATGTGGCTGATATATTGAAAAGCCAACAGTGATGGAGTAGACAGTTGAGGAAGTTAGAAGTGTCGAACAAACTGAAAGCAAACTTCAATTGTAAAAATAACATCAGACCAGATCAAATACTCAGATTCCTTGAATGAGATGCCAAATGGAACAATGAAAGACTATATAGAGTAAGAATCATACCTCTGATCCAATATTTAGGCAACAATAGTCACTTAAACTACAAGCAAGATATAGGAGTATAATAAAGTCCATGTAATTGAACATACATAGATAATTATTATAAGAGGAAGAAATAAATATGCAACTAAAGAGATTATGCATGTACATGAATATATAGTGAATGACTAAAACTTGAAATTTGGAGAGAGAAAAACTTATCTTGGCAAACATTCCATAGTGTCATTTTATTCATACCCTGAAATATTCCCCACAATTATTCCTTATATTTTTTATCTTTTAAAATGTAGTATAGAACAGATAATAAAATTAAAAGACCTATTGTCCACACTGAAAAGTTTGATTAATCGCTATGTTGTGTGTGTCGGTGTCATCCTAATCATATCCCGAAATCTTCCCCATTTTTCTGATATTTGTATCTTAGAAAAATATAGATGAAAACAAACAATAAATTTGAATATTTATCGCGTTGAACGAATTAGACGATTGATGGCTAGTTTGTGTTTGTAAGAGTGTACGTATATATATATATATATATATATATATATGCATATGCATGCTTGGTCTTCTGGATATGATATTTAAAGTGGCCATCGTGACTGCCTCATAATTGAGTAGAAATGATGCATCATTACTTTACATTGTTAGAATATGGCGGCCACATGGGTAATTTCACTATATTTTCTATTCAAGTTAGTCATTCCATAGCCCAATCATTAATGTGGACAGAAACACAATATGGAAAAGAGAAATGAAAACTTAAACTTTACCTATCAAGATGAACACGAGAACGAATCCAGCTTAGCACCGACCAATGTCTGATTGAAACGACCCTAGACACGCAATCAAACACAAAATTGTTGGTCAGAATAAAGGGAATCAACCGGCCACTTCAACCTAAGCGACATAAATAACCTAGAAACATCTGGATTCAGAAACACTAAATTCATGGCATATTGTAAAAACAAAAAAAATAGCCCGAAAATTTTAAACCACAAAAATAGACCAGCGGATAGTAGTGTAATTTGATTTCATTAATATGACATAGGCATGCGATCAAGATTAAGATGTTGATGGCATCATAAAAGTGATACAACTCAATCACTACAATATGAACCCGTGATTTCAAAAAGGGGGAAATAGTGAGGTACCGAGAGTAAACAATGCGAGTCCCAATACCACATAACAATGCAAGATTACCATTACCAACATTATCAAAAACTACACACATTCTGCAAACCCAAATGTCAAATAATGATGGCAGAATTTAGTCCCTAGGCTAACAAATGACGCCCTCAACTCATCCTTGGCAACACTTTAATCTAAGAAGGAAACATAGGGGAGGGGAAAACATGAGCACAATACCAAAAACAGAGAGGACATGAATGTAACAAAGGAAAAAGGAACAGAACAACGAGTCCCCTTCATGCCAAGTGCATAAACTGTCTTATCACCAAGGGGAAAACAATTTAATAAGGAAAAGAAAAAGGAACAGAACGACGAATCCCCAACATGCCAAGTGAATATGAGTCCGTTTACGAAATCGCAGCTCTGTCGCAGGCTTTCCTAATACCTCTAATGGTGCAAGCAACTGCAAACAGGTAAAATAATGCATTCTGCGGTCGAATTTAATCCAATAAATGTTGCATCAGATGCATACTCACAGGGTTCACAGATCCCATGAAATACATTATACCAATGGCATTTAGACACCATACATAACCATCCAAATTTAGGATTCCTTGGATCTAGAAATCAAGAAAACATGAAAAACTACGGGAAAAAAAGTCATGAACAAAAGGACCAAAACAAAAAAAAAACAAATTAAGGAAAAAACAAAAAGGCACATAAAAATCACTAAATACCTTAATGAAAGCATTTTGAAGGCCAGGAACTCTATCAACAATCAACCCTTGTTTTCCTGAGCTCGTCCCTTTAATTGATATAATATAAGACACGCGGTATATTTTTATCATAATTCATACCTACCATCAATGTAGCATAACACTTATCCAAGTAAATTTATACGAAGATTTGAATAGGCAATCATATTTTCTTGGAAGTAAGAACAATGGTGGTAAAAAACCTTCAAATTTTTGGGGAGAGAATGCCAGTTTCCATGGCCGGTTTTACTGATATAATCTACCAATTTCTCATTCTCTTCAAAAGTCCAAGGCCCTTTCTTTAATTTGTACCCATTAACAAAACACACACAAAAGTCAAAAAGAGCTCATTTTCAGGTATTTGAATAAGCAAACATCTCCGTTCCCATAGTAAATTAAGCAAACTCCTTCAATGAACATAAAGAGAATTCAAATCAATGATTCTTTGGTCACCAACCTATTAACAAACGTTAGATGCAAAAAATGATCAAAAACCATATTGTGTATTGCCTTAAAATGACTCAAATTCCCAAGATGTCATGGAATCAATCTTCCAAGAACGCAACATAAACGCATCAGAACAATTAGTAAATTTCATCGCCTTAAGTTAAAATTGTACATGAGAAAAGTCTATCAGTTGATTATATCCGTAAATCTTCACTTTCTGGGTAAGAACATGAAATTTTCCATTGAAATTTGAAACTCACGCATGAATAAAAAAACTTCAGATAAAAATCAAATAAAATAAAAATTCCTCAGAAAGCCCACTTCTTGCATTAATCGGTATATTAATTGTGAGAGAATAAAAAAAATTCAAAATCAATTCAAAGAATCTTAAAATAGGTGGCCTAGAGATGGGTTCATTGTGCCAGCAGGCTCGGGACAAGCAGCCTCTTTGGCGCCGCATTCCAAATTATCCTACCATTTCGGACCTATTATTCAATTATTTTTGGCCCATGCCAATCCAGAATCAAGCCTGATCTGATCCACGATGCTGGAAATTCTCCCATTTCATCTATTCACAACACTCGAATCCGAGACCAGGTACCAAGTTCCTTATTATTAAGGTTGGTTAGTACCCATTATTCTTAAATTGTTTAATTACCCAACATTTTTTATCAACTTCATATCTATCTGTTATGTAATATCATCAGTTTAGACCGATCTAAACCCGATGAATTAACTTTCTGATTCATTTTTGCAAACATAAATCTTTATTCATGATTTTTTGTTCAAAACACTGAACTACATCTTACAGTTCAGAAAACATTGTACATTTGTTCACTCAATAAAAATGAGTATCTGTCACCTGATGGATTAGCATGCAAAGACATAATTTTTGGTGGGAAAACATAGTAACTCTACTTTTTAGTTAAATACTATGATGCACGGACACTCACAAAAATTACTCGCTGCAGTGTTGGACACTTCTCGGATACTGACACTTCTCAGACACGCCACGTGGCGTGTCCTTTATTTTATTAATAAAATAAAATCGGACACCCGTGTCAACACTCCCCTCAAAATCGAATACCTGTGTCGAACATGGCTGATGGACGTGTCCGACACAGAACTGACACTTTTGGGTACAATCTAAAAAGTTTTTGGCTAAAATAAAATTTATAGGTATTACTTAAACTCTATTTAATTGAAATAATATATATTTGTTGTTAGTATGAGTGATATTATGATGATTTTAGTGACATACATATATATATATATATTATTTTTGAATTTGGTAAGAATTTTTTTGGTATTATAAGGACGTGTTGTTAAACTTTATATTAATTAAAGTAATATGTATTGGTGTTAGTATGAGCGATATTATGATGATTCTAGTGACATGCATTTATTTATATGCTTCGTGTCGTATCCTGAAAATTTTGTCGTGTCAGTGTCGCCGTGCCAATGTCCGTGCATCGTAGGTTAAATATAATGTTCATTGCCAGCTGGAATTAGGTGGTTTAAACGAATACAACAAAAATTGAGCCTTTGAGTGTGTGTTACTGAAACTGGTAAGGAACAATGCCTTCAACATGACTTGTGGTGATTAATGGGAGACAAAACCATGTTATTAATTCCTCATGTGGCCTCTGTTTCTCTATATTTCTAACTACAACTCACCCAATGTTGAAAGATACACCATCTCAATTCACACATTCGTCTATCTTTATATGTACTATACATATCCAATCACAAACATCTACAAGTCCTTGAAAAATATATAAGCCTTCTCAGCTTTCGCAAACTAACGTATTACTATAAGACAGCCTCCATTCGAAAGATTCGACGGTCTTTATCAAGTGAAAGAAGATCAAACTCAACCGGATTAACCGATGTTGAAAAGGAGCGTTTTGCTGTCACTGTTGGGGAAAGCTAAAATAATCATAGATTTGTCATTCTTGAACCATCATTCGTTTTGAAGCGCCTGGTAGTTATCCTATTCTAAAATGCGATCCGATAAATCATTCTTATTAAAAAAATAGTTTCTTTGGGGGAACTATCTAAAACCAAGCATGCAATTTAGAGACTACTTTCTAGTCCTGGAGTTGATCAGTTGATTGTAATTAATACCTCAATGAAGAATTTATCACAATTTAAAAAACCAACTTCACTACCTCAGGTTCTCTGGTCAGAATTCCTTCTAAAGGTAGCAAAATCTGTAGACAAAAGTGGAGAGAATAGAGAATTCTGGTCAGAATTCCTTCTAAAGGTAGCAAAATCTTAGAGAAAAAGTGGAGAGAGTAGAGAAAGAAGCAGAAATCAATTTGGGGAACAAATAACAAACGCAATCACACGTAAATTAAAACCGCGACTGAAAAAAACGAAGCCCAAATTAGAATTTAAATCGCGCCTGCAAAAACTGAAATCCAAAATCAAATCAAACGCAGCCCTCGAGCCCTCCGAGAAGCCAACATAAACAAAATAGGGATCTACATAGACAGAGAGCGTAGAGAAGAGAAAGCCACAGAAATATATTTGGGGAACAAATAACCCTAAAATCCCAAAAACATAAAAGAGAAAGCGGTAGGAAGTTACTGTTGGAGAACTGGTATACCTTTAAAGGGAAGCTGAGCGGCGGAGTCAAGATGAGGGCAGTGGTGTGAAGATGAGCGGCAGCGGCTATGTTTGAAAATGAGATAAGTGAACAAAAGAAAATTATACCAGACAAAGAAGTGAAGATGACCTGCGGCTAGGTTAGGGAGAATTTTTCTTTTTTTTTATAAATAAAATAGAGACCCAAAAGTACTGTTCATCCATTCGTCTAAAATAGACTCAAGTTACTGTTGATAGCACTGTGTGCTTATTATATTGTTAAATTAAATATGTAAATCAGTTAATAAATAAAGTACCATTGTATTTTGCAAGTTGTTGTTGCAAGAGCCCTGTACTCAGCCTCGGTCGAACTCCTGCTCACTAAACCCAAAAGTACTGTTCATCCATTCGTCTAAAATAGACTCAAGTTACTGTTGATAGCACTGTGTGCTTATTATATTGTTAAATATGTAAATCAGTTAATAAATAAAGTACCATTGTATTTTGCAAGTTGTTGTTGCAAGAGCCCTGTACTCAGCCTCGGTCGAACTCCTGCTCACTAATGGTTGTTCTTTGATTTCCATGAAGTCAATGAATTTCCAAGAAATATAGCATAACATGTAACGCTTCGTCTTGTGTCCAAACAACCTGCCAAATCACTATCACTATATCCTTTTATATGTAAAGGATAGGTATTGGATAAAACATTCCTTGCCCTGGAGTAGTTTTAAGAAAACATAATACTCTATGAGCGGCTGCAATATGAGATTGGGTTGGTTTAGAGATGTACTGACTCGGTGTTTGTATGCTAAAAGCAAGGTCTGGTCGTGTAATTGTTAGGTAAAGTAGTCGTCCAATTAATCGTAGGTAAGAAGTTGGATCGGTGAGTGGGTCATCATCTTTTGCTGTTAATTTGAGAGTAGACTCCATTGGAGTAGAACTTGGTTTGCAGCCTAGATAACCTGTATCAGTTAAAATATCCAAAGCATATTTTCTTTAACATATATTTATGCATTTATCTGATCTAGCAATTTCCAATCCTAATATGTATTTAAGATTGCCTAGATCTTTGATATACTTTCAATCAGATCCAAATTATTTCCTGCTAAGATGATGACATCTACATAAACTAGTAAAACAATGAAATTCTTATCTTTTAACAAAGTAAACATAGAGCAATCAGATTTTGATTGAGAAAAACCGTAATTTAGAAGACAAATAGTAAGTTTGAAGAACCATTGTCTGGATACTTGTTTTAGACCATACAAGCTCATAATCAACTTGCAAACTCTGGTATCGTCGGAGGAACAATAACCAGGGGTGGAGTCATATACACTTCTTCATCGAGGTCGCCATATAAAAAAGCACTAGTAACATCACATTGATGTAAATACCAATTTTGATGAGTTGTGACTGCTAAAAGAACTCGTACAGTTGTTAACTTAGCAACGGTAGAGAAAGTATTAAAATAATCACTTCTTCTTCTTGTCTGTAGCCTTTAGCAACTAATCTCGCTTTGTATCTTTCTACGGTTCCATCTGATTTATATTTTATTTTGTAAACCCATTTGCAACCTATACAATGTTTGTCAGTAGGTAACTCAGTTAATATCCAAGTGTTGGTATTTTCTAAGGCCTTGATTTCTTTATCCATGACATCTTGCCATTTTGGGTCTGTTACAACCTGCTTATATGTCCTAGGTTAAGAATCTTTTGTTATAGAGGCTGTGAATACCTGATGAGCAGAAGAGATTAGTAGAAGAAAGGTAGCTAGCAATTGGATATTGTTTAGCAGAAGAAAAAAAACATGTGGGCTGATGGATTGGTCACCTACTGTGGAAGAGTACAATCATAAACTTGAAGATAAGCTGGTAAATGTCGACTTCTGGATGTTTTTCGAACTGTAGTTGTTATCTCTTTTGGAGTTTGAGAATTAGGAACATCAGAGAGTGTTGAAGGATGAGGCATAAGCGTAGTGTTACTGATATGGCTGTCTTCAATTATGGGAACAGAGGTATCATTTTTAGGATTTGATTTGTTTGATCCTTGATGAGAAAGAATGGGAACATTAACAGTAAAAGAGATAGATAAATCATGAGAAGGTTCACGAACAGGAAACATAGCATCAGTATATGAAATATTTTGAGATTTTGAGTGGAAATCATTTTTAAAAAGAAAAATGTGTTCATAAAAGTGAACATTCCTTAAAATAAAAAATTTATGTGTGTCTAGGTTGTAAAGTTGATATCATTTATACCCTAGGGGATATCCAAGAAAAACACATTTATTTGCTCGAAAATCAAACTTAGTTCTATTAATTTCTAATGTTGATGCAAAACAGAGGCAACCAAGCACTTTCATGTGAGACTAAGTAGGATGTTTGTTGTGTAATGATTCAAAAGATGACTTATTTTTCAATAGTTTATAGGGAACTCGATTAATAAGATGAGCAGCTGTGAGTATACAATCAGACCAAAAATGCAATGAGAGTCTAGAATGAAACATGAGAGAACGAGCTATCTGTAAAAGGTGCTGATGTTTTCTCTCTACTGTGCCATTTTGTTGTGGATTTTCCACACAACTACACTGATGTATTATGCCATGTATGTAGTAAAAATCCTTAAGTATGAATTCAGAACCATTATCAGATCTAATTGTCTTAATTTTAGTGTTGAATTGTGCAAGTACAAGAGTATGAAGGTGCTGTGAATGAGTTCTTGTTTCAGATTTAGTAGACCTTACATATATCCAAGTACACCTAGTGAAATCATCAACGATGGTAAAGAAAAATCTATAACCATCATAAGAGGTAACAGAAAAGGGGCCCCATACATCGCAATGAATTAAATCGAATGCATGAAGAGATAAAAAAGCACTGACATGACAGTGTATGGAAGTAGGGGTGCTTATTGGCTTGATCCGGTCCGGTCCGGACCGGAATCGGCCGGTTCCGGGTTCGTTAAGGACGGAACCGGTCCGATCCGGTAAGGAACCGGATCGCGTCCGGTTCCACCGGTTCCGGGTTGGACCGGTTCCAACCCGGAACCGGTATTTTAGAATTTTAATTTTTTTTCCGAAAAATTAAGGTATAACTTGTTGTGTGGAGGATTCGAACACGCAACCATCACCTTCTACTCTATAACTCTAACCAATTGAGCTAATGAGCCTTTGTGAATGTAAAATAACATCAAATATATTTATCTATTGTTGGAATCGAAGAGGGGGGTGACTGAGATTCCTTGGCTACTTTAGCGTTTTAAAATGAGTTTGAAAAATAAAAGAGTTTTGCGATTTGCGGAAGCCTTTAGTCAATCGATAAATAAAAAGAACAAAATAAATAAATGCGTAATGGAAATTAAAGCAATAAAAGACAAGAGATTTGTTATAGAAGTTCGGCGATGAATCGCCTACGTCTCCTCTTCCCGGTTAGATAACCTCCAACCGAGGTTCCACTAGAACAATTGGTCTTGGCCTTGAGGGCTCCAAGTTAGCCACACAACAACTCTTCCCGAGTTACAAAGCTCTTCCCGAGCACACTACTCTTCCCGAGTACACAAGCTCTTCCCGAGCACAATACTCTTCCCGAGTACACAAAGCTCTTCCCGAGCTACCAACACTCTTCACGAGTCTTCTTGGCCTTAAGGGCTCCAAGGATAGCCACAACACATGCACCAACTTCACTTGTTGGCGACTTTACAATTTTCAACTTGCTTTGGTGTTGGAGGACCTTTACAATAAACTCAACAAAACACATTCACGGTGTACTCACACGAAGACAACAAGACTCTATCAAAAGAAAAGGATTACAAGCTCCAATACAACAACAATGTATAGAGATTGCAAAGCTATATGAAATTTGAATGATCAAAGCTTTGTAGAAGTTTGTAGGCTTGTTTCTTGTCTTCAAAATGCTCCAAAGCATCAATATTTATAGTGTAGGAGGCCCCCTAGGCTCCTACTAGCCGTTGCTACACATAAGGCTGAAATCACTCCTCGATCGCCTCGGACATCGCCTCAGGCGATCACCATCGCCGCGCCCAACGGTCGCCAAATTACACGGATCGCCTCAGGCGATCAATAGCTAAAATCAAGGCCGTAGCCTCAGCATGTCCAAATCTATCATCGCCTCAAACGAACTCCACATCGCCTCAGGCGTTCCAGCCATCGCCTCGGGCGTTCAGCCCATCGCCTCAAACGATCTCCCCTGCGCATGCCCGCGCATTGCCTCGGCGTCGCCTCTGTCGATGTGCGGGGCGATGTCGCTCCTGGTTGCCATCGCCTCAGGCGATGGTCATCATCGCCTGGAGCGATCTTCCTGGTATGCTCGCCTAGCCATCGCCTCTGTCGATGTGCGTGGCGATGCCCCGCCTGGCACCCATCGCCTGGGGCGATCCAGGCCAGAATATGCACAATCGATTTTCTTCATTCCAAACCATTTGTCATCACTTAATCTGCACACTAAGTAGATGCATTAGTATAACAAACACAAGTTTTGTTGATCATCAAAACTCAAAGATTAACCGGGAATAATTTAACGCATTAAACGCAACAATGCGTTTAAGGCTCAACATCTATATTTAAAACAATTAATTTTTTTTCAAATTAACGGATCCGGTTTCGGTTCAACCCGGAACCGGATCCGTTTAATCCGGAACCGATAAGATACCGGTTCCGGAACGGTAGAATCGATCTGGACCGGTATCTTACCGGTTCCGGACCGGTTAGTCCGGTTCCAGTTTTGGACCGGACTAACCGGTCCGGTTTCGGACTGGGTCCGGATCGACCCGGTCCGATAAGCACCCCTATATGGAAGTTCCTTTTGTTTAGCAAAGTGTCAAACATCACAAAGATCATTGTTTAGCCTATTACAATTGATATTCAAAGCTGGAATTGAAGGTAATATATGAAAAGATAGATGTCCTAGTCTAGAATGTCAAGTAGAGTTCATATCAGCAGAAGATGAGGCAGATTGTACAGCTAAAGAATGATTATCATGAAGAGTAAGATGATATAAATCCTCATGTTTTTCAGCAAAAAGCAATCGTTTTCTTGGAGATGAGGTCGTGTAAGAAACAACAATTTGATATAAAACAAATGCTAAAAATATTTGAATTTGTAATTTTGGAAACAGTTACAAGATTAAATGAAAAACTAGGAACATAAAGAACATTTTCAAGCATGATATTAGAAGTGAGTTGAACCTCTCATATGTGTGTTGCCTTAGTAATTTCACCATTAGGAAGATTAATACTGATTTGAACAGGAGATAAAATTTTCGTGTAAAGATATGTCACAAATCATGGGATCAGTAGCACATGTGTCAAGAATCCAAGGCTTAGATAAATGTGATGTTACATAAATCATACCAACCATACTGTGGGACTACCTTTTATTGCAGTGGCAGCAGCATGTGAAGTGCTTTCATGAGTCATAGGAAGTGAATCAGCCTGAGATTGAGACTTGAGAAAAACCAAGAAGTGATTGTATAATTCACGAGAGAATTTTGTTGAAGGACCAGAGGAAGAAGCTGTGGTAACAGCATTAACAACAATATTTTCTTGTAAAATTCTAGGTCCTTTTGGTCCCTTCCAGCTAGGTGGGTATCCTATCAATTGAAAACATGTGTCTATTGTATGACCATTGTACCCACAATGGGAACAGTTGAGTCATTTCTTATCTTTGTGGTATGCATTTTTAGCCATTAGGGCGTGGAATCCAAAGTAGAAATAGGCTGGACATATGAATTATTTACATTCTTGGCCATTATAGCCAGTTGATCGAAGGAATTTAAAGATTGAGTTTGAAGAGCTCCCTGGCTCTCTTCTTGCAGGAGTAACTAGTATACTTTCGCAAGAGAAGGTAAAGGAGATAACAAAAAAAATTTGACTTCGAGTAGAGGTATAAGAATCATGTAATCCAACTAAGAATTTTAGAACAATATATGCTTGTTGTGCAGTAGATAGAGCATCAAGAATTTGACAAGAACACGCAGACATAGCACCGCATTTGCACTGAAAAATTGGCCTATAGCTAATGTATTCTTCTCAAATGGATTTAAAAGAATTATAGTATTGTGTTATCGATTGAGAACTTTGATTCATTGAACTTAAGGCTTTTTCCTAACTTGAAAACCATAGGTCCATCACTCCTAGCAAAACGAGAATGTAACTCGATCCAAACTTCTTGAGCAGAAGTAAAAAATAACAAACTTTGTCTAATCTCTTTGGAAATTGAATTTAAAATCCAAGAAAGTACCAAATTGTTTGCCCGAGTCCAAGCAAGATATAGAATCTTGGAAGAAATTGGAGGGCAGGGCAACGAACCATCAAGAAAATCGGATTTTTTTTTCATACTAAAAGCCATCTGCACATATTTTGACCAAGAAATATAGTTTTTCCCCAGTAAAAACTTCTTCAATAATAAGCGCACCTGGATTGTCACTCAGGTGGAGAAAAAATGGTGACGATTGATCATCTGCCGGATTGAGCAAATTCGTCATTGATGCAGGTGCGTCTTCAGAGTCCGAAGAACGAGATGGCATCGCTATTGAGAAATTATATCAGAGTTAGGGAGAAAAAAATTTTGTCGCGCGGAAGAGAAAATTGGATCGTGTATCAATGATCACCAATTGAATTTCCTTTGGCGAATGATACCATGTTAAGATAAAGAATCAGAAAGAGAATTTAAACAAAATGCATTCATTTCTTGATGAGAAATTACAGATCATGTATCGAAAGTATTCTGAAGAAGACAGAGTAAAAATTAGGTGTGAAGTTGGGAGTGAGTGAAGTTTATATTAACTATAGAAGGGCATTTGTATAATATGAAAAACACTACTTAAAACTAAACAATGTAAGTGTAAGCGTTATTTGATATCCAAACTATTATTTTGACAAAATTTAAAAACTTTAGAACTAAACCGAGTTGCTGAAAATTTTAGGGAGTGAATCGTGAATAGACTCGAACTACCTGAACGTTTTATAGTGTATTTCTCCCACCCCAAAAAAAAATATGATGTCAGCTAAAAATAATTGCTTCACGAATGGCTACTCAATATGACTTAGATTGTAAATATTGATATGCTTAATCAACAAAAAACGGCATTGGAAAATGATTGCCGCTGAAAAAACAAATGAATTAACTATAGAAATTAAAGTAGTTTTTCAAGACTCAAACTGTCCAACGTGGTAAAAGTAAAACGTAATTCCCTGATAAAAACTCAATTAAAATGTCAGAAAGAACTTCGATGTGTCTTTTGCCAAATAAGAAAGAAACCGGAGCTTCACAAAACTCCTTTAACCTTGAGCTCTTCAGTACTACTTTTGGAAAAAGAAAAGATTTTTCAAGACTTCTCCATCAGTGTTTGGCATCTTCTTCTTCACAAAACTGGGTGTACTGATCTGGGGCCATTATGTTCTTCATTTCATCTGCTTTGCATATCTCGGAAAATTATTTTATGCACCGGGTGAACCCATAAAATATGTGCTGGTGTATGAGTCCACATGATGGACCATATATCTACCTTTATGATCCATCCTTTCTCACAAGGGATAGGCGTTGATCTTAATGCATAATTCAAAACTATCAGTGAGATACAAAATATTTGAATCCTTCTTGGATAGCCCATAGGGGGTAATACACCATGGGATGGATTAATTTATTCATGGATTGAGTCCACATAAAAAAGCGGGACATTGATAAATTTGCGTCATTGATTCTGCACTTGAGATATTACCCTATGAGGTAGTCAAGTGCACTCTGTGCGCCGAAAAACCAACGCACATACATATTATATACATAGATGTCTATTTGTGTTGGCATTTAATGCACTGGGTGTACCAAAGACTTTCCCTCCATAGCTACAGGGAAATTGAGACATATTAGTCATACATAGTTTTCATTTGAAACATAACGAACAAGTACTTTACAATATAATCCAACTTATTCTTTCCCTTTAATATTTATCAGTGATCGATATAAAATGGAGATAGCTAGGGCCTAAGCAGTCTACAACAGTCTACAACAAGTACTTTACAATATAATCCAACTTATTATTTCCCTTTAATTTTTTCCTGATTTGATCGAAAAATATAACAACTCAAATGATCGATTTTAACAAAAAAAATTTAAAAAACGACAATGCTATGGTAATTGAATGGGAAAAAAATAACCAAATGGCTACTCTATCTTTTAAAAAAAAATTGTTCATCTTACTATAAAACTGAAAAAATAACATTTGAAGTTGCGTGCATAAATCGATTAAGATATATTTTTTTCCTAATTGGTTCAGGCCAAACACAAGCATCAACAATATTTAAAAAAAAAAGAATTTTATTAAAATAAAATTGGAAAACAAAAAAAAAAGACTAGTACTTTACTATTCATTACAATAGTAATGAATAGTAAAGCTTAGCCACTTATTATATAGTTATTATAATTATAATTATAATATAACATAATATATGATTAGATTATTAACTTGTTATTAAAATAATTGATTAGCTAACTTGATTTTAATATAAAATCTTTATCATAGATGTCATTTGAAAAATATATTTCTATGATTTGAGATATATTTGATTGTTAATCCTAAGTTTAGTTCACTGATTAATTATTATATTCTATTTCTTATCCTATAAAATAATTGAGATATATATTTGATTGTAATGTTTGTTGATTTTTTTTTTTTAAGGATAATCTTTAAATCACAACGAACTTTATACCATCTGATTCAAAAGAACTAAATGTCTTTATTATAGTACACCAGAACTTGGAGTTTCCTCCATGTTTATGTGCTGCTTTGTATAAGATACATGGTATTCTTGTATCAATGTTTACAGCTTTGAAATTGGCAAACCTGAGACGAATCAACGAAGCCACGTTAAGGAAAAGAAAGCACGGCAAGAATTCTAGTGTGCTTGAATGACAGATATTTACCTAAAGCTTTTGAATTGACAATGCTCGGGCATGCAGCAGGAGGCGGTGATTTCTCATCAAGAAACGCCTCCACGCTGTTTGGATTCGACCAAACCTGATATCCTTTTATTTTTCCCTGTAATTTAAACCAAGAAAGATTGCCAGATGACATTTTAGGCCTTAAAAATGGGTATATAGTTTGATTTAAGTAGGGGTACCAGAACGTTTAAAGCAGCCAGTGTAGCCATTCCTTCGCGAGTCCACTGCGACGTTAGAGTAGAAATTTAAGTATTGATGGAAGTGGTTTATACATGCTTTCAAAAGGAAAAGAAAGGAAAGAAAATGTTACCTTGGAAGCAGAGGCTATGTGAGGAACTATAACTGCATTCTTCATTTCTGAAAGCCCAGGTTTCATGTATGGTTCATCCTATTTAAACAAGTATAAAAAAACACATCATTTTATCGTAGATTAGTCCATTTATTATTTGCTATAAGGTCACAGAAGATGGCGAAATAATATTCGATCACCTCAAACACATCAAGACCAACACGAAACATAGGATTTGCTTTCAAATGCTCGACTAGAGCTACCTCATCGATCACAGGTCCCCTGCTGCAGTTTACTAGTATGGCTTCCTGCACAGAGATTTGCATGAGTACCAGGTTATGGAGTTCGTGGCGAATGAAAAATAACCAAATTTCATGAAAAATTAGTTGTCCCCAACAAAATTCCTATGTTAACCACAGGCTATGTAGTCTTCTTGTTTTGATCAGTTCAAACATATATATATTACCTTCTTCATCTTTGAAAGTGTTTCTTTATTGACTAAATGATACGTCGTTTTATCAAGGATCGGATGCAGACTTATCTGCAAAAGTATTGAATATTGAATCAAAGAACTTGTAAAATCTAAGGAGTATTGAAAATCTACTGAAATATAACATAAGAAATGGCACAAGGAAATCAAAGTTTTACAAGGAGAAAGCTTACCACATCCGCCTCTCGAAGAACCTCATCCATCGAAGAGGCCCTTTTCCAAGTTACAGGCTCTTCGCCATTGGCTTTCAAGAACTGCCCATAAGCTGCAGTTTCAAGATAAATAATTATTTGATAGCGAATAGGATTGTAACTACATCAGTTGTATTGATGAACACATGCCTGTGACGAACTTTTCAAGACGAGTGGCTTGATAAAGGTCATAGTAAATCAGGTTCATTTTAAACCCTTCAACCTATTTCAGATCATCAGTTTGAGGCAGCACCAATAGCACTTCAGATTAGCTAAATGAACAACGAAATGTGTACATAATTACCATCATTCTAGCATAAGCAGATCCAATGCGACCTGCTCCAATAACTCCAACCGTCTGTCCTTTGAGTAAATTCCTACGAATCTTTAACAAAAAATTGTTGAATTATATTGCTGCTTTGCTCAAGAAGCATAAAACGTTAATGAAAATCGTACAGATGAGGAAGCCATCCATCATATAATCCTGCCCTCATGAACTCATCTGCTTCAACAATTCTTCTTGCAGCAGCTACAGAAGGGAAGCAGCTAACTCTGCTGTAGTTTCTGTCAGCACTCCCTAAGCAAGACAATCACCGTAAAAAGTCGAGAATATCTAGATTACCCATTAGGATTCGCTCATAGAAGAGCAAATTTTATATCATGACGAATTAAATGTTCACACTAATAACCAGTCAACAAGTATATAAAGAATGCCACATATTCAAAACGGTTGTTCTTCTACATAAATTTCACCACACAAGGACGACAAAACAGAATCAGATTTATGTTATTGTTTGCATATAAAATCACGGTATACTTTACTAAACAAGAGAAACAAAACTTACAGGTGTATTTCCAACAGCAACACCATACTTTGTAGCAGCATTCACATCAACATTGTTGTACCCCACAGCCATGTTGCTAAATGCTTTTCCTCCAGCTCTGCTCAATGCAGAAAATAGAGTCTCCCCCCAGTCTTCAGTTAACTGAAATAAGAACTCATAAAATTTACTAAATCAAACACTTTTAATTCAGCCCAGATGCCAAGTTCGCAAAATCTTCAAGCCAATATAAAAACCAGGGGGAAAAATAAAATTTTCGCTCCCAAAATCCATCAACTCAAATAGAGCGACAAATGAACTATAAATACCTGCCCAATGACTCCGTCACATTTGTCACCGATCAAAGCAAGGATGTCTTCAACAGATAATATGGTTTTCTTCTGTGTGCATATCTGTCTCATAGAAAGTTCAGAAAATACAGAAATAAATGCAAAAATCGATTCTAGGTTCTGAAAAAATGTTCTAATGACTGGTTATGTTTCTTGGAAAAGAAAATTACTTCAAGACGACAATCTTGTTCGATCAGGAGATTGATCCATCGGGTTCCGGGCATGGGTTTGGTGCTAATAACTCTGTACCTTCCATTCGGATTGTGGACTTCAATTTGCAGAGGTTTCGCCATTTGAAGATCAAATTCACACTTGAACGTGTGCTTGTAGAGTTCAATGTTTATCAGTTATTTCATGACGAATCATTGGAGGAGGCAAATTTTAAATCAATTCTTGATTTGCTGCGGCGGGGTGCATCATAAGACTTGGGATACAATCCAGATAATCTTTATCCTGTTTTAAAGGTGTATATGCAATAATATGCTTGATTATATTGGTGCAACATTAGATTATTGGTGAATCGGGAAGAATATTTGGACCTCTCGTTTGGCAATAGATAATAAAACTATTCAGTGGCCAAAGAAGATCCGGGAGCTATCTTTTTTGTTAAAATGTCGTGAAGCTCGGCATTTCTAACCTATACAAATTTAATTATATGTGGTATCGATAACAAGCACTTTATCACACTGTTGTTTGTAAATATCCATTTTACTTCTATATACTATCCAAAATAAATTCTTTATTACATGTGGTTTATAAATACGCAGTTTACCCCATTATTTTAAAAATATACATTTTATCTATCTGTGGTTTACAAAACATCTTACACGAAGTGTGTTTTGCACTTATTCACAAATTATAGGGGTAAACTGCATATATTCATAAAATACGGGTGATTAAACTGTCTATTTTATATCACATGGAGGTAAACTGATTAATTTGAAAATCAGATGAGTATAAGCTGGTTATTTTCAAACCAAAAAGGTGTAATATACCTATATCAAAAATTACGGTAGTTCGTTGTCAATAATCATATTAACAACAATATATTTTATTATGAAAATTTTCAATGAATTCAAACGTTAATATTTACATAATAATATTATCGCTTTTAGCACAAAAAGTAATCCATAGCCGGAAAATTCTTGGGTGCACGGACCAACACACATACATATTATATGCATAGATGTCTATTTGTGTTCGTATTTAATGCACCGGGTATAGCAAAGACTTTCCCTCCATAGCCACCGGGAAATTGAGACATATTAGTCATACACTATGTCATATAAGTCCGATGTGTGGGCGGGTGCGGATGCGCCAGTACGTCAATTTTCCAAAAATTTGAGAGCGAGTGCGAGCGCGTCTTAATGCGCCTATTAAATATATATATATATATATATATATATATATATATATATATATATATATATATATATATATATATATATATATACACACTGATGAAATGAAGTTAAACATACGTAATATACATCATATTTAACAAATTTACATCGTTATTGTATTATTTACAAATGTACAATATGAACACATACACACATATTGATGAAATAAAGTTAGGCATACCTAATACACATCATGTTTGACAAACTTACATCATTAATTATTTATAATGCAATTCAAATATTTTATTGATCGCTATTCTAATAGGGAAAATTATTGTTCTCGAAAAAATATATTTTAGAGAGTGAAAAATGAAAATGAGTTATTAATATTTGGTCATAAGTTAATGAATTCGAAAAATAAAACCAAATATTACCTATGTATTTCAACATGTTTTGTAATATTATGAATTTATTAAAAATGATTTATATTATTTTCGAAGAATTATGAATGTCTAACATTTAAGTTCACGATTTAGTAAAATTTAATACACGACTTAATAAAACTTAGTCCTAAAGCGTCGTATGCGTACTCAATAAGCCAGATCACGACCAGTGCGTCAGTGCGCGACTTAGTAAAACTTAGTACGCGACTTAGTAAAATTTAGTGCTTCTTAAAGCTCAGCACAAGCACTCAATACGTCAGTGCGAGACCAGAGAGCCAGTGCGCAAAGGGTAGTAGGAGGATTATGTGACTTAGGTCATACATACTTTTCATTTGAAACATAACTAACAAGTACTTTACAATATAATCCAACTTATTCTTTCCCTTTAATATTTATCAGTGATCGATATAAAATGGAGATAGCTAGGGCCTAGCAGTCTATAACATAAATCATTTTGTTCCTTTACAATGAGATGGAGGGCATTAGTTGCACATATAATATATCGGTATTTTTTTTTATAACCCTACCCATTAAAAAAACAGTAATTCTCAGCTTCGGATCTAGCTCATTTGACAAAGACTGACTCTCTTTTGAGAAAAAACTCGTGGTTGAGTCTCGTGACGTGCGGAAAAAAACTTTAGCCCCTCTCAGTGTCGGTAAAAAAACGATAGTTCTTGTGTGTACATATGTATATTCACGTGAGTCCATAATTTATAAATTTGTATGTCCAACATATCAAGATTTGCTCCTTCAGCTTTCACCGACTGGGATTCAACAATTAGAGGTCTGTTGGGTCCTCGAATTGCAAAATGGAGAGTCTAAATAGTACACGTTGTAGACAAGAAAGCAACTACATCCATGGCGCTTTTACTAGAAAGGAGGAGAAAAATAAGGAGATAGAGATTACAGCTTTTTAATCCAAAGGAGAGTTGTAGATGACAACTCTCTTTTTTTATCTATAAATATCTGCCTTTTATCTAATCACATAATGAGATTATTGGCAACGAACCTCGTGTGATTTTCTAAATAAGTAGATTACCTGTAGTTTTCAAAATAGATAGTCTATACTTGTGATTTAAAAATAGGTCAATACAATATATGCATCATTTCAGAAGACTGAAAAATAGAGCAAATCCATGAATTTTCAAGAAAACTACTCCATTGGAGCATGAATCTCTTTGATTATAAATACGATAATTTTTTACAAATCTGGGTAGTTCTTGTAGTAGACTAGGAATTAAAACGTCAGTCTTCATCTGAACTCGCAAAATCAAGCTCAATCATCTTGGTTCCAACTTGCTCAGCATCCTCTTTCCGCTCTATTTTCATTTTTTTGCCTCGGGGCTCTTGATTTGGTCTGAACAGGAACAATCAGACCATCATCAGCAGGAGAGCACACCAATGAATGTAGAAGTGAGAAACATACTAATAAGATATAGCCCAATTTAACTACCTTATGTCTTCTCTACTCTTTGATCGATGTACATTAACTGTTTCTGTTGCAACCTTTTTACCTGAGACTGAAATAAACATATTTGGTAAAGGAAATCCGATGGTCAGAATTAGCATGGACCATATGGAGTCGTAGCATACCTGCAACTTGATTCAGAATTCTTATTCCTTGTGAAAATACATTTGTTGTCACTTTGTCTGCGTTTCTGTAGGCATGTAAACCCGAGAGTTAGCAAAAGTGGATCTTAAAATCATCAAGAAGCCCCAAAATATGGGATTTAAAGAAGAGATAAAAAGAAATCATGGTTATAGAAAGAGGTGAAAAGGGGTAATGCAAATCATTGATTGAGCTTGTTGATCATGATTAAAACATAACATATTCTTTGACAAAGAACTGAAATCCCAACTGTTCAATAATTTAAATTTTCTTGCCTGCCAACGAAGAATAATTAAATTGGAGAAATACAAACCTTAACGCTTTCTTTAATCCTTCAACAGACAACAATTTCACAGGCTGGGTGGATTTTGTAAATGTTGTTCTGTCGCCCTTAGGATTAACCACGTAAATTCCTTCCGACTGCAGATGATCTCTGAATCCTGTCCTTAAATTTCTGATAAAAGAAGTTCGACTACTGTTTTTAAAGGACTTAACAGGGACCATTACAAATATCTCATAAAGAGGCTAGAGCTACCTACCCTCCTTTCAGTTCTGTTCTTGTGTTGACATATTTCTTTGATGCATTCTGTTCTCAAAATTTAAGCACGAAAAAAAATCAGTCATATTTCTAAATGCATGACTAAGGTGAGAGGATTGTCACTTTTGGGATTACCTGTTTATGATAGTGACAATATTTTCCACGTCGTCTGAAGATGTACAAATATGTAACAGTTATTTAAAACAGGTGAAACTAAAAATAAAAGCATTATATATAAAATACACAGCACCAAAGAACAGTACAAGATGAAGCACGAACTTGGAAAAACAGGCTATTTGGTATACTATTCAAGTATGATTCATAAAAAAGAAATATTGAATCACACATGATGTTTGATTCAGCATATTATGAATGCAATTATAGAACGAGAAATATAATTAGTATACAGCATGAGATGGGCTTCTTCAGTTTAAACTGAATTTTTAGATGCATATGAGATAACCAACGTACATATTGATGACTGTTGTGCATTCCTTTCCATCATATCCATTTCCCTTACAAAATCCAATATCTGCTGACGTACCCATCTTTAAAATATGTTTACCAGAAAAGATACTCAAGGAAAATCCACTTCCCTGAAATAAAGTCGTGGCAGGAGTTAGGAATCTGGACCATATTCAACTAAAAATTAACAGAGCAGATTATAAAGCGCTTACAGAGTTCTCTTTGCGGACATTGCAGTTGAACAGAGCAAAGACAGTCCCTATCTTCTCATTCCGGTTCTTCTCATAAGCATCACCAAACAAGAAAAGAGATATAACATTTTCATCTAAACCTCCCATTTTCCAAATTGCAAAAGACTTCCCTATGGAACTAGTTCTTGGTATCCCCTTTTCGGTTAAAATTCCAACTGTGGCCCAACAACCAGAAAGTGTTTCTCCTCGCAGTAAATTCCTAAAATCCAGAAAGTAACATTAGAAACATCATACAATGGTGTCTATAAAAAATGTAAGGATCATAAAGAAATGTCATACTTTATTGCAGGTAATCTGAAAAATCGAATATCAGATAAGCGATTGCTCAGCTCAAGAGGCGTTACCACCTGATCTCTGAACATGAAAATGTAATCAAATCCAATGATAATGAATAAACAGATAGCCAATAGCAGATGTTTCCATAACTATTTTTTTAATGCATCAAGATAATAGCAACCAAAGGACGACACAATCTTTCCAGACTTCGCAATGTAGAGAGACTCAACATGTCAGTAAAAAAATCCATACCCCCCTAAAAACGGATAAGCTTTTACTCATCAGACACTGGATACGTAGAATAAGCATCAAGTCCTTTGCTCAAGTTCAAAATCACTAGCTATATTGCTTAAAATTGCAATCGCAAACTCACTCTGCCATGCAGGTTAAAACAGGGCAGTATCTTTTTTTGGCAAGCATGCGTACTCACTCGACTTTATATAACAAATTATTCCAGTTGTAAAAGTTGATCCATTAAGATTTTCATGCTCAAATTCAATCTACATCCCTACCTGATTCGCAGCCCTGAAAACTTCTCAACCCCGGCGTCGTTTGATCTCACTCCCTGCTTTACTTTAATAGATTTCTTCACACTTTCAGGATCGTAATCAATGCAATCTTGCACTGCTTCCCGAAACACGGACATGTCCACCTTCCCCATTTTCTTAGAAATTTCATTGTCTGATGAATACTCTATGTTTGAGCACACATACATACAAATTTATTAGTAAGCAGTTGAGAAACAGCTACTCGGAAGTCGGAACAGAATTTCGATCATCATACAAAAACTATGAACATATGAAAAGGCTGCATAAATAGATTGTAGATAGGGAATGACATACAAATAACCCACACAAGGAGAAATGAGATGAGACGTGGAACTTCTGCATAATTTCGACAAGTAGTTTTTTTTAATTAAAAAAAAATTGAATCAGTCCACATTAAACACAAAATAGCAGATTTCATACGTATGAGCTATCAACACCAAACCATAACATCACAATTTTAACATAACATGATTTTCTCAATGCGTAGCAAACTCACCAAATTAAATGAAGCTAAGTTAATGCTTCAATTGACAAAAAAACTAAACAGTGCTCGGGGTACCTGGAGAGTTGGAAGAAGGAGAAGCAGGTGGGGTTTCGAGAACCCGCTCTTGAAGCGACAGCAGAAGATCGAGATCGTCTTGATGATTTAAACTTGTCATTGTTTTTGCAGTTCAAATGGATTGATGTGTGCTTTAAGAATGAAATGTCCAATGCCATAAACTAGGGTTTTGGCAAAGGGCAATTGGAGGGATAATTTGAATTTTACGAGGGAGAAATTTGTTGCCCACGAAATTTTTTTTTCGTGGGCTTTTTTTTTGGGTTTATCTCTTTTTGGGCTTTTAATCAAAAAGTGGGTTGTGTCTGCCAAAGCTTCGGCCCATCCGGTACTCTGCTATTGTATGAACTGTTTCCCTTTCTGATTTCTCGTGTGACGGAGTGGCGGACCATAAGTGAGTAGGTCATAGGTGACTAGCCAAGCGGTAGTCTTTCGGTAGTTGCAGGTGTTTCCACTCGTGGGTGGTCCGTTCGTCCGACGAGGCGATGGTTGCAGGTGGGTCTATGACCTTCTCTTTTGTCTCCTGTTTTTTTTTTTTTTCGATTTCGTTTTTTATTCTGCAGAGGATCCCATGAATCAGGGGTTCAGTGACGCTTTGGTGTCTTGCCTTCGTACTTTGCTCTGTACTTTACCCTATGTGTTGTGCGGGTGTGTTTGGCCATTTGTTTCCTTTGTTTCCATTTGCCATCTTGGAAAACACGACCAAAAAAACGGACACACTGTCTTCGTGTCTTCTTAGTTTCTGCGAGAGTTCTTGTCTTTGAGGTGGGTTTATTTTTAAGATTTCTTATTTACGTTTTCGAAGATTGATATTGCTATGTGACTTACATTTGCTTCTCTATTTTCAGTACTTTTATCTTTGGTCTTAAACAATATGACAATCAACTCTATTTAAGTTCCCTTGTATCTTCTTAGATACTACAGATGGTGAAAAAAAATGCCAATTCTTTCTCTCCTGTACCAAGGAATCCTGAGAGTTGATTCACAAAAGATTTCTTAGTATTAGTATGAACCATTCCCACTGAACATCAAGACTTAAGACCTACATTCTGTCTCTCGCCTCAAATTTCTGCGGCTTCCTTGATGCATGATCAGAGTGTTAGATGTTTAACATGAATACTAAATCGATTTTCAATGTACTTAAACATACGGCACACAAATCGAATATGCGGAAATAAAAGTTCAAGATCAGTGTTACCTCCAGCCATTGATATGCAGTTTGATCCAGACAGATCTGAAGAATTGAGATGCAAGAGGGCTCTTCTAAACCTTATGCAATTCTAATAGATGGTGTATTTTATGAAGTGAATTGCTTGGCTTAGGGACCCCCCGCAGTGTCCTATTTATATAAGTGTCTTGCCATCAAAGACTCAGAGTTTGACACAGTTACACCACTTAAAGATAGTGGGTGGTTATCCAGATAGTGCGCAATCTTCTGGATTAAATATTCTTGATATTATCTTAATAATATATTAACCAAATTAATATTAATTATTAACATTCTCCCACTTGGTTAATATATTCACAACTGAATAATCAAGAATACTTCATCATATCAAGAAACAAATACACGAATCATGGTGATGTGTCCTCTTATATTGAGTAGTATCTTCCATGTATCACGATGTATTATGCCTCTTAAATCCAAATGCGGTAACCTTACTGAATGAATAAACCAATGCTTATTCTAGGTCCAACTTAAGTAATATTTCCCAAATAACTGAATATGTACACAACTGAATAAAAGAAATATCATAACCGAAAGAGTTTCATTAAATATACAAAAAATGTACGTACTATGAAATCACATAATGGAACCAAGTCCCATTCTAACCACATGATCCTTCAAATCCTTAGTTGGCATGCCTTTTATTAAGGATCGACAATCATCAATTCAGTACGCACGTGTTTAATAACCAATTTATTGTTTTTAACACGCTCCCAAATGGCTAAATACTTAATGTCGATGTGTTTACTTCGACTTTCACATTTATTATTTAGCCTAAAAACTGTAGATGAATTGTCAATATATAACCTAATGGCCAAGATATAAAATCCATAATTCTAAGCCCATATATGAAACTCTTCAACTATACACCATGTGAAGATGCTTCAAAACAAGAAACGAACTTGACTGGCAAACATAAATATGTATCCAAATGTTGATTTAGCAAATCAACGCAACCAGCAAAGTCTGAATTGGAGTAGCCAATACCTCCAAATTATCAGTCCGTTTATACATAAGCATGCAATCCTTAATACCTTTAAGGTACTTTATAACATTCTTTGCAGCTTTCCAAAAACACAATACACATATTACTCTGATATATTCCCAACATTCCCACAACAAATGCAATATCAGGTCTAGTACAGACTTGAGCATACATTAGGCTTCCAACACAAGAAGCATATGGAATGTTTTTCATCTGTTCCTTTTCAAACTCATTTCTTGGACATTGATTCAAATTGAATCTATCACCTTTCACAATGGGTGCTACACTTGGTGAACAATCACTCATCCGAAACCTCTCCAGCACTTTGTTTATATAGGTTTCTTGCGATAAACCCAAAATGTATTTGGATCTATCCCTATGGATCTTAATACCAATGACATAAGATGCCTCACCCATATCCTTCATATCAAAGTTCTTAGAGAGAAATTGTTTCACCTCATATAGAAACCCCTTATCATTGGTTGCAAGTAATATATCATCTACATACAACACCAAGAAAAAATTTTACTCCCACTAACCTTCTGGTATATACATTGATCCATGACGTTCTCAACAAAACCAAATGAAGAGATAACGTGATGGAATTTTAAATACCACTGACGGGAGGCTTGTTTCAACCCGTATATAGATTTCTTAAGCTTACACACCAAATGCTCACCATCACTAGAGGAGAATCCTTCAGGTTGTTTCATATAAACATCTTCCTCTAGATCACCATTGAGGAATGCCGTTTTCACATCCATTTGATGTAAATCCAGATCAAAATGGGCCACCAATGCCATAACCACACGGAGAGAATCCTTTTTAGATACAGGAGAAAATGTCTCTGTATAATCAATTCCCTCTTTCTGAGTGAATCCTTTGGCAACGAGTCTAGCCTTATATCGTTCAATGTTGCCCAGTGAATCTTTCTTTGTTTTAAAAACCCACCTACATCCAATGGCTTTTACACCATCTGGCAACTGAACCAACTCCCAGACTCCATTATGTGCCATTGAATTTATCTCATCATTCATAGCATCGAACCAAAACTTGGATTCATTACTTTCCATCGCTTGTGAAAACGTCTCGGGATCATTCCCAGCTCCAATATTATAGTCAGATTCTTGTAGATACACAATATAATCACTAGGAATTGCCGATCTCCTCATTCTAGTGGACCTTCTCAATGTTGTATCAACATTTTCCTCTAATACAGGATCATGTTGATCAACAGGGTTCTCGACAGTATCTGGAATCTGTCGATCATCAGGAACTACTAGATCATGATCAACTACTTGTGGAATCTCTAAGACGGGTTCATCAACATGCCTAAGAACTTGAGGGCAGTTGTAAACATCAATCAGTCGATCACTTACAGTGGATGGATGAGCATCGCAATGATCGTTTTCAGAACAAATATCCTGAAATCTATCGCTCCCACTAATCAGGTCATTCTCAAGAAATTTTGCATTCCTCGATTCCACAAATTTAGTGATGTGAGATGGACAGTAGAATCTATATCCCTTAGACCTTTCGGCATATCCAACGAAATACCCACTAATGGTCCTCGGGTCCAACTTCTTTTCATCTGGATTATAAACTCTCACCTCAGACGGGCATCCCCAAATGCGTATATGTTGCAAACTCGGTTTCCAACCTTTCCATATCTCAAAAGGTGTCTTAGAGACAGCCTTGGTTGGAACTCGGTTTAATATATACGCTGTCGTTTTAAGAGCTTCAGTCCACAATGACTTAGGAAGTTTAGAACTACTAAGCATACTATGCACCATGTCTATTAATGTCCGGTTTCTTCTTTCCGCCACACCATTTTGGCTCGGAGAACCAGGCATGGTGTATTGGGCAACAATCCCATGCTCCTGAAGAAACTTAGCAAACGGACCAGGTGCTTGTCCACTCTCAGTGTATCTACCATAGTACTCACCACCTCTATCTGATCTCACGATCTTAATTTGCTTACCGCATTGTTTCTCTACTTCAGCCTTATATGCTTTAAAAGCATCCAACGCTTCATACTTATTATGAAGCAAGTAGAGATACATATATCGTGAATAATCATCAATGAAGGTGATGAAGTATTTCTGACCATACGAATCCATATCAGGACTACATATGTTTGTATGTATGATCTCCAATATATCATAACTCCTCTTAGCACCTTTCTTTGACATGTTGGTCTGCTTACCCTTAATGCAGTCCACACAAGTGTCAAAATCGGTAAAATCCAAAGCACTAAGTACTTCATCATTCACTAATCTTTTAATTCTATCAATGGAGATATGTCCCAATCTCCGGTGCCACAAAATAGAGGAATTCTCATTCACAACACATCTTTTAATACCAATATTTTGTTGAGCATGCATTATAGAAGTAGTGGTATCATTTTGTAAATTCAATCGAAAAAGACCATCAGACAAAGTACCATTTCCAATAATCTCAGATTTATAAAATAAATTGAATGATAAATCCGAAAAATTAAATGAAAATCCAACAGATACTAGTCTTGAAACTGAAATCAAATTTCTAGAAAAATTTGGAATATAAAATGTCTTTTCTAAAATCAAAACGAAACCACTACTTAAAACTAATTTGCATGTCCCAATAGCCTCCACATGTGAGGGCATCTTGTTTCCAGAATAGATGCTCTGCTCACTTCTCAATGGCTTCCTTAGGTTTTGCAATCCCTTTCTTTTCAAGCCACTGCTGGAATTTGGGGCAATCTTTCTTGATGTGATCATTTTTCTTACAAAAGAAACACTTGATTTCCTTCTTAATATCCAGCTGAATAGGCATTTTGCCTTTCCCCTTATGCTTGTGCTGACCTTTCTTCCTCATATGGGTAGCTACATGCACACTTTCAGGTTGCTCCATAGCCAATCGACCCTCTTCCTGAACACACATGGTCATAAGTTCATTTATTGACCATTTGTCCCTATGTGTGTTGTAGGAAATCTTAAATGGACCGTATTGGTAAGGCAAAGTGTTCAAAATGTAGTGCACCAGGAAAGTATCAGACATCTCAACCTCAAGTGTCTTAAGTTGAGCTGCTATATCCCTCATGTGCATGATATGCTCACGCACTCCTCTAATACCAGTGAGCTTCATCGATGAAAACTTCAAAATTAAGGTGCATTGGCCTTATCCGAAGACTGAAATTGAGCATCAATAGCCTTCAGCAGATCACGGACATTATTATGCTGATCGACAAAACCCCTGATCCCAGCAGAAATATTGGTCTTTATGAACATAACACAGAGACGATTAGATCGTTCCCATTTCTCATAAAGATCAACATCATCCGGAATGCTGGTTTCAGTAATAGCAGGTGGTTCATCTTTCCGTATAGCATAATCAATATCCATCCAGCCTAAATGGAGAAGAATCCTCTCCTTCCACACCTTATAGTTATCACCTTTGAGTTCAGGAACTTCACATTTCATATCAGATCAATTAACAGGTTGAATAACTGCAAGAAAATTTAAAATACATGCTTATATCACAATTTTCGAAGCAAATAACTAAAAGACATGTTTTACCCATGTAAATCATGCAATAACTTATGAATCGCTGACATAGAAATTATCTGTGGGCTAAATTTCTAATTCAAATAAATTCATATAACTTTATGATAAAACTATTGAATTATCCGACATTCTTAATACCTGTGGGCAAATTAAGAAAATAATTCAATATCTCATCCTAATTAAACATATTTAATATAATAAAATTTCCTGTGGGATAAATTCCATTATATCAAATATAATTAATTACAAGTAATGTCTATTTAGCTTTATGTGATGTTTGAGAAATTAATGCACTTTAATTAATTAAAGCTGCTGTGGCTACACTTTAATCAATCATATAATGCATATCACATAGACATTTAATCTGAATGCATAAACTATGCCATAGTTGAATTAATGTAATGCCTATAATACATTAAGTGATCCATAAAATTAATGTATAATTTAATCAATTAAAGCTGCTGTGGCTATACTTTAATTTATTAAACTACACGAATCACTTAGACATTTATACTGAATGCATAAAAATATTTTATGCTTTATCTTAATTCATATAAATATTGTCTATTGAACTTTATGTAATTCACATTATTAATGAATAATTTAATCAATTAAAGCTGCTGTGGCTATACTTTAATCAATTAAATTATACGAATTACTTAGACATCTTAATTATTCATGCATAAAAATATTTTATGCTTTACATAAATTATGGTGCATTTATCCATAATAAAACAATCAAAATTACACATAAAGATTGCATAAAATAAATTATTAAAAATAAAACAGAATTTCGAATTTCAGAATTGTAGCAGAACCAAACAGCCCCTTAAATTAAACCAACCCTCATTCCCAAAATCAGTAAAAACCCCAACCCTAACCCTAACCCTAAACGAAACCAGCGCCGCCGCCGCCATCTCTTCCGGTAAAATCACGGCTGTTCCGACGCCAACCACAGCCACTCAAACCTCGTCTCGTTCCTAATTGACGTTTAACGTCACGAGCGTTTTTCCAAATGGCTTATATCGAACGAAAATCGATCGAAATAGAGCAAATCGACCGAAACCCTTATAGGCGAGTAACATGCCAATTCGCTGCAGATTCCGGTGGCCGTCGGTCCATGGTAGTCGGCCCGTCGTGGTGATCTGTCTGGTATCTCAATTCCCGGAATTGGGTTCCAAAAGGCGGCTAATTTCTCATCCCAAAAGCTAGGGTTTTGGGTTCAATAACTAGGGTTCATGTAAAATTGAAATTGGGAATTATCATTCAAATGAATTTCTGATAAATTTTTAATTTCGAAAATTGTGCAAATAATTCATGATATAAAATCAAAATTGCAGCAGTATTATTTTTCAAAATTTTTGGCCCAGATCATAAATCTCAAACGTATCAAGGCGAAAGCAAAACGATGCTCTGATACCAAATGTTAGATGTTTAACATGAATACTAAATCGATTTTCAATGTACCTAAATATACGGCACACAAATCGAATATGCGGAAATAAAAGTTCAAGATCAGTGTTACCTCCAGCCATTGATATGCAGTTTGATCCAGACAGATCTGAAGAATTGAGATGCAAGAGGGCTCTTCTAAACCTTATGCAATTCTAATAGATGGTGTATTTTATGAAGTGAATTGCTTGGCTTAGGGACCCCCCGCAGTGTCCTATTTATATAAGTGTCTTGCCATCAAAGACTCAGAGTTTGACATAGTTACACCACTTAAAGATAGTGGGTGGTTATCCAGATAGTGCGCAATCTTCTGGATTTTGATATTATCTTAATAATATATTAACCAAATTAATATTAATTATTAACACAGAGTTCAAAAAATCCACAGCTTCTTTTATTATATGAGCTCAACAGATCCACAACTTCTACTTATTCTATAATAGGTCGTTCGGTGTTTTCCCCATTTATGTTATCCTTGAATACATTCATTGGGCTCTGACACAACTATCTCACTTGCTACTTTGGTGACTTCAATTTATTCAAGCTCCAATTTAGGCAGTGTTGGTAATATTCATATTCTCTGGGTTGGAACTTTTGTTTAATTTTTGGAAGTGAATCCATGCTTGTCTTAGACTACCAACTTCAAAACCTTTGCTTAACCTTAAGAATTTAAGCTGGTTGTTTTCTTTTTGAATAAGTTGAATGGTCAAATATTTGATTTAGAAGCCACTATTGAATGAATAAGAATTTATAACTTGGAAAGCCTAAAATATCAGTTCAACTTTCCAAGCTCAACTTTTGAAATTTCAATTGTGAGCGACTTTAGTTGGTCTTATTTTGATGTTCTATAACCTGTTGTTTTTTCTCATTAATTTAACATTTTATTATTAGCTTATTTTTGTCAACATTGTTTGTATTTCAGATCACAGATGAACATCTTTATTGGAGTGCAATAATTGTCCCTGCTCAGAGAGCGATCGATGAGCTGCTATAAGATTTAAAGATTAGAGTTGCACTGTTACGACCAACAATTGCTTTTGGCAAAACAGCAAGCTTTGATCTTACAATTAGTATCAGAGGCAATGTCACATGTTCGATTCCTATGAGTTGCAAAATGATCCAATTATTGGGAGGAAGATTGTTGGAGTACAATAATTGTCCCTACTTGAAAACCGATCGAAACTTGACGCTTGGACTGCTACACAATCTAAATATTAGAGTTGCATTATTAATAATAACTTTTGGTAAAACAACAAATACTTGATTCTAACAAGCTTCTATTTAGTGAACGTGGGATCGGTATATCTAGAGCTACACAACGCAGTTTTTGTTTTCAATTTTTTAGTATAAGATGCACTGTTGGCAGGAATTTTTTTTTTGTTCCGAGTCAGTTTCCTTTAATATGGGTATGCGGTATGCCTATGTTTGTTGAATATGTACAGCCGACATTTTTATTTTCCAGATCCACTTCTTACGTGTTTGCTAGGGAAAAAATAGGTTCGATATAGTAAAACATGTCCTTGTTTATATTCATATGCACTTAATATTTTGTGTCTTCCCTGTTTGTTGAGGTATAGATATTTGATATCGTCGACTTCGACCTTGCTTAGGGCCGAGTATTCGGTCGGTTCGGTTACCGACCGAACCGAATTTCTGAAAACTGAACCGAATCGATTTTTAAAATTGTAACCGAATCGACCGATTTATTTTTCGAAACCGAACCGACCGAACCGATAAAAAATCGGTTATTTCGGTCGGTAACCGAATTAACCGATATTTTTTAAAAAAAAATAAAATAAATTTTAAAATTAGATAATGTGATTTTAAAAATTAAAATAATTAGATTATTTGATTTTAAAAATTTAAAAAGTAAAATTTAAATAAAGAATGATATTAATTGATTTTTTTAAAAATAAAAAACAATTTATTTTTTAAAAAATATTAAAAAATTAAAAATTTCGGTTTATTTGGTTTATTCGGTTAACCGATATTTTTAAAATGAAAACCGAAACCGAACCGAATTAACCGAATTAACCGATTTTTTAAAAAATCAAAACCGAATTTCCGAAATAACCGAAACAATTTTCCAAAATATTTCGGTTTTTTCGGTTTGTTCGGTTTAACCGAACTTTTGCTCACCCCTAGGCATATTATAAGAGAGTAACAATTGCCTCATGTACAACAATTAAAATGTTATATTTGTGTCGATGTACTAACTTAAAGACCTTCAATTTTAACAGACTAAATTGATATGTTTGATAATATCTATACTATATATAATGTGTGAGTGTGTTAGTGGTATGATCTAAAATTAACTTACCATAATACTCTCACATATGTTGTCAAATATCAAAGATGATCAATGTGCTAAATGACCACAAGACCTCTGCTAATTTGGATAACCACAATAACATCAAAAAAATATTTGGGTGGGTATTAAACTACAAAATCAATTTGAAAAAAAAGTTATTACATCCCAAATGCCAAAATTAAAAAATGAATTTACAGTTATCACCTCAATTTACAAAGCAAATATTATATATACACGCAACGCATGCAAGAGAGTAGTACCTCAATTTACAAAGCAAATATTATATATACACACAACGCATGCAAGAGAGCACTAGCGATAGATAATACGCCACAATGAGAATTGAAAAAAATGCGCGTATAACAAGTTGATAAGGGTCATGCGATGTTATTACTATTTTCTCATCAGAAATTTTTGCTACATTCAGTTACTGCATTATTACATGGTACCATATTTCATTCAATCGCTAAAATAATAACAAATTCAACAACTGAATTAAACAAAATCATGTCTTTTAAATATTCAAGTTAGGGGTATTCGTGGCCTCGTGGGTGAGTTTGTGTGGATAGTCATTAAAAAATCATATAACCTAATATATGTGGGATGCTAAATTATTAAACCGTAACTGCTTAACAAATTTACAAAACTGCATGGTTCAGGTGGGTGGGGACGGTTAACTGGTCAAATAAAAATAAATTACAATAAGTATGTTGTTACAAATTCTTAAACTAAGATATTTAGCGTTTATCATAATAAAACATTTCTAATACTAAATAAAATGAGAGAGCAACATAAGACAATAAAAATCTAAAATAATATGAACAAAAATACTATCCGGAACTTAATATTAATTTGTAAGTAAAACAAAAGATAGGTTAGAGTTCTATAATATAATATCTTACCCTGACTCGACCAGATATTGTGTTCTATGGCTACTCCTACGGACCATGACTAGGGTGCGGTTAAGCGCTTGTCTCACTATCTCAAAGGGACATTCCATCATGGACTACTCCTTCGCTGCTCCTCTCGCTCAAAACATACTCTGACTCAGATTGTGGTGGTGATCCGAGTTATAGCAAGTCTACCTCGGCTTACATCGTGTTTCCTGGACCTAATCCCATTTCATGGAGTTCCTGCAAACAACAAGATGTAACTCGCTCTTCCATGGAAGCCGAGTATCGTGCTCTAGCCTCCATTGTTGCTGAAGTTTATGGATTCAAAACCTGTTTCATGAACTTGCATTGTCCTCAGTCACCCTCCTTGCATTTTGAGTGAAAACATTGGTGCTACGTGCCTCGCCCTACACCCAGTTCTGCCTTCTCACATAAAGCACATAATGTTCATTTTGTTCGTGACCTATCTAGCTTATGTCTTCTCGATGTCTCCTACATCAACACCTTGTATCAAGTAGCTGACATTCTCACGAAGCCTCTTAATCATGCCCGCTTGGACGTACTATGTTCAAAAATCTCTATGACTGATGGCACGTCGATCTTGCGAAAATATAAAGGAAATATCTGGAACATCTGGAAATGTTCCTTGATTAACACAGCGTAATCTTTGTTAATTTAGAAAATATTAATTGTAATTATTTTTTGCAATTAAACTTGTTCTTGTAAATACTATAAATGTCTGGAGAAGATAAAGCAATAATATTGAAGATATTTTCCCGCAAATTATATCTTCTACAAAAAACTTCACCTCTTACCATATGTCCCGAGCATAAATGTGGATATTGTCGGAATGTTGACACCTTGTAACGTGTTTGTTTGTGTTATTAGGCCAAAAATGATGGCCACAATCGGAAGAGTATAACGACATTATTTATACGTGAAAATATGTGATTCATCTATTTTGCATACTTCACTTGTACATTATTTTATTGCAAAATACATTGCCAAGTAGTGAAATGGCAGAAGCGCATTAAGTCAAATGTCCTAATCAAACATCATATAACTTATCACAATTTATTTTTACAATCAATTAATAACTTTTTAATCTTTACATTACTTATCACATCTATCACTTCAAACAGTACCTCAATATAGAAGGCACGTGGATGCTTGGAATATCAAACATAAACCATGGGCCCAAATTCGGGTTTATCTTTGGCACACTGGGTGTGTTTGGCATGTCTCTTGGTGCACCAACACATCCGATGCACCAAAGACAAATCCCCCAAATTCGAACACAAGGACTCTTCGGCATTAAGAAATAGATTGTCATGCAAAACACTATACTTAAAATAATATTTAATACTCGGTCTGTATTTTATCAGATCCAACTACATTTTTTTTTACGAAAAATATTTTTGTGGATCCAGTTTGAATCCCACTTATAGAGCAATAGATCAACTCGATAAATTGGTCTAAAATAATTGGTGTGTTAGTTTATATATTTTTATTATTAAATTTTTTTTATGTTTTAGTATTATGTTATTGTATAAATTGCCCAAAGTACATTCAAAGATTCGATTACTCAACCAAGTGTTCCTTTCTGCTTAATTCTTGGAAGTGCATTTGGTCAAGCTACTGAGTTTTCCAGGTGGTAATTTAATCTCATATCGTTTCCTCGACTCTTGATCGGCCCTCCTTGGTGTCTTGCTATAACTGTGTCAACTCTCTCAGTTCTCTCTGTATGTAGCTTTTGACTCTTGTTTTTGTCTTCTTGTGATGGGTTGGAGACTTGGAGTACAACTATTAACAAATTTGTCTTACCAAAAAAATTAAATTTAATCCGACAAATTTTATTACCTGAAATAAGAGGAATCGGGTAGTCGGTCAATAGGCCAACAAAATCAAAGATTCGTGGGTTGTTAAAAAACAAATCTTGTTAGCTATCAGATATATCATCGTTTTGGATTAATCAAGCCGAATGTCATTGGGTCGAACTGGATTTTTTGGAACTTTGGGTTGCAATTGACACCCATTCTTAGTAGTGTCCAAGTTAGGAGGAGGCTACGGGGGTTAGTCTTTTTCCCATTAATATTGTGTGTGGGTTTTTGTATTTGTACATTGATGTTTGTAAGACTGCGTGTACATAAACGAGATCGCTACTCAATAAAGTTCAAAAATAGTAATTCCCATAAAAAAAACCCTTATACATGTGTATAAAAAAGTTCTAAAAATAAATTATATATGTGAAGGAATGTCGGAAGGAAAACATGCACGAAACCAAAACATTAGACCTCAAACATCAAAAACACAATCACCTACATCACTATGAGCAAGTATCACATTATATTCGAGAACACCCTGAATCTCATCTGAATAATACGTGCTCACAATCGCATACCCTCGGCTCATTCTGAAAACTCCAGTACCCCCAACAATCGACACCTCACTTGATTTCTCGTGCAAAGGATTCCTTCCAAGAATGCAAAGACTACTACCCTTGTATTTCCCTTCGGTGAATACAAGATTAACCAGCATGACAATCGCCTTTTCATGGAAATCCGACATACCGATAATTCCCTGCATCCGACCAACCTCCCCAGAACCCATTAATGGCCCTGAAGTTACCAGGTTGTCAAGAACACTCACAAGGCCGAAAGCTGACGGAAGAATATCAGTGAGGCTGGTTCTAGCAATCTCCCATACCGTACGATTGTCCCCGCCAACCAAATCTTGGACGTAGAAGCGTAGATTGGTTATCTTCTCTTTCCCTAGGCAGAGTTTCGGATGAAACGATGATGATGATTCTTCTTCACCGTTGACAGGTGAACCGGAACCAAACATGACTACGAAGAATACTGCCAATAACCAAAACTTTAACGATGTACCGCAGCAACGTATTTGATTCATTCTTGCGTTTGTCTCTGTGTGGTATGTGTGTGTGATGACCGAGTTTAGCTAGCTCTCCTCTTTGATTAAAATGGGAAACATATAGTACATTTTATGGTGAGAAGAAGAAGCTGGATATGATTAGAACCATGAAGAAATGTTGGGAAATGGCCAAAAGAATTGAATATTATAGTCAAAGAAACTTGGGACGTGGAATCGAACCGAGTGCCCAGCAGAGAATTCAATGTAACGAACGTGAAATGGAATGGGCAGCTTAGAAAAAAAATATTTAGATGAGTGGCACTTCGCATTTAATTCTTGTATCTATCTGTCTAAGGGTTTTATTGTTGCCGCCCTGAAGGGTACTGCCCTCAGGGCCATCATCCACCATCCATGTTGAATCTTTTTTTTTTTTTAAAAATAAAATTCCAAATGAACGGTGATGATGTCCCTAAGGACACTACCCTCAAGGGCATCATCAAACAAACCCTGTCTAAGATAGTGGTGTACGCGCGTGTTCTAGGGGCTTCACTCGTAAATAGCTTAGATTCTTTTACAAATATCAACAACATGAATGATTGGAGCTTGTGTGGTAATTTCCCAACGATAATTGACCATTTACCCTGTTGTTGAATAAATACGTATTATACAATATATCTTTAATACATATTTTATTATCCGTGATTTGTAAATAGATTGTTCATTTTATGTGAGTTTTTCAAATATGTACTTTGACCAATATGATTTACAAAAATAACGCATACACGTCACAAATTATATTGATAAACTGTCAATTTTCATAAACTACAAAGGTAAACTGTATATTTGGGAAAAATGCATATTTAAGAACTACATGAGGTAAACTAGAGCTGTCAAACCGAATCAGCCCGACCCAAACGGAATAGCCCGCCCAACCGGCTGGACAAATGGGTCTGTCCCATTTGGCCCCCCCTCAAGGCTACTTGGGTAAACCCCAATCCAACTCAACCCTAGGCAGGCCAGCAAGCGGAACTTTTAAATAAAACTTTAGAAAAGGATTCCAACTGAAATTACCGAGCCTGAAACTGATGCTAGAAGAATATTGTACTTGCTTCAGGTTTTATCTGGACATTTGTTGGAAATTTGAATCAAATTAAATGGTGTGTCCATTCATGTTGGGGTGCGTTGTTTCATGATTAGATGCTTCCAAATTAAATGGTGTGTCCATTCATGTTGGGGTGCAATGTTTCATGATTAGATGCTTCCAAATTAAATGGTGTGTCCATTCATGTTGGGGTGCAATGTTTCATGATTAGATGCTTCCAAATTAAATGGTGTGTCCATTCATGTTGGGGTGCAATTTTTCATGATGGATGCTTCCAAATTGTGTCTCTTGATGACACCACTTGGTATACTATATAAGAAACAACCTTTGAATGAATTAGAAATGGAATTTGAGTAATTCACATCAAATTTGAAGATGGAATTTGAGTAATTCACATCACGTTTTAAGATGGAATTTGAGTAATTCACATCACATTTGAAGATGGAATTTTGGAAATTCACATCATATTTGAAGATCAAAATCTGAGTAATTTTGTGAGTCTTCATGATTGTTATGGTTGAGCGTTTTTAGACCTTTGTGGTTTAAAGGATTTGTGATTTGGAGTGCTCCTATCACAAATCATAGTCGTTGTATCTTGGGAGACAAATTGCCAAAGTAAACCGTTAGCACCGTAGCGGGGCAATATTGTCTTAAGGACAGAGATTCCAAATCTCGCCTCGACATTTATAATACAAAGCCATTTGTTGTTTTTGCTTGCTACTTTCCTAAGATACACACCAATGAATTTTAAACAACAATCTCAAGACAATATCAGCAACAAATGGTTTCGTCGAGTACAGCAACGACTCTCGTTCATCATGGTGAAATGCCTGAAAAGTTCAATGGAAACGATTTCAAGCGATGGCAACAAAAGATGTTGTTTTATTTGACAACCTTGGGGTTGGCAAGATTCCTCAATGAGCATGCTCCTACTATTATGGAGAGTGAAACCGACAACCAAAAGAGAGTTGCGGTTGATGCGTGGAATCAAAGCGATTTCCTGTGCAAGAATTATATTCTCACCGGACTGGACAACACATTATACAATGTGTATTGTCTAGTGAAGACAGCCAAGGAATTGTGGCAATCCTTGGAGAAAAAGTATAGATCCGAGGATGCCGGCATGAAGAAATTCATCGTTGGGCGATTCCTGGATTTCAAAATGGTTGATACAAAGCCTGTGATAGCACAAGTGCAAGATTTGCAAGTAAACATGCACGAAATTCATGCTGAGGGAATGATTCTAAGTGACTCATTCCAAGTGGCCGCCATGATTGAAAAGTTGCCTCCGTCATGGAAGGACTTCAAGAATTATCTCAAGCATAAGCGAAAAGAGATGAATCTTGAAGACCTTGTGATTCGCTTGAGAATCGCAGAGGACAACAAAAGTTCCGAAAGGTTACTCACAATGATGTTTGTGATGGAAAGATTGTGCAAACTAGAGATGTGAGAAAAGTAATTTGTTACTTTATCAATATTTGCACATGATATTGTTGTGACTTTTTTGCTATGAAGCAAAAATGAGGCCAGTGAGGTGTTTAAACACTTCAAGAATGAGATTGCAATAAAATTTAGCAAATGAGTTTTGCTATGGGAAATTGTGAGTAGATTATACTTGTGTTGTCTAAGAATTTGACGCTTAAGCTTGAATCTGCAAGACTATAAAATCTTGAATTCGAGTTTCTAAGCTTTGTACGCTTAAAACACAAGTGATAAATCGAACCACAAATTTTGACTAGGCGTTGTAATATCTCAAATTGGTTCATTTTGAATTTCTAAGCTAGTACGCTTATAACATGAATTTGCAAGTTTTAAAAAAACTTGAATTCAAGTTTTCTAAGTTAGTGCGCTTAAATTGCAAAATGTGAACCGAGTTTGAGAATATTATCCAAGTTTCAACTTTTGTAAGCAAGTACGCTTTAATCCGAAATTTTCAAGATATAAAAACTTGAATTTGGATTTGTAAGACTATAACGCTTAGAACTTGAAACACTAAAGTTTGAACGCCAATGCATTTCAATACTACCCGAAGTTGTGGGGGTTGCAATTCTTGGATTCAATCGCTTACCACAAATAAGCAAGGACGAAAACCTTGTGATTGAAGGAAAAGAGAGTTTCCTACAATATTTGAAATGTGGGGGTACTTGGCTAAACTAGAAATGAAGGCCAAAGTAAAGTCATAACAAAAACCAAATAAAAGACATGAAGAGTTTGACAAATCATGTTGTCAAATAGATTAACGAGTGTGACAAATGTGTACACACCTAAAGCATAGGTATGCTTGTGTATTGATGATATGCTCATTGGAGAAGCAATTTAGAAATCATCAAGTAACAAATGGAAAAATGTTGACGAAACATTTTGACATGTGTGCATCAAAAATAATGTTTGGAATGAAGTTTCCAAGACACTTGAAGAATGAAATCTCAAGGATTAATTCGAGTTTCAAATTTTAAGCTTTGCTCTTAAAATTCAAGTTTACAAGAAATAGAATCTTGAACTTTGCAATTTTTAAGAATCTATGCGCTTAAATATGAATTGTGAATTAAAATTGAGTATTTCTTTGGTCTCGAATAACGCGTTAAGAACGCTTAAAATTCGATGATGGAAATATCCTAAAAGGATAAAATGATGCAAAAGAGGTAATATGATTACCAAAACTGAAGATATATTATTGTGGAAAATTCTCTATGGAAAACATATAAAGCTTCTTCGGCCGAGTTGCTTTATAAGTTGTTAGAGAAAAATCCTGTGCATGCAACTAAAATGTGTTGCGATAATGCTATATGATAAAATGATCTCTAGTGGCATAATCATGAGTGATTATGTGAAACCGTGGATCCGCATATAAATTGGTTAACCGAGAGATCATGTGGAAGTTTATCGAGGGGAATGGGGTTAAAACCCTATAATCAAAATCTCATAGTGGATACCCAACCTTGTTGACTGGAGATCCCAAGATCTAGGTTCAAAAGGGACAACTAAATTATGAGATTGTATAAACACCTTGGAGAATTAATCTCCGACCCATTCCTATGATAAGGGGTGTAGCCTGCAAAAAGGGTACGAGGATAGGCAAAAGGCCTTTAATGATTCCTAAGACATATAAGAATATGTTGGAGTATAGCGGGATACTCTTTTAGGAGATCACCTACGTAAGTGCGAAGTGTGGCCGCTTCAAAGTTGAAAAGCACTTATGAAACCAAGCGTGGTCCATGGCCGAAACGGACACAACCGTAAGAAACCAATACGAAGGTTAGAATTATTATGGTGTGGGTTCAATTGTCTTGGTTTACACCAACGACTAAATAGTTCAAGACTATAAGTTCACTATTAAGTCAAGTAAATCCGATTGAATACTACTACGGAAGATTCAAAGCCACAAGCTATCTCTCCCGATGCCATAATAGTTCGTTAAAAGCGCTCAATTACAAATATGCATTAATTTAATTCATGTGGGGGATTGTTGGAAATTTGAATCAAATTAAATGGTGTGTCCATTCATGTTGGGGTGCGTTGTTTCATGATTAGATGCTTCCAAATTAAATGGTGTGTCCATTCATGTTGGGGTGCAATGTTTCATGATTAGATGCTTCCAAATTAAATGGTGTGTCCATTCATGTTGGGGTGCAATGTTTCATGATTAGATGCTTCCAAATTAAATGGTGTGTCCATTCATGTTGGGGTGCAATTTTTCATGATGGATGCTTCCAAATTGTGTCTCTTGATGACACCACTTGGTATACTATATAAGAAACAACCTTTGAATGAATTAGAAATGGAATTTGAGTAATTCACATCAAATTTGAAGATGGAATTTGAGTAATTCACATCACGTTTTAAGATGGAATTTGAGTAATTCACATCACATTTGAAGATGGAATTTTGGAAATTCACATCATATTTGAAGATCAAAATCTGAGTAATTTTGTGAGTCTTCATGATTGTTATGGTTGAGCGTTTTTAGACCTTTGTGGTTTAAAGGATTTGTGATTTGGAGTGCTCCTATCACAAATCATAGTCGTTGTATCTTGGGAGACAAATTGCCAAAGTAAACCGTTAGCACCGTAGCGGGGCAATATTGTCTTAAGGACAGAGATTCCAAATCTCACCTCGACATTTATAATACAAAGCCATTTGTTGTTTTTGCTTGCTACTTTCCTAAGATACACACCAATGAATTTTAAACAACAACATTAACCCTGTTACAAAAATGCTTGACTAGAAATCGATATTTTACTCAATTTTGGAATACATGTTGCAACTTTCAAGCACGTCCAAGTGAAAAAGATATAGTAGATCGGATTCTTCAATGTTATATTGAGTTCTCATTTATAAATTGAAGCTAAAAAAAGGAAAACCACTTTACAAAAAGGCCAAGCCCACAGCCCGTTTATGCCAACCCGTATAGGCATGCTGGAAAATCTGGCCCAACTCGCCTATTTGGCGGGTTGGGTTGCGCCTTGCCCATTTTAACATTTCTATTTACAAATCATATGGGTGTAATTCATATATTTAAAAAATCACGTATAAACGATACTTGTATATTTTTATCTTATCCACACGAGTTGGGCAAAAAAATTGGCACAATATACAACCAATTCGAGCTTTATTATATGATCAAATCTTTTAATTAAAAACTAATCAGAATCGATCACCTGAACAAAACAATTCACTTGAATATAAACTTGATCGATGCCCCTTGTTAGTAGCGTCGTCCAAGTTTTTTTTATGACGAGAGACCCACATCCGTTATCCTTAAGGTATGCATTAGGAAAACCTCAGATCGACGCAGTAGCCTGCAAACCTTGCCAACCAGTTACACAATAGGCAAGCCCGGTACCACAGGTTCAGATCGAGAAAATTTTGGCAGGGAATATCAAACTCATGATCTTACGGTCCCGAACTCATCTTAAAGTTAATATATCAGCTTAACAATAAACTGATTTTTTTTCTAATATACATGATAGAGAGAATTTGTCAGGTTCAATATGAATCAATATTTTAATTTTGTTTGTAATTTTTTTAAAAATAAAATATTATTCCCTTAATTTTATTTATTTTTATGTATTTACTAACTAGTCGGAGCAATAATGGTTGGACCAATTGTTTTTTTTTTTTTTGGGAATGGCATGTAGGTACCATATGGGGAAATTATGTTCAACTAGGTATCGGAATAAAACAATAGTACAATAAAAGTCGGATAGAGAAAATCTTTATTGTGCACCTGGTGTTTTAGTTTTTGTGCAATTTAGTCCATACCCATGTATTTCCTCCCAAAAATAGTCATTGTTCTGGAAAGAATTCTCTGTCAAAAGGACCAAAGAAAAGAGTATAAGGCGGTACCAGGAAAACGTGAAAGATTCACACGCGGATCGCAAAAGCCAAATTTGTAAGGACCACGGGGAGACATAAGCCAATGATCTGACGAGGACCACTACCATTATCAAAAGAAACCGAAATGGTAGGATCACCACTTCTCACGAAAGTAGAAGGGACCAGGAACTATCAAACAAGAATGAATGTGAATGCAATGACTTCTGATTATAGGCAAGAGTTGAAGTCCGGATTCCAAATCCATCTCCACACTTCTACAAATCCACAAGCTGAAATAAGCAGAAAACATCGATCATTCACATCTGTTTTCTTACAAATAAATATTGTATTCTCCAAGCTTAGCAACTTTCATAGATTGGTAATTTATATTTTAGTAATTTTTTCTGTTATTTCAATTTAGTTTGTTTGTGTATTTCGAGTCAAGCCTCATTATATGAGAGACCAAACAAGTTCATCTCCTCCCATAATGAGATTTATTAATGTAATTGTAAGGTCCCAAGAATTGATTATGTCAATTAATTGTAATTTGAGAATTTATTTATAATTGTAAGGACCCACGTGTCCTTAACCAATTATTAGTGTATTAACCCATACAATTAGTGCATACAATTATGTTATCAGGGGAAAAGACTACATGCAACCATGGCATGAAATACCATCTATAAAATTTCTTGCATCCTTTCATTAATATCAAGCTTTTCCCAACCAAGTCCATTTAACATATCATGCACCCTTGTAATACACTAACACGTTCTCAATTCATTTTGCAATTCCTAAATAATTGCATGCATCACATGAATGAAAAGAGAAATGCACTTGCCTTTTTATACAAACCATATACACATAATAGTGCTCACATACGAGCATCAAATAAGTATATGTGTATCAAATGTATAAAATATTGTGCTCAATACCGTCACTGGTACTTCGATCCTGGAAGCACCTCCAATCCATAGCTCGAGCTCAACTCTAAAGCCATCGATGTACATATTCACCTGCCCCAACAGAGATAGCCCACACACGGGGTGAGCATACCAATATCCCAAATCCAATAAGCACAATATTACAATTCATAATTTACACAATATAAAGGCTATGGATATTAAAAGACACTCCCTGGATGGCATCATCCTCATCCAGGATCCCCTGTGCTGTTCATGTTCTCAAAATAATCGAATCCATTAAATTCCCAAATGCCAGTTAACCATTACATTGGTTAACTAATCTGTTTCCCATATACCGATACCATAATCAATAATATCAAATCATTAAACAATGATTACAGATATTCCATATATTTCACTTTCTACTACGTCGCTCGCTCTACAATAGCGGCGTCATAATCGATCTTCGCTGAACAACGACAACATCCCAATCATTGCTCGCTCAAAAGCGGCACCAAATAATTCCCAATACATATCAAGCGATTGCAACAACCATATATTATTCATGCACAACAATTGCAATAGTATATTTAAAGTTATGCTCGTACGTTATACGTACCTTATAATTCCGTAGTTCGAATCCAACATTGCCTTGGTCCCGTGACCGATTAATTATGTGCTAAACACAATTAATAATCCACAATTAAATTCAAGCATGCAACCAGGTGTCCAAGCACGTTCACAATCCCCAATTATATCGTCATCCATGACGATTAACCATTCTAAAAGACCCCAGACGAAGCATGCATCGAAAACTCAACACGAAAATAATCACCACAAAACGCACTGGCGATCGATCGCTTCATCCCAGGCGATCAGTCGCCTCTCAAAAATAGGCACGGACGATCGATCGCTCCATTCCAGGCGATTGATCACCTCTCAGTGTATTTGGCCACTGTTTCATGGCGATCGATCGCTTCCTTTGAGGCGGTCAATCGCCTCACTGTTCATGTCCCTTAAAATTTCACCAACGTCGCGGCGATCGATTGCCCCGCCCTAGGGATCGATCGCCTCGACCTGTATCAACCAAAAATGACGTTTTTCTTGCAAAAATTTTCAAAACAATAATCCCCACACCCTATACACCATAAATCCTTAACACAAAAGCCATAAATCTTCCTAAAACATACCAACCCAAAAATCTTCAAAATTTCAAAACTCATACTCAACCCTAACCTTAACCAAACTACACAATGCTACTACCAAATCGAAGATAAATGCGAGGGAAAGAACAATACCTTATTATCTTCGAGAAATCCGGCTCCCGAACCGAGCTTCCAACCATTTACTCCAAAGGAAGAAAAAGGGGGAGGGAAATGGGGTTTGGACGTGGTGAGAGAGAGAAGAGAGAGAGGGGAGATTCCGTGCAATGACGGAACACCGAGTTCATTTGTTATATATAGCACCAAAGCTCCAAAATACAAATTCCTCCACAAATATATCATGATTCATTACAAAATCATCTATTTTCAATAATTATCTCTCCAACCTCAATTTTCAATACCAGCTCCAATACAAAGTACCACGGACCCCAGATACCACCGCAAACCCAATTCCAAGGTTTTTCACCACGATGAGAATTCAATTTTAACCTTGGGATCCAACGATCCCAAATACCCGATTTAACATCCTCGGGTGTCCCAATACCCCAATTAATTCATAATTGTCACAATTAAAATCCATTAAGGATCATTACCACACCGGGATTAATAACATTAATTCCCGGGCATCATAATAATTAATATGGGAATAAATAAATTAGATGTGAAATTGACAATATGAATGCCAACCGAGAATTTAATGTAATGAGATAATTTTGAAGTGGTAAAATAAACTCTGATAATATTTTAAAAATATGTTATTAAATTGAAGAATCTAATTTGGTACTATAGTCGTGGATAAAAATCATAAGTGTTGTTATACATTCAATGTATCAGTACACCGTTGACACTTCGATGTACAAAAGTGGGCTAGGATACAACTACTAATATGTAGTGTTTGTCATTCACAAAACATATACTAAAAGGTGAAAATTCACGCACATCAGACGCGATTTCAGTTGTCCTCTCTTCCCCTGCTTCCATTCGCGTCTGACCACACCACTTAGGCCGTGCGCCTGCCGCCGTCCGGCCACCTCCCGACAAACCAGACCTACCACCGTGTAGCCAACTCACCGGCGGTCATTTTCATACCAAGTATTCATCGTTCACGTTGCGGAATTAGTCGGATTTTGCCCAGGAATCGATGAGTTCGAATGGTTAGGGTTCTTCAAGTTTTGGTGTGATTCCTTCGTCTCAACCATGAATTGGTTTGAGCATGCATGTCAAAGCTTTTCCCCTCACCATGACCGACGTTTCCCCTCTGGTCTCCGCCAGTCTCACCACCGGAGTAGCCTAAAAATCACCTAAAATCGTCGGATTCTTGCTTCCAGCTTTTATTTCGAAAATTTGGCCATAAATTTAAGTGTTGATGTTAGTTTTTTGCATTTGCATGTTTGTTTAACAGTGTTTGGATGAGTTAGGGTATGTTTTTGTCATGGTTTTGGAACACCTATTTGTCGAAAATTATGATGCATGTGGTTAAAAAATCTGCTATATTACGATTCAATTATCTGCTGATATATTGGTGCAAAGATAATACTTGTTGGTGCGACTTTCTCTTGTTGAATTCGGAAAATCAGTTGCATGTTGGATTTAAAGTCTAAACTTAGAATTTCTTCAGGGACGCTAAAATAATAGTGAGAAAGAGCAAGATAATAAGATTGAAATATTGAGCTAATAAACTGATTATATGATTTTAATGGCTTAATGAGTTAGTAATTAGAAGTGTCATGAGTACAACTTAAGGTATTCAGAATTTGATGAATTATGGTGTTTCTCATGGAATTTTCCAAAGAAGTTGGTATTCTAAGCATTGTTACTCCAAATTGTAGGCATTGAAAAACTTTGAATTATATTAAATCATCTATGAAACGGTAAGTAAGAAAATACTATTGCGAGTAAGAATGTGATCTGGAAACACTACATTTAGATTTAATTACACCAGTTTATTTAAAGAAATTGGAGTACGTATATGGACTAATAGTAGAATGATGTAATTATTCATTATATCTAGATTGACATTTCTGCACGATATGATTTAATTCAACCGATAAACGAGGAATTAGGTATGTTGCGATCGGTAACATACGACATGTATCTGTATTATTTGATACATGATTTGCTGAACTTACGTGAATTGCGTGTAATTACTTGGCTATGTGAGTTAAATTGAATTATGAGCATTAACAACATTCATAATTGGCATATCGATGTATGAAAATAAATGTTTTGTTAGCACATATCATTTTATAAATAGACATCGATATATGAAATAAACATGGGCATATCATATCGACCTATCCACTTATTTGATACCCTTGATGATGACTGAGTTGACTTACTCTGAGTGTCGGGGATGACTATCACGGCGATAACAGGCTGTTTAGGTAGTAATTGTAGTCACGCGCGTTGCTACCTAGACACTAGGGATGACGAGCATATCACATGATGATTCTCCTAGCCCAAAGTGTGTGTGTTGTCACCATCTGCTCGAGCTTGATATTGATTGATGATATCTTTCTTTGGACTCCGATATTTTGGTATCTTGAGATTTCGATTCATTGTACGTTACATGCATTGCATAACATTGCACTGCATTACATCATATATCACATTTTATAGATGCATGTTGTAATTACTTGATAGTTTCATATTGGGCTTTGGCTCACCCCCAAGGGGCTGTTGTTGTCTTTGTGTGTGGACAATGCCAGGTATTACAGGTGACCAGGTTCCCAAAGAGGGAATGATCGATGGAAGTCTTACTTGAGGTTGTTTTCTTTTGTATATCCCAGTCGTAGGATATTTAAGTATATCAGAGTGTGTCCTGGATAGTATAACAATGTAAATGCAGTTTATTTCCTTCCAGTCTTGATTATTTGTGGATGTTTGATGTTTCTTTACTGTTGATGGTATTATGTAAATATTTTAAGTATGAAATGTGTTCTGGAGACTTATTGTGCATGCTATGGTATGATGTAAATATTTTTAGTACGGATTATGTGTTGGATGTCTATGATGCATGCTATGATATTATATATTTACTTTCTGTACCGAGGATATTTTTATGGTGCTTTCATTTTGTTTTGGTATGTCCCTCGTGCGGTGATGTTATGCCGAAATTTTTAGAGCCACTTGTTGCAGAATATTTAAATAATCTTCCGATGTTTACAAATAAATAATCATTGTGTGATAATTAAACACTTGATTAGGAACAGGTACTCACAGTAATAAATATTATAAATATTTCCAAAATAAAAGAAAGACTATTGCCCATCTATCTCTTAGATTCTTTAAATATTTTATATATCTGTTTATACTATACGCCATAAGGTAGGAAATGAATTAGGGGTGTGCAGCTCACTGTTAAAGGCCTCATTTTAGAACCATCGGTTGCGATCGTGTAGTTGATGGTGAGAAGCCATCTAAAACCTGGTGAGATACCCGATGGTAGTTTGGTCAAAGATATATATATCAGTTGGTCAAAACTTTATTGTAATACGGAAGTATGATGTGCCTGATTGACATTAATTGGGAAGGTTCATTAGTTGAAAATGGGGTTGTGGAGTTGTTTGCAAAATTCCTGAAACACAAGGATGAATGGACCTATGTGAACTAATATTTTTTTAGTGGACTAGGTTGAACTATCTTTCTCTAAAGGATACCGGCATAAATTTTTTCCATTCAACACAATTTGATGACCATTTTATGCCTAATTCACGTGATGTACGCAAAATTTGTGTCATTTTAAAACGGGACTAATTCTTTAGGTCCATAAAGTATTTTAATTTGGACCCAAATATAAATTATCTTGGACATGTCTAGTCGGTCCATATGATTATGCAACTAATAACACGGAAAGTCATCGAACTGTTTGATTATGCAACTAATAACACGGAAAATCGTCGAACTGTTTATTTTTTAACAGAAAGTGGAAGTATATTAATATAACAATTGATATAACGAATACAACTGTCATTCATGGGCAATGATAAAGAGACACCGGTTAAATGTGTAAATCATGCCAACTAATCATGCCAAACTTTTAATAATAAAAAATCTACATTTATTTTGAATTTTTCGTATTTAATTAGACAAACCTCTATTTGAATCTTTCATTGAGATTACCAAATATCATTATATGTCTGTCAAACATAGAATTCATTTGACTTGTCATTTTAAATTTCATTAAAGTCTATATTTCCTATTGGTGAACTTTTGTTTTGCTGGAGAGCACAATATTTTTTTCTCTTTTAGGCATATAAATATAATTGTCCTGCTTAATAAAAACAATGTGTATGCTTTATTTTTACATATTCATGTTGGTTTGTCTAAAAATTATAACATAAATTTTATTTTTTAAATTTAACAATGATGGTAGCACAAATGTAGGATCCGACAATTATAATGGTTAGTGGTAATAGTAGGTCTTGTGCTATAATGGACTCGAACTCAGACCCTCCCCTCATAGGTTAGACGGTTACACAAAAAAATTTATTTATTTTTTATTAACAAGATATCCAGGCCTTCGCCTGACTAATCATTGGGAGATTGCACCGGCCCCTCAACACCACCACCAGATAAATCGAGGGATGTGTCCGAGCTAGCAGACCTAGGAGTTTGATACAAACAGACCTATAACACTAAGCGCGATCCAAACAAAGTAGGGGAAGACGAAAATAATCGTTGATAGAGTAAGAAATAAATCCCTCTTATTAAATGTGGCATAAACTTAATTCAATAGAAGAAGGTACAACTCTTTCCCTCGCGTGAAAGTAGTAGACAAATTATGCATGGTTCACATTTTAGACAAAAAAAAAATAATGGAAAGGAGAAAGGGATGCTTTATTAAATTTTTAATAAAATGGGAAGTCAAAAGTCATTGCAAAACTTTAAAAGTAGAAAAGAGCCCGAATCTGACAAAACATTGTCGGCAAATAATAAAGATAAAGATACACCATCTTAATCATCCTTATTCATGATTTGAAAGGACCTAATACGATTTAGTTATGATTAAGGTCTTATAATATTTCGATAATTCCTGCCACATCAATGTTAGACGAATATATTTGTTGTTGTTTCTCGGTTGTATTGTCGTGTTTTTTGCTATTGTAACAAATTTCATTTAAAATTAAACCTAAGGTTCAATAAATAACATATGTCTAAACAAGTTTGTTGTTGTCATTCTTATTAAATTATATATTTTTATTTCTTCATTATTGTCATATGCATTGCAGGGGAGAACCTTGAAGAAACGATAAAGTTGTTGACACGTGATCTGGAGATTATAAGTTCAAGTCGTGAAAACAACCTCTTACAGTGTAAGAAAAGCTGCCTACATTTGCCCATTTATTATTTTCCTATGCATGTTACACACATAATATTAGTGTAGATATAAATATATTAGAAGGGACATTTAGATTATTAGCTTTACAATCATCACCACATTTTCTAAAAATAAAAAGAAAAAAGAAAACATTTCTGATAATGCATGTATATTATTTTATTTGAACTAAAAATTTAAGTAATTAGTTATTAGAATACAAAAGGCTTTAATAAATTATTTAACTCGATCTTTAATAACATCGAATCCAATCTCGGTTGGATCCGTAGCTTGCACTTCATAGTGTATGCCATCAAATGCTCTTCTCAATCCATCTTTTGAGGTTGCATATAATATTTTGGCTCTAATTCTTGAAGCTGTTGGAGCCCTGAAAATACGTTGATGAATCAAATCTAGTCAATCGGGTACGGTTGCATTTGGATCGAAGGATCTCATTATACTAATAGATTTGAAAATTCGGTTTTGAAAATTAAAAATTTTAAATACCTTAGTTTTGTTAAAAAATGCCTTAAAATTGAAGATAGATGGATTTCAAATTTAATCAAACTAATGGATACCAAATACATAAAACCCTTTCATCCAAATTGAATCTAAGGGACATAGAGTCTTACAGTTACAGTCGTCCCTCATAAAAAGAAATTGTTGTACTAAGGAATTGATTGTATAATTTTGAAATCTCGATATAATTGATTGTAAGATTTTCAAGAAAAGAGAAAAACAAGACAGATTTTCTTATCAATTTACATTACAAGTCTTCAAAGTACAATGAAGCAACTCAACATATACTAAACAAACTACAAAAATGAGCAAAACAAGTACTAATATGAGAAGTGGTTGAATAATTTTAGATGCTACTCCAATAATCACCCAATCATATCAAATAAATTTAATACATATTTCCTTGGCATATATGTGTAGGCCAACTTTATTGTAATTTGCAAATCTTATCTTAAATAGTTAACTTATTGTCTTCCCCAACTTTAGAAAAAGCAAACTTGCTTTCTATGCCGTCCTAAAAAACGATGTTCTTAGAAATATCTACATAATATATATGATGTAAACACATATAAGATGTAAGGTATAACCACTAATAAGAGCATGAGCGAATTTATGTAGTCTCCGGTGATATGTGTCTCTCTCCAATTTTTTTTTTTTACTATTTATTTTTTATGTTATTATTTTTTGACCACACTAAATCAAAATTCTAGATTCGGGTTAAAAGCAGCAACAACCCGAGCAAAGAAACAGCATAGTGTAATAAAAGATTAAAGTACCATGCAATAAAAAGATTCTGCTCTTCCGGCACTTGTCAACGGTGACGAAATCAAAATCGAAGATGGCGTACCGACAGTCATCAATCGGCAGCGCCGCCGTGAGATCTTCGTATCCTTCTGTGGGTCCGCCGACCTTGTCCACCGTCAGCACCTTAGCCGCTTCATCAATCTTGAACACTATGTATCTGTGGACTTTCTTCCATTTCATCTCCATGAATGAATTCTTGCATTCATCTGTCACCCACATCCCTGTGGTGGCCTATACACACATATATATTAATTATATATCTAATATACAAAAAAACCCAGATTAAAAAAAACGAGTTTTAATAAAATCATTCGTAGATAGATGAAATTTGGACAACCATTTTGCATTTATTTGGTCCCGAGATGTGTAAAATCTCCTCGTAGAGAGGGCCGCATCGATGTGTATATACATATATATATATATAAATATACGTACCATTTTGAAAGCCATCGCCATGAGGGATCGAATTTTCTTTGTTAAGCTTGAGATGATGGAAGTGTGTTACAATGTCTTTTTTATAAAAGTGAGTTGTGACTGGAGAGAGCGTGCTACTGATTCATGATTTGATTCTTATATAGCGTTATTTGTTAGTGAAACGCCACTGCTAAAGTGCAATATTACAAATTGCCCTGCGAGCCCTAAAAAATTATAATTTTATCCAGGAAACTCGCATTTAGAGCTGTCAATACTGGTCAGCCCAATTTAAATGGGTTGGTCCATCTTTAGGTGGGTTGGAATAACGGCAACTCAACCGAGGCGGGCTGCTGGTTGGGGCAGGCCAACCCGCCGAAAATAAATAAAAAAAACTTCAAAAATAATACCTTGAATTTGTCGAGCCTGAAACTAATGCTAGGAGACTGGAACTTGCTTCAGGTTTTATCTAGACATTAACACTGCTACTAAAAATACTTGATTATGAAATCGGTATTTTACTAAATTTTGAAACGCATATTGCAACTTTCAAGAACAACCAAGTGTAAAAATATATTGTGGATCAGTTTCTAGATTCTTCAATGTGATATTCTGTTCCTATTTATGAATTGAGGCTAAACGGACCAACTCCCCGCCCAAACGGGTTGGTCTGTATAGGTCCACCTTCCGAGAGGCCAAAAATCCTAGCCCAACCCGCCTATTTAGCGGGTCGGGTTAGGCAAGCCCGACGGACCTAGCCATTTTGACACATCTACTCGCATGGACCCTCCTTAGTTGTATAGCTCGTGACATTGGGAAATACTTGTATGCATCTAATTTAGCTCTTACTTATATATCAACTCAATATTAAAACATTATACATTTTAATTTAAAAAATGAACTTACATACCAATCATTTTAGACAAATCGTATTCAGTTGATCTATAGGTGGAGCTCACACCGGATCCATACAAACATTTTCCATAATAGAGGGTGGTAGAAGCATTACATCATTCTTGAGAAACTTTTCCCCATAGATAGTGAATAAATCTTCTGTCCTAGTGAATCAATGTAAACGATATATGATATGTAATCATTCTACGGATATGAAAATATATTTATGGTCCATCTAAATTTGTTAAACCGAAAACTGGGATATGGTTTCAATAGATAATGATGTAGAAAGTATTTTGTTGATCTGGTTTGCTTAAGAATTCTTACATATGTTCATCCTGGCCATATGTTACACAACACCAAGCAAACCAAGAAACTTGAACTTGGACGAAAGTAGCTTTGATGGAATGTGGTACTACAATGGCCCCCATCTCGAGGATCAGACACCTAAAAACCCTTTAATTTTATCTTCGAACTGCTCAAAAAGTCTTACCTTAGAAGCAAAGTGAAAAAAGACAGATCCACCTAGTTTTTTTCATTGCATTTTAACCGATTTCTCAAAGATCGAGCTTCAACCCATTCATGTGACCAAATGGACGAGCCCGCGTACATGGATGGAGGAAAATGAGGAAGAATTAACTCTTCAGTTGGCCCAAATAATAATCGAATCGCATTTAAAGTAATTAAACTCGACGAGCTCAAGATCTAATTCAAGTCTCAGTTTGATCGGACTTGATATTAATCTTGAATAAAGAGCCGGAGTTCAAATTCAAAAGGCCGAGCCAAAGCATAAAAAATCATTTTTCGAATTTTGAGCCAAGCTTGAGTTGGCTCACTCAAGAAAAAAATGAACTCAAATATAAGAGATTCAATCAACTAGGCCATCAACGAGAAAATCAAATTGACTTGAGTCAACACGACTCCTTCCAAATATTCAAGACTAGCAATGGATGTGATGGAGATGGTTAAACCATATGGAAGAGATGTGCCGTTTACCTGATTTAAGTGACATCCACCAGTCTTGGTGTATTCTCAGCGTCTTTCGGATAATTACTCAATTTGGCTTCAGATTTCATGCAGTCCTCCAGAGAAGGTTCTGCTTTCTGTCGCCTCCTTTTGCATATCATCTGCAGCTTAACAGACAAAGAACTCCTATGGTAACAAACAAACAAACTATAACTGCTATTTAATCATTTAATTAATTTTTCCCCTCTACAAAAATCAAGTGTTATGTCCCTACAACGTTAACTATATATCAGTTAAATACAAATAAATGACAATATTCCCGAAAGTGGGTACTAGAGTCATCAATACAATCAAACAAACACGATTCACAAAGATGCACACCAAAAACTTTTAACAAAATCAGTAAGTTAATGTTCAATGACTTATAGTCTCTTCGTTGAACTTCGGGTAACATCCTCCCACTTGTTCTTGGGTATCTCCCCAGAATCGGCAATAATGACCTTCTTCCTAGGCTTCCCGCTGTAGGTTCCTGCCCCTCCTTCGATGGCATACACAGTATCCATGCCTTCGATGACTTTGCCGAAAACAACATGCTCGTTGTCCAACCTGTGAAGTGTGAAATATTCATAGCCATGAAAAGAAACATCGGGGAACTACTCTGTCGACTATTAGACATCAAAAACAAAATCCCTTCATATGTTAAACAAACACTAGTTTTTAAGATGCCACACCCTTTGGACATACTTTTTCAATTTCCCTTCAACCATTGGAAGGAAGCCCTTTGGCTCATTAAAAAACGCAATAATCTGGCTATGCTACGATAATTAATGCTGAATATATCCAATAACACGTCTAGGAAGAGATGGGCAACAATTCCCTCAAGCTGTAACTTTGTGTTAACGTGGGGTTCTATGTTGACCTCAGCACAAGATCTTACCAGTATGCCTTGACTGTGGTAATAAAAAACTGTGAACCATTAGAATCAGGTCCTGAATTCGCCATGGACACAGTACCTGCAAAACCACAACACGAGTGAGCAAATGACTGTTGCGAGTGTGGCTCAAGCTGAAAGTGAGAAAAAAACACATTTTGCTCAGTTTAGAAGATGAGTAAGTGTGCAAAAAAGAAATCAAAAACTTAAAAATTCAAATAGTTTGTCGTGTTCATTGCGCCAAACAAGACTAAAAAACAGTACAACAATAACTGAAGACCTGCATGTGATTGCTTCAACTTAAAATTCTCATCACGGAAGGTTCCCCCATATATAGATTGATTTCCTCTACCATCTCCAAAGACAATATCTCCACCTTGTATCATGAATCCAGGTATAATACGATGAAATGGGGTTCCTTTATAATGGAGAACTTTCCCATTTGCAGCTTTTCCCATCTCCCCTGATTCCAGAAAGTTGGTCAAGGAAATAAAAAGAGAACAGCCTCTGAATCAAAACATTCCGATCCAAGAGTGCTAAAAAATGTGAAAAGGTTGGCAATGATAAATCTTCAAATACCTGTACACAAGGCCCTAAAATTCTCTGCAAAGATAATTATAAGTATAGTCAGGAACAAGATATAAGGAACCCTAACATTTGGCAAACATAGTAAAACTAATATGCCAAAAATGAAGCAATTCAATCAGAAAAAGAAAGACAATACCCACAGTTTTTGGCATGACTTGACCATATAAACCAATGACGATTCTACCTGTAGGTGTTGAGCTGTCAGATGCAAAACGAATATAGGGAACAAAAAAAACTTTACGCAGAAAATACAGTCCAGATATCTTCTCATTTGTCCACTGTTTTTTTCCGGATGTGATCTAGTTAGAGTTCTAATCTTCCTGTCTCTAGTGCAAAGAAGAGGAAATGTTTGAATCACGCAAAACTACGAGATATTGACCACCAAGCAGCCACATCATATAACCACCTTTTACAAGTAACTTGTGCAGGTTTTACATGACAAAAAGGAAATGCCACAAACAGCAATAGTCCCTGACAAGCACAAGACTGGGATCATAGTCGAAAAATCCATCCACCTAAGTATGGATGTGAACGTCCCTGTGAGAGAGGCTTCCGAAAGGCTAGGATGGGGATCATGCTTATGGCCATGACTATATTTTTGTGTAGAACAAGTGTTTCATTTAATTGACTCTCATTATTTGTCTCAAATTATTATTTTATATTTCTTTAATATTGTAAGTGGATAATCTGGACTTTTATTTGCATAATTTGTTGCCTGATCTTGAGACTGAAAGGAGATCGAATTAAGAATTACTTCAAAATATCAAATCATACTTTGATATTATTCAACTTTTTTGCTGCTTTGGGTTTAAACTGAGTTTTCATAAATCGTTGATGTGTTTTTATCTTATTAAGTCCTAATGAAATTTCATGGTGGTTAGATGAAAATACACCTATTAGTACTAGGCATAGTCTGATAAATAATTTTGGAATTTTCACCATAAATTGAACAACGTTCCTTTGTTTCATTTATTTGGATTGTGTGGCATACATGAGTAGGCTGGTAACACCTGTGTCTTTGTGGCCTGTGGATCCAGGTTATCTCGTTTATCTAGAATATAAATCCATTTTCATTTTACATAGAATTCACATTTTCAATTTTTCAGTTCGAATTGATAAGCAAATCCACCCTCCTAGTTTATTTATTTTGTCGAACTTACCCATTGAACTAGTACACTTGCTCATCCCATTGCAATTTGTCAGTTAGCCACCACTTCTGTTAATCCCAATCTCATCACTCCTATACTTTACTTAAGTTACTTCTAGATCATCAAGTACTAGATTGAAATCAGGATCTATGCCTGGACCTTTGTAACATAAAGCGACTGGTAGAATATAAAGGGCTTTTACCTATACGCTGCTTATCCATGTCAACATCCAAAAAAACTCGGTCGGTGGTTTCATAAACATCTTCTGCCTTATCTTCCTCCTGGAAATTAAAGAGTGAAATGTTTTTAAGAAAAGGTAATCAATGGAAAGGAAAATATAATTATAAGTTAAAAAAACACAGGAACAGGATAGAAGGCATCCAAATAAATTTAAGAAGGTATAAGGGTAAAAAGCTAATGTCTTCTAGCTTTTTGGAATGAGTTCAAGTGAAAAAGGTATTACTGTACCAGCAATGAACTATCTATATTTTGGAAAATATACATAAAATGTGTAACTAGAAAAGCATGTCTTAACAATAGCAGTCTTCTAGCAAACCTCACACTGTGTATATAATGCACGTAGTTCTTCCTTATAGTTAAACAAGGAAAATAAAATCCAGCCTCCAACATAGCTTCAAGGTATGAAATCATGACAATCATTGTAGTTACTAGATATTCAAATCACAATGAAATTTACTAAACGAATCCATATGCAACCACTTAGATGTCCTGGCATACACGTGTAGATAAATATTGCTCAGAAAATAACTGACGATACTTTAGAAAAATGAAGGGAAAATCAGCACGTGTAAAAGGAGCACTCTTTGATGCCTATAATTACTTCTTTACTCATCAAACATTATATTTTTCTGGTGGCCTGTGTACAACCTGGTGCCCATGCCTCCCATTTGTTCAAGGTGAACTACATGAGCCTCTGAATTGAAATGGGTATTCAATTCCGAGTAATATATAACAAACAAAGATAGAACAGATTCTTCATGTTAAGTTGGGCTACGAAAAGCAACATTCAGGCAAATGACAAATTGCTCAAATCCTTTTGTCTCATCAAAATAGCAAGGCATAGTCGTAATTCCCAGTCAAGGAAGATAAACCACTTCAAGTAGTGCATGGAATCTTTCTTATATCATGACCATCTGCAATCACCATGACACACCTAAATGTAAGAACTAGACATTAAACTGACACTCTAAAGAACTGGTCTTTCCAAACTTGCACGGAGATCGCAGAATACCAACAGAACCCTCCAGCTACTCATTAACAAACTCACTCCATAGTTAAAAATTATAACTCGCATATGCTTTAACCACCTGAAAAAACAATGGCTATTGATTATCTATGCATCTCATTTCTGGATATTAACACTCGCTCTAATAAATTCACATTCGTCATCAATTTTTCAAAAATTTACGTTTTCACAGAGAAATGATCGACAGATTACAGCAGATGCCCCTTAAATGAAAGGGACTTCCGTACTTCCGCATTCACTAATCAACGAAGTACACCAGAAGCCAATCAAATATTTCAAACAGGTGAGGAAAAGAAACCCATCAACTGCAAAGTCACAAAGACCTTAAATACCCATCAGATCCAAATAAACACACAACCGCCAATTCAATTCAAGCACCTAATAAAAATACATTTAACTTTACCAAATCATGAATACCAACGAAGAAGAATATACCAGTCGAGAGAAGGAAGAAGCAAAAAATATTAGTAATAAAGCCGCCACGAAGATCAAGAGACACCGTGGTTGAAACAGCACTGAGATATCTCGACTCATCTCTCCCTTCTCAAATCGTTCATAATTTTCCACTCTTTCAACAAACCATTGATATAATAAGACAATTCCGCTGTAATTAATCTAAATCTTCTACTCGCAGCAACAAATTCACTGTATATTTCAAGGAAAATCTGATCAAACAACCAAAAACAATAGACTGTCAGTGGAAGACTGGAGATTTTCAGAGCAATTACTGCAATTTATTTCTCACTCAAAGATCTATCTGCTCTTGCATTTTTTGAACTGGGAAATTTTTTATTTTTTATTTTTATGAACTTTTATACAATTTGACGCGTTATAAGACGATTTATATATAATTTCGTAGATTATGGATTTTATCGATTTTAATGACTTTCTTCTAACGATGGACTTTAAATTGATAGAATTATACGAAATTATAAAAAAAAATTAAACTCTATAGATTTTTTTTACTTATAATTGATTTATTTGAAATAACAATTGAGAGATAATACATGACATGGTTCCTCTTGTTTGCACTCATTCTTGATTTAGTTCATATTGTTTGCACTATCCTGATTTAGTCCCTTTAGTTTTATAATTTGTCTGAAATCAGTCTTAAACATTAAATGCACAGTTAAAACTTACAAACAATGACTGAATTAGGTCACTTAAAACTTTAGGGACTGAATCAAAAATTGACTCAAACATTAGGACTGATTCGGGCAATTTTAAAACATTGGGTGACTTAATTCTTTAAATTTTTTATTATTATAGTAATTAATATGAATACTTTATTTATAATTTTGGTAATTTTTTGTAAAATTTTTTGATTAAATGATGATATGATATATTAAATTCTACATAAAACTATATTTTCACTCAAACAAAACAAAAGAAAAATCAATAGCATATTGATATACAAAATATATTTCGATGGCTAGTTTACTTATTAAACAAAATATATTTTCGAGATCATTAAATTACATCTGTTTAATATGTCATCAATTTATAAAATAATTATTTTATTTTTAATAAATTAAATAATTTTTGATAAATTAAATAATTTTTGATAAATTAAATAATTTTTTTGATAAATTAAATTGCTTGGATAAATAATTCCAAGGTACTAATATATAATTTTTTGTATAACTGATATAATTGCCCATAAATTAGAATTTATTATCAGTAAGTAAATAGAAATCAGACGTTAGAAGCTAAAATGTATTCAGTTAGTAACAACTTAAGAATGAATTTAAAGTAGCTAGTGAAATTTGTTAACTAAACATATAAAATATATATTCGAAGATATTCCAGATAAATGTTGCGAAAAATAATAGAAAATTTGCGAACAAATTTAATTTATCAAAAAAAAATTAATTCAATATCAAATTACCCGAATCAGTCACAATGTTCGTCAATTCCCGATTCAGTCCCTGAAGTTTTAAGTGACCTCATTCAGTCCATTTCTGTATTCAGTCCCTGAAGTTTTAAGTGACTACATTCAGTCCATTTCTGTTACTTTTAACGGTGTATTTAACGTTCATGACCCAAAACTTTACATGATCATGCATACGTATCATGATATATATGAAATCATTCATAAGCATAATTGTATATATGTTGACATTTCATATGTGCATTGAAAAACATAGAATGAATTTGAAGAATAATAAGAAGAATATATATATTATTATTATAAAAATAAAAATAAGAATAAGAATAAATATATTGATAGATTTTAATTAGTGACTAAATGGTAAGATATGGAGTAAATTGTAAAATATTGAATAAAGGGTAATGTGTAGTAAATTTAATGAATAGATTGTTGTTAGGATCGGTCCGGAGTGTTTAGAGGGGGGTGAATGAACACTCATTCTAAAATTTAATCCTTTGTGATTTCTTTCGGATTAGTGAAAGAAATCTGTTTCTTAATCAACTCTTTTATGGAACAGACCACTGAATGTATAAGTGCGGAACGGTCTGTTTATATATTTGTAAGAACGACTCGATGGCTTGAATGAAAGAACGAGTGCAGAAAGATAAGACACGGAATATGTTTCTGGAAGTTCGAAGGTGGTGTAATCCTTCTACGTCTCCCCTTCTTCCAATTAAGGAAGGTTTCTACTAGAAGACTTTGATTTATACAATCCTGTTGTACAAACCCGATTTAGGCTGGATTTACCCCACTACCAGTCTGAAACTCCTAGTCACTGTTCAGACACTCTCTAGCTGACAGTCACAATTTGTTTCTTACTTCTGTTTTTCAATACAGAATACACAAGATGCGCACAGTGATCCTAAATGATCAAATATTACAATGTAATCGTGCTAAGAATAATTTCAGCTCGAGAGCTTCTGTGCTTGAAAGCTTGTGCTGTTTTTCGATTGATCAGCAAGAGTCTTGTTTCGTTGTGTCACTCGTATGTGTCGTTGTTTTTGTATTGTTGTTGCATCCTTTTATAGTTGCATGTACCAACGACATTATTTCCCTTAATGTGCAACTCTTGACTCTGCTTAATTTCTGAATAAGCTACAGTCTTCTTCTTCAGGATACTTGCCGTTCTGGTTCATGCTTTCGGCGACTGTCAGGTAAGCTCTTCTTTGTCTTCTTACCTTTTATGGTAATCTTCAGTCTTTGGTCCGTTGTAGCATTAATTGCAACATTAAATGCTACAATAAATAGCCGTTAATGATTCGGACTGAAGAACCAATCTTTATACATCCTTGACTGCTCTGATCTGATATAGGTTGAGATCGATCTGAAGCTTCGATCTAGTCAGTCTGATATCCCTCGATCCGGTCTGATATGTGATATGCCTTATCAGCTTGTTCTGTTTTGAGCTATCGATCTGGTCAGTCTGATTACCCTCGATCCGGTCTGATATGCTTTGTCATCTTATCAGCTTGATCTGTTTTGGGCGATCGATCTGGTCAGTCTGATTTCTCTCGATCCGGTCTGATATGTTTTGTCATCTTTAAAATCTCATCGATTAAGTTCGGAACTAACAAATTCCCCCTTTTTGATGATGACAAAACCTAGCTTCTAAGTCTTTTTAACCAGTCTGATAAGAACTCTGAAGTGAATACTTTTGGATCGATTACGTCTTCTTGTTCAAAATAAATGAACATTATTAAGTTGGATCGATTAAGCCTTTTATTATTAAGCCTTTTATTTTAGTTCAAAATAAATGAACAAGGACTTAACAAAGAAAGATTTCTTTATTGATCAACAGTCTTGCATACAGACAGTCTGAATATTTAAGCAATCTATTATCTTGAAGACTGATGCGGCTTGAAGTCTTTTTTCTTTCCCCCCTTTTTGTCAGCAGCAATCTCTTGGAGAAAATCTACAACTTGTGTTAGCTGAGCGCTGATAGCGTCTAGACGAGTATCTTGAGCGTGAAGGGAGTTGGCGACGGATGCTCTGACTTCAGTGGCCAGCTCGATCTGCTCTTTTCTCAGGCTGTTCTTATAAGTGGCTTGTTGAGAGAACAAATTGTTCAGTCCTCGCTGAAGGCTGCCGATACTGGTTGTCATCTTCTCTTTGAATGAATCAAAGTCCAAAGCTGTAAGCCTTTGACCTTGATGAACTTCTATAACACGTTGAGAGAGTGACAGACAGTTGTCAGATAGGTGCTGAAGGGTCCTTGCCAGAAATGGAGGTGCATCAGATTGTCGGCTTGGAGAGTGATCTGATGATGACAATGCATGATCATCTTTTTCAGCAATCGGCACAATTGAAGATACAGCAGCTTGGTGACTTTCGGACCGGATCAAGGTGACCAGATCCGAAGAAAATGCTTGTATGAAAGCTATATCTTCATCTGATTGGACTGGAGGAGTGCTGGGTCTGGAGGGCTCCTCAATTTGTAGAGCTGCAATAACTGTGGACACCACCAGATCCGGATTGAAGAACTCTGGTGCGCCAACTGTTGCAAGTTCTGTGGTTGGATTGATTTGAACGTGGGAGACTGATGATCCCAAAGGAATAGATGTTGTAGAAGAGTCCAACAAGACATTCAATGGTTCATCTTCTATAGCAGACGGAGCATTAGGCAATGGCTGCTCCGCTGTCTGATCTGCTACTAGATCTGCAGTCTGATCTGCTGCGCTATCTACTGTCTGATCTGCTACTAATTCTGCAGTCTGATATGCTGCTCTAGAGGGAATAACCTCAATAAAGGGTTCTGCCAGAGTCTTGCTTGCAGAGGGATGATCCAGGCTGGTTACTGGAGTGGATATGCTGATTTTCTGTCGTTGAAAGCGGACAGCTAAATGGAGAGCATGAATATCCATCTCTAATTGAGCAATAACAGCCCCATCATCTCTGGCAGTTGGAACATTCGGATCGAAATTCGCTTTCTTAGCAGCTAAGAGCAGAGACGCCAGTCTGAATCTTTGATTGGCCTTAAATAGCTCTTTGCGCTGCACAGCGATCCGAACATCATCGGTCTCTGTCCCCTTCAGAACTTCTTCTTCCATTTTCTGAAGGCGTCTGAGTTTGCCGAAGAACCTCTCAATGTGGTTGATCGTTCTGTACTCGATGTACTCATCAAAAACCACAATGAGCTCCTTTACTTGCTCGTCAACGTCCTCCATAGCAATGTCAATTGCTGCCTGAGCTGCAGATTTGGGCTTAGAGGAGAGTGGTTCGGAGAGAATGGTTTTGCCTTTGCCGGTGGATGAAGGGGACTTGATCCCTGATTGGGTATAGTCTCCCAACTCAGTGATAACAATCCCTTTGACCACGGGAATGGCAGAGGGGACTCGGATGGTTACTGTGGGTGCAGTGGTTGAAATTTGGGTTGTAGGTTGGGGTGTAGGGGTGGCTTTTGTTGGAGGCATTATGGGTAGTGTTTTTGGTTTGGTAATCTGGGTTCTTGGCTTCTTGGGAAGGGGCTTGGCTGGTGGCGAGGGAGCAGACTGAGGTTCTTCAGAGTCAGTCTGGATGGTTAACTTTCGCTTGACTCGAGGTTTGCGAGCAGCAGCCTGTTCTTCTCCCTTCTCAATCTTGACTGCTACCAGATCGGTAGGGGTAGGTGGAGCACTCTTTGACTTCAGCAGTGCGAGCCCTTTGGAGTTGAGAATTTTGAAGGGACTCAGAGCAGACGGCTTCCCCAGCTCAATGTCCAAGGTTTTCAGTAGCTTGCTGAGAGGAACAGCAAAGCAGACGGCCTGTTTGGAGGCGATCACTGTTTCCATCAGAACTCCAAATAGAATCTCGGACCAGTTCATCTTCTGTCCGGAAATAATAGCAGCCATGGCCCTGAACTTCTCGGCAGTGACGGCGTCAAAACTCCCAGCTTTGCCCAATAATGGCTTGCCCACAATTTCGCACAGCACCTGGAAATGAAAGAGCATTTCCTTCTTCTTGAATGAGGGCTGCAGGTGGTGGCCAAATATAGAAATCTTCCCCTGAAGAGCTGTGAGAGAGGCTTGAGGAATCTGCCCAAACTCAGTCAGTCCGGAGTTGGGTAGACCAAAGGTCTTGGCCAGCGTCATCGGCGAGATTTCAAATGTTTTGCCCTTGACAGATGTGGAGATAGATGTCTTCTGGGATACAGCATTGGCAAACATTTCACGAATCTTAGATTCGTAAACTACCGTGCCACACTCCAGAAAATTCCGTAATCCAGACGATTCCAAAGCTCGGAAAATGGAGACCATCTCTGCATCTTCAGCCCTGTAAATATCATTGAACTCAACGGAGATAGAGTTGTGAGTTATGGTAGCCATTGGAGTAAATGGAAAAAATATACGAAGGGTTATGAGAGATTATGAGAGAGTTAGAGAACAGAAAGCGGTAAATGGTAAAAAGTGAATGAAATGAAATGTTCAGCCCGCTAAATAAGAGAGAGAAGACACGTGTCTTTATCTCGAAGACTGATAAATAAATAATTTAAAATAAACGGTCAGGATAAAAGAAAGATAAGGCGGTTAAAATGCAATCAGTCCGGGCTGTTTTTGTTTTAAATAAATACAAAATAAAGAATTTATTGTCCAGACAGATCATAGGATAACATCAGATTGACATAGATCGGTCTGAAAGTTCGGACCGGTCTGTGTCTTTCTAAACATTGTATTATCGATCTGTGGCAATAAAAATCTTTAAACGCGAAAAGAAGAAAACATCTAAACTATCAAGATAAGTCAATTAAACCAAGAATTTGACGGAAATAATTAAACTTAGCCTCAGGGAGTGGTTTGGTGAAGATGTCTGCTGCTTGCTGCTCTGTTGAGATGTGCTCGATCCGAATCTCCTTTTTGCCAACATGATCTCGAATAAAATGATGTCTTATATCAATATGCTTTGTTCGAGAGTGCAGAACTGGATTATATGTGATAGCGATTGCACTTGTGTTGTCGCAAAATATCGGAGAGTCAACAGCTTGAATGCCATAGTCTTTGAGCTGGTGTTGAATCCAGAGCATTTGAGCTCAACAACTTCCAGCGGCAAGATATTCAGCTTCAGCTGTAGATGTGGCAATTGATGTTTGCTTCTTACTGAACCAAGAGATCAATCTTTCACCTAGAAATTGACATGTTCCACTGGTGCTTTTACGATCAATCTTACAGCCAGCGTAGTCTGCGTCTGAATATCCGATCAAGCTGAAGTTAGAATCTTTGGAGTACCAAAGACCAACGTTCTGAGATCCTTTCAAGTATTTCAGAATACACTTAGCAGCAATAAAATGTGATTGCTTTGGTTCTGACTGAAATCTGGCGCACATACAGACTGAGAACATAATATCGGGTCGGCTCGCTGTAAGATATAAGAGCGATCCGATTAGTCCTCTATACATAGTCACTTCGACTACCGTTCCCCCTTCGTCTTTGTCTAACTTTGATTGTAGGACTCATTGGAGTGGATGCAGTTGAGCATGTTTCCATTCCGAATCTCTTAAGCAGCTCTTTGGTATACTTGGTTTGGTTGATGAAAATATCATTGCTGAGCTGTTTGACTTGGAGACCCAAAAAGAAAGAGAGTTCTCCCATCATGCTCATCTCAAACTGTACCTGCATCAACTTGGAAAATTTCTCGCATAATTTGGGGTTAGTTGACCCAAAGATTATATCATCAACATAAATCTAAACTAACAAGGTATGTTCCCCCTTAGTGAATTTAAAAAGAGTTTTATCTACTGAGTCGATCTGAAAATCATGATTCAGCAGAAATTGAGATAGAGTGTCATACCAGGCTCTTGGTGCTTGTTTCAGACCATATACTGCTTTATTCAGTAGGTATACATGATTAGGGAATGAGTGGTTCTGAAATCCAGGAGGTTGCTCAATGTAAACTTCCTCCTGAAGCTTACCATTAAGAAAGACGCTTTTGACGTCCATCTGATATAGCTTGAAGTCTTTAAAGGCAGCATATGCAAGAAAGATTCTGATTGCTTCCAGTCTGGCGACTGGTGCAAAAGATTCATCGAAGTCAATTCCTTCTTCTTGTCAGAATCCTTGTGCCACCAGTCTGGCCTTGTTTCTAACCACAGTTCCATCTGCGTCCAGCTTGTTTCTGAAAACCCATCTGGTTACAATAACAGGCAGATCGCTTGGTCTGGGGGTTAGACTCCAAACTTGATTTTGTTCGAATTGATTAAGCTCTTATTGCATCGCCTTAATCCAGTTGAAATCAGTCAGAGCTTCATCGATCTTCTTAGGTTCCAGAGTTGAGATGAAGGCAGCATGAGTGAACTCATCCATCATCTGTCCTCTGGTTCTAATCGGTGCAGATGGACTTCCAATCACTAGATTAGGTGGATGCCTCTTAGTCCATCGATAGCTTGACTCTGGATTGTCTGGTCTAGCCGGATGAGTAGTAGTAGCGGTATGATCAGCATCTGCTTTGATATGTGAGTTTGGATCATCCGGATCGGCTCGATCCGAAGAAGCTTCAGTGCCTTGATCCGATCTGGCTGGTACTTCAGGTTATGGTGGATTGTCTCTTGACATGTTAGCTACAATCTCATCATCACTGTTAGCTTCGAGATGGATATTTCCCATCTGATTTTGAATTGATTCTTTGTTACCCTTAACACACAAAGATTCATCAAAAACTACATGAACTGATTCTTCTACAGTTAATGTTCGATTATTAAAAACACGATAAGCTTTGCTAGTTGATGAATATCCTAAGAATATTCCATTATCTGACTTAGCTTCAAATGCTGTAAGATGATTCTTACCATTGTTGTGAACGAAGCATTTACAGCCAAATACATGAAGGTGAGAAATACACGGTCTGTTACCAGTCCATATTTCATATGGAGTGAGATTCAGCTTCTTGTTAATCATAGACCGATTTTGAGTGTAGCATGCAGTATTCACAGCTTCTGCCCATAACTTTTGTGAAATTCCAGAATCAACAAGCATTGTTCTTGCTGCTTCTTTGAGCGTTCTGTTTCTTCGTTCTGCAACTCCATTCTGTTGAGGAGTTCGAGCGGCTGAAAACTCATGCTTAATTCCATGATCTTCTAGAAAGGATTCAAGATTCTGATTTGAAAACTCAGTGCCTTTGTCACTTCGAATCCTGTCTATGCTGGATGATTTCTCATTCTGAGTGCGTTTCAGCAGCTTGATCAACTTCGGACCGGTCTGATCTTTACTGCTCAAAAATATAGTCATGTAAAGCGTGAGTAATCATCAATAACAACAAGAGTATACCGCATTCCCCCTAAACTTGTTATTGGTATAGGACCAAACAAGTCCATATGCAATAGTTCTAAACAACGGGAAGAGGATTTGACATTCTTGTTTTTGAAGGATGATCTGATCTGTTTGCCCATTTGGCAAGCTTCGCAGATCTTATCCTTAGCAAAATCGATCTTGGGCAGACCGATAACTAAATCATGTTTACACAGGCTAGAAATAGTCTTAAAATTGATATGATTCAAGCGTTTATGCCATAGCCAGTGTTTATTATCATTGTTAGCGATGAAGCAAGTAGGATTATCAGGTTGAGCATGATTCCAGTTAATCTTATATGTATTTCCATTCCTGATTCCTACAAGCATGGTTATACCGTTTGATGATTTAACAGTGCAAGTGTGTTTATGAAATTCTACAGCCTAACCATTATCACAAAGTTGACTTATACTAATCAGATTATAGCACAGATTTTCAACTAACAGCACATCATTGATAATAATGTTACAATGGATAATCTTACCCTTGCCCACGGTCTTACCCTTTGAGTTATCCCCGAAAATGATCTTGGGTCCAGTACATTCTGTAACTTCAGACAGCAGCTCGATGTTTCCAGTCATGTGACGAGAACACCCGCTGTCCAAGTACCAGTCTGATGCAAGTTTCTTCGGTACCTGTCATCAAACATATTTATTGTTGGTACCCAATCCTATTTGGGTCCAGAACGGATTAGCCCTTTGGGAACCCACACCTGTATCAGCTTTAATGGCTTGTGTGTGTGTGGTGTGCTGTGAGCTGGTCTGTTTCGATGTTGTGTGTGATAATGTGTGCGATATGGAAACCTTTGATTCTCATGGGGTAGTCTATATCTTCGTTGAACTGGTTTTGAATTATAGTAATTGTATTGTCTTCCTTGCCTTCGATCTTGCACCCTTAGATTTGGTCTGAAAGACGCAAAGCTTGCTGGTGCCTTTTCTTTGGCTTGGTTGACATATCCAATTCCTTTTCTCAACCCTTGGTTCACGAACGAGACTGTTTGAATCGTAGGTGCCTCAGTCTCATATACTGTGCTGGATTTAACAAATGTCATTTGTTTGATTTTGTTCTTTACCAGCAACAGTTCAGAATCATCTTTGGTGGATTCTTTGGTGTCAAAGCCTATGCCGGTGAAATCACCAACGTTTCTTTGTACCTCTTGTAATTCTTCCAAGGATGTTCTGATTTTGTCCATGTTTTGAATATATGAGAAAGCTTAGCATTTTGTGTGCTAATTCTCTTATTTTCTTCATGGAGCTGATCATAGGAGATTTTCAGCTTATTCAGCTCGATCTGGAGATTGTTGCACTCACCCTGCTCAGAGCAGCTTGGTTTGTTGTGCTCATCCATTTGATCATTGACTTTAGCTTTATTTTTCTCAAATGATTCAGCTAAGATCCTATAATCATTAGACATGTCTTGCAGTGCGGACATGAGCTCTTCACGTGTAAATTCATTTGAGTCAAAATCAAATACCTCGTCTGTCTGACTCAACTCTTCGTCTGCCATTAGACATTGAATATCTTCTTCGCTTTCGCTGGAAGAATATTCGGAGCTTTCTGAATCGGAGTCAGTCTGAGCCCACTTGCTGTTTCCTTCTTCAGCTACTAGGACCTTTTGGGACTTTCCATGATTTTTGCGGTCTTTGTAATGCTTCTTTTTCCTATCATCGCGATGCTTCTCCTTCCGTTCTTCTTTCTTCGGTCTGGTGTAATCTGCAATGAAATGTCCGGTCTTACCACAATTGTAGCAAGCCTGATCATTAACAGCATCGTCCTTTCTTGATTTATAATGAGAGGGTTTAAAGTTCCTCTTATTTTTAGACATAAATTTACCAAATTTCTTGATAAATAATGACATAGCATCATTATTTATCTGTTCGATAGATCGATCTGATGTGGAGGCGATCTGGTCTGGAATAGCTGCCAGTGCTTTGTTTGGTTGAGAGATGAATGGCTCTGCTTCACCTCTGCTTATCAGTTCGAACTCATATGCTTTAAGATCTGCGAACAGATCATGAAGTTCAACCTTGTTCAGATCTTTGGACTCCCTCATTGCGATGGTCTTAACATCCCATTCTTTTGGCAGGGCTCTCATAACTTTCAGAGCGATCTCTCTGTTTGAGTATTCCTTGCCCAGACCATTCAGTTCATTAATGATGCCAGTGACTCTTTCATCAAACTCGTTTAGAGTTTCTCCACTCTTCATCTTTATGCTCTCAAATCTTTGAAGAGCAACAGTCAGCTTGTTTTCTTTGGTCTGGTCGTTGTCTTCACATAACTGTGCTATCTTCTCCCAAATTTCTTTGGCAGTAGAGCACATTTTGATTTTGCTGAACATGTTCTTGTCCAATGTCTTGAACAAGATGTCTTTGGCAACGTTGTCGAGATTTGCTTTCTTTCTTTCCTCATTCGTCCAGAGGGATCTGTCCTTCTCTACCATTTGTGGTTCTCCACCAGTAATGGCGACTGTTGTATTGACTTTCAGAATCTTCATTGGTCCATCAGTGATGACGAACCACATATCGTCATCCTGAGCTGCCAGATGAGCTTGCATTCTGATTCTCCAGTCATCATAGTCTTCTTTTGAGAACATAGAAATTTTGTTGAATGATGCCATCAGCTCACGTGTCTTTGTGCTGATTAAGATGACCTTCTCTGATACCACTTGTTAGGATCGGTCCGGAGTGTTTAGAGGGGGGGTGAATGAACACTCCTTCTAAAATTTAATCCTTTGTGATTTCTTTCGGATTAGTGAAAGAAATCTGTTTCTTAATCAACTCTTTTATGGAACAGACCACTGAATGTATAAGTGCGGAACGGTCTGTTTATATATTTGTAAGAACGGCTCGATGGCTTGAATGAAAGAACGAGTGCAGAAAGATAAGAACATAGAATATGTTTCTGGAAGTTCGAAGGTGGTGTAATCCTTCTACGTCTCCCCTTCTTCCAATTAAGGAAGGTTTCTACTAGAAGACTTTGATTTATACAATCATGTTGTACAAACCCGATTCAGGCTGGATTTACCCCACTACCAGTCTGAAACTCCTAGTCACTCGATCTGTTCAGGCACTCTCTGTCTGACAGTTACAATTTGTTTCTTACTTCTGTTTTTCAAAATACAGAATACACAAGATGCGCACAGTGATCCTAAATGATCAAATATTACAATGTAATCGTGCTAAGAATAATTTCAGCTCGAGAGCTTCTGTGCTTGAAAGCTTGTGCTGTTTTTCGATTGATCAGCAAGAGTCTTGTTTCGTTGTGTCACTCGTATGTGTCGTTGTTTTTGTATTGTTGTTGCATCCTTTTATAGTTGCATGTACCAACGACATTATTTCCCTTAATGTGCAACTCTTGACTCTGCTTAATCTCTGAATAAGCTACAGTCTTCTTCTTCAGGATACTTGCCGTTCTGGTTCATGCTTTCGGCGACTGTCAGGTAAGCTCTTCTTTGTCTTCTTACCTTTTATGGTAATCTTCAGTCTTTGGTCCGTTGTAGCATTAATTGCAACATTAAATGCTACAATAAATAGCTGTTAATGATTTGGACTGAAGAACCAATCTTTATACATCCTTGACTGCTCTGATCTGATATAGGTTGAGATCGATCTGAAGCTTCGATCTAGTCAGTCTGATATCTATCGATCCGGTCTGATATGTGATATGCCTTATCAGCTTGTTCTGTTTTGAGCTATCGATCTGGTCAGTCCGATTACCCTCGATCCGGTCTGATATGCTTTGTCATCTTATCAGCTTGATCTGTTTTGGGCGATCGATCTGGTCAGTCTGATTTCTCTCGATCCGGTCTGATATGTTTTGTCATCTTTAAAATCTCATCGATTAAGTTCGGAACTAACAATTGTGAAAACTATAGAATTATTATGATAAAAAGACTAATAATAATAAAGATATTAAATAGATTTTACAATATGGAATAAATGGTAAGATAGTGATTAAATTTAGTGAATATGTTTGAAGGGTAGTTGTGTATCTTTCAAAAATTTGTAAAAAAAAAAAAGTTAATAAAATCGGGAACCGCCTCCAAAAGACAAGATATACTCACATTTACACCTTGGATTGTGTGAAAAGCACCTTGAGCAAAGGAAAGTGAGAAGAGAAAAAGGAATTCGGAGTTTTGTCGATTTTCGGACTTCAAAACGACGTCAAAACTAGAAAATAATTACATATCTGGAATCTTCGCCTTGTTATCTTCCTTTTGAGGTGGTTTTTCTTCAATTTTTCTTATGTTTATGTTATGACTTAATTTGAAATAATGCCCAAAGATTATGAAATTAATATATGTGATAGTTAAACAATGATAAACAATATTTAACAATAAAATTGAGATTATGTTGTAGTTTCGATTTTATACAAATTTTATGAGTACAAAAAGTCATGTGTCTCTAACGGTTATACTAAATTTGAATTGGGAAAATGTAATTATAACTTTGATAAATAATGGATATAAGAACTGTAATATTGAACTTGGTTTGAACATTTCATGCATATCTGTAATTAATTCATATTAAACATATGATATTGAGCTTAGTTGTGCATTTGAACTGCACTTATAGGTTCTTCTTTCGAAACCGGCACCAATAAGACGAATTAAGCGATTCCTACGAGATAGGATTATCGATTGTGAGTATATCCTTATAACATGACATTTAACTTCATATGCGTATGTGATTTGTATTATATGAATACTTTGAATTGTTGAATGGATTGAGCTGAATGCAATATGACGGCAAGAACTAAATTGAGTTCTTAAATGTACATGTTGGGACGTGATGTTATACGATCTATATGATGTTATCATTCTTTTTACCGTCTGATTACAATGTTAGACATATGATAATGACATGTGCATTCATAAGAGATTAAATAACTCTGTTATGACCACTAATGACCTTGAACCATGTGTTATTGCATTCTGAGTATGGTCAGAATTACAGAATCAAATAATATAGATCCCGAGTTCATTGAACTCATGGGGATTATACAGTACAGAGTGCAATGGCCATAATCGTCATCCCGAATGGTTCTTGATATTAGTTGGTTCATAACAGAATAACAATACAGACATATATGTGCATCATTTCATTTTATACGAATCACGTGAATTGATGTACATATTATGATGAATCATGTGATTATATTAATGTACTTATGTGGATATGAATTATATGCTTATGCGATGTTAAATACTATGTTATTTGAATATGCTCATTGAGAATTCAACTCACCAAATGCAAAATGTTGTCTTTCAATTGATCGTGAATAGAAGTCGATTTCAGAAATTATTTGACGTTATGGATCCAAGGTCGGCCGACTGAATCTAGTCCTTCCCCCTCAGCTCATCGTTTGCAAATATTCTATATGTTTTTGGTTGGGTTGTTAGGGGTACAACATTGGTTATTTTTGTGGCATATATATGTCTATATACCTTGTAAATTATAATATTATAAATGTCTTGATTGGATGATATGAAAATTTCAAGTTTCGCTGCTATTAAATATTATGTTATAGGCATCATGTGTATGTATTATGTCCAAGGGGTGCCACACTTTCGGTATGCATCACAATTACATGTTTCTGTGTTGTATCTTCTATATATATATTAAAGAAACATACTTATAGGCCGCACATTATGACTTAAAGAAAGGGTACATGCATAAAACATGGGGGAAAAGCCAATGGGTTTGTGATCGTGTCAGAAATGAATAAACGTAAAGAGAGATGAGAGTAGTTATGAATTAAAAGTCATTCCAAATCTTTACAAGGACTGTTGGAGAATTTTTAACTTTTTTGGGATGTACATGTGGCATCAAAGTTTGTACCTAAAGATTTCAACAGAAGTCATTAAAAGTCTAAGAGATTTTGGATACCTATAGACTTTTATAGAGTTTTAAAAAGTCAAGTTAGGATACCACCTGACTTTTAAAAACTCTACGAAATTCTGTTTTGAATACCACTAGACTTTTGTAGAGTATATAAAAATCTGTGTTGAATATCTCTAGACTTTTAAGCTCCATAAAAGTCTATACCCAATACACACCCCTAAATCTACCAAAAAATCTTCTTCCCAACTAAATACACATTATATAAAGCTTCTTTCAATTCAGTCCATTTTCTTGAATCCTAATCTAAATTGTCTATTTTCATGACTAAATTACACTTGTTTTACTGAATCCCGTGGAGGAGATACGAAAACCCTTATCGGTGTTTTCTTCACCATTGTTGTCGCCACCATCATTTCTAAGCTTCATGGCAAGAAGTTTCTGCTGCCTCCAGGCCCCATCCGACTCCATCCCTTTTGCCACGTCCCAATTCTCCAAAATCCTAGATTTCTGTTTGTTTCCGTCGGACTCCAAGCAAGCAAAATCCAAGAAAATGATGCTTTACCACCAATTCTACAAAATCACGAATTTCTTCATGTTTCCGTTGGACTCCAAGCAAGCAAAAGCCATGAAAATGAAGTTTTACCACTGCGAAGCCGAACCGATCAAAGGCGAGACCAAAAGTTGTGTCACTTCTTTTCGAATCCATGCTGGATTTCATCCACTCCGTGTTCGGGTCCGGTTCGAAGAAGTTCCAGGTTTTGAACACCAAGTGCCTGAATGAATCAATCTCCCATTTGCAGAATTACACAGTTTATGAATCCCCGTCGGAGTTTTTAGCTTCGAAATTGGTGTCGTGCCACAGTTTGCCATATCTGTATGCAATCTTTTACTGCCAAGCACGGCGGGAGACAACACAGATTACAAGGTTTTTGTGGAGGGAGATGATGGTGGAAGAGTGGAAGCTGCTGGGATTTGCCATATTGATATTTCGAACTGAGATCCAAAATATGCATATGTGCCAGTTTGTTTTAATGGTGTTAGCTATATGTTTTCGAATGCTAACATTGTTACAACGGAATGGCCCAAGGAATTCAACGACCATCTGTAATACAAAATTTTCTTTGTATGTGTATGAAAAGCAATTGAGAAATGAAATGGATTATCACGAAGAACATCGATGCGAGATTTGGAATCTCCGCCCTTAAGACAATATTGTCTCACCTTGGTGCTAACGATTTCAATTGCAATTTGTCTCCCAAGATACAACGACTTATGATTTGTGATAGGAGCACTCCAAATCACAAATTCTCAAACCACAAAGGTTTGAAAGTACTAATGAGAAGAATGAAAAAGATGAACAAAATGCTTCAGATTTTGATCTCTCTTTTGTATGATAAACTCAAAAATTGTTTTTTTGTTCTATTTATACAAGACCAAGTTGTGACTCCAAAGGACACCATTTGGATGTACCAAATCATGAAAAAACGCAATGAAATATGATGAGACGCACCAATCTGAGGATCAGCCAAAGGGCGCGATCGATCGCTCCATTTATATTTTGTGTGGCTCGATCGATCGAGCCATTGGCCGCGATTGATTGAGCCATGCAGAACTTTTCAACATATTTTTTATTTGAGTCATAATCGATCGGCCAACATACCGCAATCGATCGCGGCGTCCAGTAGACTCCGAAGTATGAATTCGTTTCGTTTGATCTCCGATGCTTAATTATAATTCAATAAGCACCATTTTTCCAACAATCTCCCACATGAATTAAATCAATGCATGATGAAATTGAGTGCTTTCAACTAATTGTTATGATATCTGGAGAGGTAGCTTACGACTTTGAACCGTCCGTAGTAGTATTCAATCGAATTTACTTGACTTAGTAGTGAACTTATAGTCTTGAACTATTTAGTCGTTGATGTAAACCAAGACAATTGAACCCACACCATAACAACTCTAACCTTCGTATTTGTTTCTTATGGTTGTGTCCATTTTGGCCATGGACCACGCTTGGTTTCATAAGTGCTTTCCATTCTTTGAAGCGGCCACACTTCACACAACAATGTTTTGTCAAATTTTCCATGCTATTGTTTCGGCGAATGCTTAAGCCCGTACAATGACTTAACGAGTCTACACACCTTTTTCTCTTATCCGACCCATCTGGTTGTTGCATATAAATTTACTCCTCAAGTTCCCCGTTGAGGAATGCCGTTTTTACGTCCATTTGATGTATCTATAAATTGTTTAGAGCAGCGATATCAATGATCACTCTAATGGATGTAATTCTCGTGACCGACGAATATGTGTCAAAGTAATTAAGGCCTTCCTTTTATCTATATCCTTTAGCCACGAGTCTCGCCTTGTACTTATCAATTGAACCATCGGACTTATATTTCCTTTTAAGAATACATTTGCATTCTAATGGTTTACTTCCAATTGGAAGATCCACCAATTCCCACATGTGATTTTGCATTATGGATTTTATCTCGCCATTGATTGCCTCTTTCCACATAGGAACCTTGGGGTCAGACAAGGCATCGCTGAGCAATCTTGGTTCATTTTCCAACACATATGTTATGAAGTCAGGATCATAAACTTAGCCACTTTGGTTCTCTTGCTACGTCGTGGCTCTACTTCCTCAACAGAGTCACATTTAGCGTCTTTATACACCCTTTTATTAGGGCTTGTTTCATTGTTTTCTTTACAAGGGAACCTATCTTCAAAGAATACCATATTCCTTGACTCAATGATTGTATCTTTGTGCACATCATCTATTTTCGATTTGTGAACCAGGAATCGATATGCACTACTATTATGTGCATATCCAATGAAATACAATCTATTATTTTTTGCTCTATTTTGACTTGATTTGGTTTTGGTACTTCTACCTTAGCCAATCACCTCCACACTTTCAAGTTTTGTAGGAAGGCTTGTGACCTTTCCATAACTCGTAAGGAGTTTCTTCCTTACTTTTATGTGGTATTTTGTTCAAGATGAAGTTGGCCGAGGGGATTGCTCCCCCACAAGTTTTGGGGTAATCCAAAAATTATCAACATATCATTCATCATCTCTTTTAGAGTACGATTCAAATCAATGTTGTTTGTAATCAGTTTCGAACTAATTATTTTTAATTTACTAAATACACTTGTTAGTAATCAGTTTCGAACTATTTATATTTAAACTGGGCTGTCCCTTTGATCAAAGCTGGTGATATAGATGCCATTATTTTGCATCTTCCATCGGATCTTGAATCTCTAAGAATGACAGGAAAGGAGAGCCCATTGATGGGCTGTTGGGTCATGTGCCATAATTTATTCGTCGTAACAGCTGGCGTAGAAAATGATAGGAACAAATCAAGGCAAGTGTTGTACACTCTCTCTTTAAAAAGATTTTATCATGCTCACGGTGCATAAGGTATACTACGATCTTCTCCTAAGATACAATGACTTATATTGTGATAGTTACACTACAAATCAAAAGCATCGCAACCACAAATATTACAAACTTCTTCTTCAAGAACAATATATGAAAATGATGCAAATTGCACTTTCACAATGATCCTTTTGCTTCCATGTTTTGTAAATAATTTTTAGCCATTCATAATGATCAAACCCCTCTTTTTAAGATTAAAATCATAGTTTTGTTTTTTATCAGTTAAAATCTAAAGAAAAAACAACTATCACCCTATTTATCATATCTTGAAGTAGGACTAATAGCCCATTGGGTAAAAGTTACTGGCTGAATTAAGTTCCATGTGAAAATGCGTAGGCAGTAGAATGCTAAAATCTGTTGAAGGCGTAATAAAACCTAAGCTTACATGTATTTTTATGTGAGAGTGACCAAACGAATGTATCAGATGTTTGGGAGAATACTATTTATACTTCTTGCAATGGAGGCAAACTTTCCGGTTTTAATCAAAGTCAGAGAAAACTTGCAGACTATTTCCCTTGACCAACTATTTTAGACAAGAAAGGGAGTTGCCACTACTCGAAACATACGAATACAAATCGCAAAAAATGCTACTTTAATCTAAACAACCGCAGCAATATGTGGCGGATCAATCGCTTTCGCGTGACTTAGACCACAAGTTCTGAATTTGACAACGTGGTTGAGCCAGTGAAGAACAATCGGAAAAATAGGACAGAATGAACACCTCCAAGATATATACAGAGTGACAGAGATGCTAGTGTATGCCCTTTGCCATCCTCATGGAGTAGATTTCAAACAATCAAATCCAAGAAACAAAGGAAAAACATCGGCCAAATGATATGTGGAATTCATAACAAAACGCTCACGCTTTGGCTACAATCACCGGTAATCAGCCTGAAAGAATTCAACCAAAGTTAGTAGCATGCACGTTAGTGCAAAATAGTAGCAAGATTCTATGTAGTTGGCAGGTGGATAAGCCCCACAAATAATAAGTTCTGAAAATTTATGTATAATTCGCATTCAGCCTCTCCGACATGTATTGTAGTCGAACCTTGGGATGACAAACTCGTGTGATGCCTCCCAATGTACATCATGGTTTTGTTGACTAGTGGCAACTTTGCTCCGTCCTTGCGTGCTCCCAGCATCTTCATGCTGCAAAAAATCCGAACAGCAAAACTCTATCAAATTATATGATAAATATCCAGGAAATGGAGTGATACATTTTCGCTTCAAATTTTTCCCACCACAAGCCTATACAACCATTCTGGAAATACTGCTTCGAATGGAAAAATGAAGTAATACAATATTACAAGACCAATCAAGAATTCAAATCGATAGTGTGTTGTTTCGTTGATTTCTTCTCACACACACCTCAGCGCAATATAACTCGAACCCGAATTCGAAGTTCAAAAAATCATTATTGGAGGCTAAACTGGCGGGCCAAATGATATATTGTAAAGCTTCTAAATGTCTCATTCTCAAACCATTTTGGTTCAGATTCTTGCTCACCTAAGTCATACTTTAGCATATATTCACACTTTCTTTTCTTTTTAAAGCTATTAACTTTATGTTTTAGAGGAAAGTACAAACCTAGTTGCATCGTGCTTGAATGAATAAAATTCGGAATTATATTCAATTTATCCAAATAACATAGAGTTTACTCCAACATGCGACAAAATTTATAGTTTCTGAATCATAAATGCAAAAATTTATAAAACCTGACAAATAAACATGAAGAAGACTTTACCTGGTGTAAGGCAATGGGCAGAAGATGATAATGTAGTCGGCGGAAGCACAGGTGAAGGTGCTCGTCGAGTCATCGTACGCGTAGCTGTACGCGCGTGGACAAGCATGCTTGAAGAACTCCGAGTACATCGAAGGGTGACACGTGTCCGGCGTGTTGAACGCCTCGCTGCAGCAGTACATCGGATCCCCAAAAGCCTCGCAGGCGCTCTTGCACGCCACGCTCTCGCTCCTGCTGCCGTTCCCACGCGACACCGCCAGGTCCCTCGGGCAAGCGCCGTTCAAGTCAACCAGACAACCGGTTGAGCTGCAACCACCTCTTGTACCTCCTCTGGCGACGATCAGTATTGGGAGGTTGTACCCATCCACCAGGCTGACGTCATAGAAGTCGAGGCCTTGGTCGCCGTTGAGGGTGAACTCCGCCAGCGTTGCGGGCGGTATAGCGCCACTACCGGCGCACTGTACCTTGCCGGAGCCGCAGTCTGCAGTGCCGCAAGTGAATTTCCCGGTGGAGGGATCGTTGGAGCAGTGGGTTCGAGCCCAGATCCGACCCGACCAGGAGTCGGGCACAGTGAGAGTCTTTGATTTCCCACTCTTCAATACAAATCCCGTGGGATAAAGAATCGGCCGATTGGCGCCGGTAAGTGTCCCGGGCCATATGGTGCGGCGGCACTTGTTGACTATCTTGAACGTGGTTGACTCCATCTCTGATATCAAGAAAAAAGACCATTAAAGGGGAAAAAAATCAAAAGCAAGAATTAAAAGAAAGTCGATGAAATTGAACAATTTAACTAACCTGAGCAGAGAGATAGGATCAGAAGGACGAGCGATAGAAAGAGATGACGGTCCATTGAATAATTTGCAGTTTTTCAGAAAGAATTACTTGGTTTTTCTTTAATTTTCCGCCATTATTCTCTGTTTTCGTTGAAGTGGAAGAAGAAAAGGTGGCAACTGCGATGCAAAGGGGAAAGAGATTTCAAGGGACTTATCAAATGCCACTACTTTCTGGAATTAGAGGTGTCGCTCTTTGATGAGACTCGCAAAAATAGAGCCATCTCTGTTTTGCCAAAACGTGATTTTTATGAAAAAATCGACATTACTGACTTAGGTTTAGTTTTAAATTTGCTCAATTGAATTCAAAATTATTAATTTATTAGTGTTAAAGCTCATGTCCACGAATCCACCTACGGCGAAATTAAACATGATTGACGGGATAGGGAACTCTTTGCGAAATCTTCTATCGATCGTGTGTGGGCTCACAAAAACATTAAATCATGATATATTAAACCATTGTATGAACCTTATCGATCCATGAATGGTAAATCTTGGGCACTGTTTACCAAAAAGACATATATCCGCAAAGTTATAAGATCATGTACGCTGTCGCACTTATATTCGTCACTATATAAATTGGGTCTTGATCAATGAAGGAACAATCTCACCCTTTTTTGTTTAATAAGATACCAAAGTGGAAGCGCGTTCGATTGATTCAATATCAATGAATCTAGAAAAGTGAGTTGAGAATTGGAACGAACGTATAACAAGAATTCTTGGAATGACTTGGGCATTCTTCACGATGGCGGCAGGGAAGAGATAAAACTCAATGGTAGACTGTCATCTTGACGTATTGAAAGTCATCAGTTCAAGCTTGATTATCCCTTAAACTTTTGTAAAATAAAAAAACAAAAATTCCATTTCCCCTTCATGAACAAATAGAGTGAGAAAACATGGTTGAAAATAATTTATATATGTTGGTGCATGAACCGAATCATACACTGTCCACGCACAATTTCCCAGAACTCGATTCCTATTTTACAAAGTTTTAATCTAGAATATATTGATACTGAAAGAACTCCGCAATAAAGTAACTCGTTACATATAAAGAATATCTCAAAACTCAATTCCTATTTAACAAAGTTTTAGGTTAGAATATATTGATAATGAAAGAACTCCACAATAAATAATGTTAAGAAACAAAAAAAGAGATCACATATGTAATCCAAATTATCTCCCAGTATTTATCAGTCCACGTGAATAGGCCCGAAATAAGTGATTTGATAATGAAATGAGATTCATTTGAGCGTAAAATAATAATAAATAAATAGAATATAAAAAAATTCGGGATTCAAATTGAGAAATTAAAATCAGTGTATACGGAAAAATAAAATCCGCGTGTGTCTAACCCTACACTGGTACTATAAAAGGGAACCGAAATTCCCTTATTTCACACTGCGAAATAGAGAGGCGTGGCGAAGGTGTTTCTGTGAGTGTAAACTAGGGTTCGGTTCAGCAATGGCTGATTTGAAATCGGGTACCGTAAAGTGGTTCAATGTTCAAAAGGGGTTTGGATTCATCACTCCAGATGATGGAAGTGAAGATCTGTTTGTCCATCAATCAGCTATCAAGACCGATGGTTTCCGCAGCCTCGGAGACGGAGAGACCGTTGAGTTCGTCGTGGAGTACGGCAGCGATGGCAGGGCCAAGGCTGCCAACGTGACGGGTCCTGACGGCGCCTCTGTCCAAGGAAGCACCCGTGGCTCGACCGGAGGTAGAGATGGTGGCGGGTACAACGGTGGCGGCGGTGGATACGGAGGTAGAGATGGCGGTGGTGGATACGGTGGTAGAGATGGCGGCGGTGGATATGGAGGTAGAGATGGAGGCGGGTATGGAGGAAGCCGAGGCGGGAATCGCGGTGGCGGCGGCGGAGGTTACGGTGGAGGTGGTGGAGGTTACGGTGGAGGTGGTGGAGGTTACGGTGGAGGCGGCGGTGGCAGCGGTTGTTACAAGTGCGGTGAAAGTGGGCATATTGCAAGAGAGTGCCCGCAGGGAGGCGGCGGTGGAGGCGGTGGGGCAAGGTACGGCGGTGGTGGTGGAGGTGGAAGATATGGAGGAGGAGGAGGAGGCGGTGGAGGAGGTGGCTGCTACACCTGTGGTGAAGAGGGACATTTTTCTCGTGAATGCCCCAACTCCAACCGCTGATCTTTTTCATTCAATCCACCATGGTTTTATTAGCTATAGTTTTGGTTATCTTTACTATTTATGCTCCTCTTCATTTGCTATAAATTATTATCATACAACTTAAATCAGGGTCTTGTTATTGATTTTTGGCTTTTCAACCAGATATATATTTATCTGGTCACCTTCTACATACGTGATGGTGTTGTTCTGGATCATTTTTGGATTTGAAGTTATGTTGGTGTCCGTTTTTGTTCTCATATGAATATACATGGTGTTGGGTTTGCTTTGATCTGTCTTTATATCTTGAACTGTCATCTTTTGCTTTATGTTGTTACATGTGATTCTCCCGTATGCAGTGTATTACTGTGTTTTACTTTGTTTCAGCTGAGTAGTTTAGAGCATTTCAATGGCATAAAAATATAGGTGACTTCCACTTCCGACTTACTATGATACACTAATAAAGTAGTCGGCCACTAAATTTTTGAGTGCTCCGAGTTTGATGAGGAAGTGGGGAAATCTTGCTTGGGGAATGGATCATATTTTTGATTTTGTTAAGTGCGTTTGAGTTTGATGGAGCATTGCATGACATGAAATATGATTAGATTGAGAATTTCTTGGATGTTTTGTTTTACCAAAGGTGCATGCATGTGAGGCAGCACGACCGCTTGACCTACATGTTGGGCAGGGATGAAAGCCAATGTCTGTTATACGATGTGTGCCGAGTAGAAGGGCAACAACCATTGGTTCAGAACACACTGAAGTTCACCTGGGGCTTACAACTTGAGATGAATTCGAATTACCTCTTTTTAGTAACATTTGAACGTGATTTACACTTGCACAGGGTATTTTTGGATTGGTGTGCACTTCTGATTATTAATTTTGAAATTCCTTTCCCACCTGACAATTGAATAAGACAATGCGTCTTTTCTTTCATAAATTCAACATATTTCAAAGTTCATAGGAATGTTGCATGCAAAATCCCAGAAAATAAAAAGAGATTGATATCGTGAATATTTACCAAAGATGAGAAATTCATGTGTATCAAGGATAATTCAGTATGTAGCATAGACAGCATGAAGAGAAAGAAATCATTCTCTAGGGAGGGATGGAACCCTGATACATAAGAAATCAGTTCACAGACCAACATATCTTACGGACAATAAAGTGAAGAAAGAAGGATCAAGAACCAACCTTACAACAGATTTACTGACGCATCCCATTTCCAATTTTGTAAAAGATTTCCACGTGCAACACTAATACTTCTGCCTAGTTTTGTAGAAGACACCATAAGAGTAGCCACGATAGGTGAAACGATTAGCATCTAGTTATCAAGAAAATGTAACACCTTGTAATTACGATTGGAGGATTTCCCTTCCCAGTCATAACGAATAGTGTAAGAGAAAAACAAATCAGTAAATTATCGCCCGAAGTTATATAACAAGCTCTGATCATCTAATGGTTCCAAAACCAAGGTACTTTCTTTCTCACAAGGATGCAAATGATTAGTTATGGTATCTAAATGCAATTTTCTATCAATTTCTATCCAACTAACAGCTTGGCCTTTTTCGATGTTTCTCTTGTTCATCAGCCGTTTCACTTCCTCGGCAGATTCCCATCTCCCAAGAGCAGAAAATATACTACACAACGGTAGGTATGCTACTAGGGACCGAGGTGTTTAGCGGCTATTTTTCCCAACTCTAGATTCCCCTGAATTCTACACACACCGAGTAAAGCTTTCCAAAGCCGATCATCAGGTATGCATGACATCTACTTTAGACGATTCATCAATTCATATCGACCCAAAAGATCAAACCAACAAGCATAATGCTCTTGATCAGGAATAACATTGTAATCTTGAGTCATGGACTCGAACAAAATAAGTCCTTGGACGAGTCCTGAATGACTACAAGCATTCAGAAGGGCAAGTAGTGTGACAGTCTGGTTTCACATCCAATCTCACCATGTCTGCAAACATTTTAATTGCTTGTTTACCACAACCATGGTGTGCTAATGCAAAGATCATAGTGTTCCACAACACAACATTTTGCTTATTTTTCGTAGAATCACAAAACCTTTTTCCCAACTTCTAAGTTTCCACATTTCCAATACATGTTAATGAGAGAGCTCACAACTACAGCATTAAGGCACAGGCCCGAGGTTATTGCATGTGAATGGATTTGTCTACTACGCTCGAGTGAAATTATGCTAGCACAAGCTAACAAGCAACTGCAGAAATGAATTGATCGGCTTCTACGTGATGCGTAATCATATCCATTAACACCTTAAGGGCTTCATTTCCCATCCCGTTTTGGGCATACCCTGCAATCAAAGCAGTCCAAGAAACAGAATTTCTTTCTGGCATTGTGGCAAATATTTCCCGAGCGGATCCATATCACCCATTGGGCATAAGCGGATACTAAAGTGGTCCAAGCAAGAACATCCCTCTTTAACATCTCATTAAACAACCTCCTAGCATCCCGCAGCTCGCCACATTTTGCATACCCATTGATAATAGAACTCGAAAGAACCAAATTCGACAAAAACCCAACAACAAGAACTTGACTGTGCAATTGCTTAGCAAGACACAACTCCCTTAATTTAACACAAATCTTTGCAACACCATCAAACTATACTCATTAAAGCCCATATCCAATCTCCTCAACTGCAAATAAAGCTTTATAGTCTCATCAAACCGCCCACTCTGCACATATGCCATCGCCATCGTGTTCCAACTCACAAAATCCCTGTCAGGCATTTTTTCAAACAATCTTCTCGCCGGCTTCAACATCCCCAGCTTCGCATACCCGCAAAGCATATTGTTCCAACTTCCACGAATACAAATTTTTTATACCCATTTTATCAAACACCTTACGAGCCTTCTCATGATCACCACATTTTGTATACATGTTGATAAAATGGTTTGACAGATAAGTGCCGGGATGCTTTGAACCCGTCATTTTCAGATGAAGGTGAACCCATTTACCCTCTTTAACGAATTTCGCGTTGGCGCACTGCTGAATGAGATTGGCAATAATTTTGGAGTTCAAACGGAATCCTTTGCGAGCTAAGAGAGACAAAGAATCAACTGCTTCTCGGATTTGACCCTTAGAGGTGAGATTGAGAAATCTCTGGAGATGCTTGTGAGTTTTTTTGCGGGATTTTCTTAAAGAAGCGGTTAACACGCGAGGTGAATGGGAGAGAAAGGGCATTGAAATAAGGGCAACATGTGAGCTCCGGCGAGCAGCGCCGCCTGAGATTGGTCGCTGCTATGCGGTGTGGATCGTCGACCATGAGAGCGGATGGATCAAAATGGGTACTATAATCCAGTACAGTCAGAACTTATAGACTTCCCATTTGGGCTTTGACCCGGAAATTGCTTGCTAACTGAGCCCAAATATTTTGTGTCCTTTTGTTTGGGCCCACAATGATCCATAAATAGGCTTTGGTCGTATATGAAAGCTTCTCATTGGTTTGACTGAAGCCCAACTTCATGCCATCTCACAAAAAGCACCTTGGACTCCAATAACACTTAGCCAATCAAATAATTTTCATTTATGTGTGAGATCTGATAATTGATGGATGAACTTTCATCTCACATTCATCAAGTATACAACACTGTGTCTAATTTGTATAACATAATGTTAAAAGAACGATAGATATATCAAAATGACGAAAATTCTAGATCATACAATTTGGAATAGGAAATTCTACATACAAAGTAGTGCCTAATTTGGAATTCTGCGGTCGGTGGAAGCCGCAACACCTTCGAGCCTTTGTTGGTTATGCTGGGATTGACGTCCTGACGACCCTTCAATGGTGTTGGATGCTCGTAGAGATTTGATGCTCCCGATGGTCAAGAGAGCTTGTTCCTTTGTCGATTTTATCAGTTATTGCCTCCCTCTCTGTTGCCTCATGTTCCTTCATACATCTTGGAAGGCAGTTTATCGTCATGACACACTGTGTTGTGGCATTTATCATTTCTCTACTTCTTTGTTGTACTTCTTTTAAGTGTTGTTGTGTTAGTCTATACGGGCACTCGGTTACTCGTTATACTTACTGTTGCATTTTATCCTAATTAATATATGTTCTCTCGCTAAAAAAAAAATCTATCATATGATATATTACATATGAGCACCTTTAACCATTCCCACGATATATAATTTCTATTTGGATAAGACTATAAATACGCGACAGATTAAACAAATTGAATTGGATGTCTCGTTTATGGTATACAAGAAGTGACCTTGTGGATTTCTTATCAATGTTAGTGATCTTTTTTTCCTACAAGCTTGCTCTTGTCTTTATTAGTTTGTCGTGGTTAATTATTAAAATAAAAATAAAAAGACAAACAAATACGTGAACCAAACAAATACCCTTAACCGGCGTGGTCAACAGGCCGATTAATCGGGTCTACAATTCGACGGATCCGACCCATAAGCAGTCCGTCTATAGGTGGGTTGACTAAGGGTCATAGTTTTTAACCCGTGAACCGTCGGTTAACCGGCGGTTGAAGGGTTTATTTAAATTTTTTTTTTTACATTTTTAAATTTAAAACATATGTAATGGTGTAGATTTGAATTCGTGACCCCCAACTTGTATAATTAGCTTCAATCACTAAGCTATAAGAGCTTTGTTAATCTAAATAGAGTGTTAAAATTTTAATATATTAATCAAACAAATATATCTTACACATTTTGATTGTTTTAGCTTGAATTTATTTCACGTTATTTTATGTTTAATCCATGGAGAAACACATTCTAATATTGTTTACATTTTCTTTTTTCATTTTTTCATAATAGTTTTAATTTTTTTTAAAGAAAATAAGGGTCAAACTATAACCGTAACCGGAACCATCAAAGAAGGTTAATGTTAAGTGTCGATGTTTTTTGAACCGTCTAACCGACGGTCTGAACCGTGGTCAGGGCTAGCTCGAATGACATATTATCTCTCGTCGAAATGAGTTGTTGATGTCCTGAAACGCACTATTCTTCAGGACATCTTGACCACACATCTGAAAAATATAAAAAAATAATACCAGATATGTAGTCAAGATGGTAAAGGCGACATCAAAATAACCATCATGTCGAAACCAAAAAAATGAGAACGAGTCATGTAAGAGGAATTGACTCGACATTCACTTGTCCAAAAGAAGCATTGATGCGTGTCATTGAGGTTTAGAACGCTTTTAATGGATTTATAACATATGGAGACACTGAAAACATTCTTTTATTACAAAAAAAATATGATTAATATATCGCTTGATAGTTAAAGTATGGCTTTAAAACATTATAAAACATTTTCTTACTAGTTTCGCAAGCTATTACAAGTAAGGCTCACAAAATATATTGAGATTAGGTCTTATTTATGAACTTCAAATCCTTATTCATGCTAGAAAAATCATACAATCATTGCAATAAAATCTTGCATGCTTAGAAAAGAACTCTGGTATTTCTAATAATATAATCTATTGTATCAAGGAAAATTCTTCAAATTATGTATATACAAAGAGATCACATTCACTTTGTAGAGAATCGAGTTCGAGTCTCGCATATATATATATATATATATAAAAGAGATCCATAAAAGTTTGAAACCATTTACAACCGTTGTAAGTGGAGGTTTGAACATATTTGCCATATCGGTCTCCTAGTTGATTAAAATACAACATACTTCTACTCGTTGCTTTGTTTGTATCACTTGATTGCCCTTATACTGAAAAGGATTTCTTTTGCTTAACTTTTTATTTTTTAAAAAAAAATTGTATGTTATGGTTAATTTGCTATTTTCCGATCACCTTAATTTTTTCCAAATTTTTTTTTCTATGAAATTTTTTAGGACATTGAAGTAATCTTATATTTTCGTTACTCAATAAAAAAAATGCAATAGAAAAATAAATAGAACACCATTATTTTTTATGGGCAAAAACCCTCAAAATGAAGGGAAAATCACGGGATCTAATAGTATATAATTATACTATCAACATTGATCGAGTACAACACGTTTTTTTTTACAAGAAAATGAAGAAAAATGAATCCAAACAAAAATGTTTTATGGAGGAGAAAACCATTATATAGGATCCGGAAAAAGGAAGTTGGACCTCCCATTTTTATACAAGAAATGTGCCCCAAAAATCAAGGAGAAATTGATCGTGGAGGAAATGTCTCCATTATCTCCTCCCACTAATTGTACATCTCGACCACTAACTGCTTTCATTATGATTTATGCCCTCTTTCTCAACAACTAACACCTCCATCATGGAGGATGATGAACACCTCCTATACCTGTCCTCGTATAGTACTAAATAGACTTACTTTCCAAATAATTTTTTAAAATATAAAAAAATAAAACAAAGCACACCTTAATTAGCACCAAGCACACAACAAGGAGCACATGGCCAGAACCACCATTGGACAGAACCACCAAGCATCGATCTACTCACACCGAAGCACCAAGCACACAGCAAAGATAGCAGATGACCAGCACCAAACACAGGGCCAGAACCTATCACACGGCCAGAACCACCACTCACCAAGAGCACACTCAACACTCACAAGCGTGAACCACTTACCGACGCCAAACCACCGGAGCACAAAGCAACTCGACAATTAAAGCCGTTAATTTTGTAAATTAAAGTTAAAATTGCGTAAAATTTCTAATCGCAAGTGACTCTTTATTGGTACCACCACATTATCCTGTTCCGCGTCGCACCTAGTCTCTTCCTTCTTTTAAGTCGACGTCACCATGTATATTGAGCAGAAATTTTCACGATGGAATCTTCACCGTCAGATCAAAACCAAAAGCTCGTTTCAGCCGTCGATCTCGTCTTATCATCAGTTTCAGCAGCCAACGTTAGTTTTCCAGCTATATATTCAAGTAGTCGGTAGGTGAAAAAGCTCCTCCCTTTCTCTACTGGCGGACCATACCCGAATCATCGTTCTCTTTCAAATCGTGTTTCCTTTCTCTGAAAGTTTATAGTGTTGCAGTACTAAATCATATATATTTCGTGGTGAGTTTTCCTCATTTTTATGGCTCGGAATTGTTTGATTATTTGGCTATTTCGTTTGCTTTCGTTTGGATGATGAATAACCCTAATTGGGATTTTGTCTTAAGATCTGATTTGGAATGCTCTTTTATGTGCTTATGTACGGGTAGAGTGATTAAGGTTGTGCTGATGTGCAGAAGGGATATTCTATTAATGTTCTTCTCATTTTGAACACATAATAAATGGGTTTTTGATGCTTGTGGTTTTTGGTATTTTCGGGTAGATTCTTGTATCTCAAGTTGTCCACTTTCCTTGTGGGTTTCCATTTATGGTTCGGACAATTTGGTTGCAAGGTTTGTTCTACTATGTTGTTTTTTTATTTCTTGTCGATATTTTTTGTGAGTGTGAGCCACAATATGCTATATATATGCCTGCATTATGATGAAACAATAAATAAGCTGATCTGTATCTTGTGCAATACAAGTATACATCTGCGCTTGTTAAGTTATGATCGATCACATAGTCATTTTGGTACATCAAATGTGAAGTTCCAAAAATTATTTCATCTCAGTGGTCAAGAGAAGAAATACGAATGACTTGTGCTGTAAAGCGTTGACTCTATTTCATATTAGTATGTGACTTAAGGAATTCAGTTTTCTAATGTTAAGCACGAGTATGCGCTAGACGTAACAAATTTTTTTTCTGAAAAATTGGTGCTTGGATTCCTCTTTTATCTAACAGATTATGAAAAAAAAATATTTTTCTTAAAGTCATCTAACATTACACACATGTACGGATGTGACTTAGTGACTGGTATTACCTACTACATTAGTAGTGTGGAAGATTGAATTATAGATTGAATTATGTACTATGGCTATGAATGATTGTCACACGCCTTCTAAAATTTTTTGTCCATCATTTTGGCATTTGAGTTATGCTTTCTCACCATTATAAATCTCCTGTTTGCGCTAGGTGTTGGAAATTGGTTTATGATGGAAAACGACAATGATGTTGTCGTTGTTGCTAAAGTGAAGGAGACAAAGGACGGAAAGGCTGAAATATTTGAGCCAACAGTAAAGGACAGTGTTGCCTTTGATATGGATGGATCAAAGGAATCAGATGAGGATGAAGTATTTGAAGAGGCAGTTGAGGCGGAACCCGCGATGGTTGATTCAGATAATAGTGTTGTAACTGAAGATGAAAAAGTTGAATCAAGTGGAATCATGGAGAGCAGTAAGGAGAATACTAATTCAGTCAGTGATGCAGAGGAGGCTGAACCTTTGATGAATGACAAAAATGGAACAATCGATGATGGTGTTGTTGAGGATGGGAAAGATGACTCAATGGAAATTGCTGATTCAACTACTTCTGTTTCTAAATCTAAAAGTTTGTTGACCAAATCCCCTCAAAATGTTGAGGATGTGGTACCAGATACTGCATTCTCTGTCAAAACTTTGACTTCTGATGATGCAGAAGACATAGCGGATGCCGGTGCTAGAAAAGAGGGGATATGTCAAATGTCAGAACCTCCGGAAGCCGAAGAGTTACAAGGAGCTGAGATTGATCAAGAGAAGCCTGACATGAAAGGAAGTATTCATAAGGTTTCTGAAATTCAAAATGCTAATGAAGTAATAGGAGGCGATACTAGTTTTCAGGTTGCTGATAATGGTATTAAGAGTGATGTCAATTTGAATCATAAAGGCATAGAGATTCCTGATACCGATTTTGTGAAGGAACAGACTAATGATGCATCGGCAGAAACTAGAGATGCCAATGGATCTAGAGGACGTGAAGTTTGTCCAAGGCCAGAGTCTGAGTCGAATGGCGATATTTTACCAAATGAAAAACCGAATCTTATCGTAAATGAGTCGGTTATTGTTCCAGGTTCAGATTATCAGGGTCAACAGATTGAAATGACTCCAACTAACTGGCTTTGTGAAGGTAAAGAGAATCATTCTGGAGAACAAAAAAACGGACATATGGTACTAGATTCTCGAAATGTGGAAGTTGCGAAGTCTGATATTCTGGATGTCGTCCCGGAGGAAAGCAAAGGTATTTGTACTGTGGATGTGAGTTCTGGGGCCTCCTCAACTGTTGCTGAAGGCTCAGAAAAGGAAAGAGCGAAGGATGGGAAAATGGAAGAATGTTACTCAGGGATTAGAGCACAGGAGGTTGGACCTGGTACTGGTATTTCATCGCCACCTGGTAACACCTCCACGTCAAGCCGTTCTCCAGTTCCTGCAGGTACTGAGCCATGTGCTCCGGTGCAGGAACCTGTTTGCCAGGGTAATTCAGTCAAGAGAAACCAAGAAAACAAACCTGAAGCAGCCGTTTCTTCTGCAAATTTCATAAGCCCCCAATCTACCAGTCTTGGTCAAACTGCCCCGCCGGTTGAGCCTGCTCCTAGCAATTCTGGAAATAAAGAACGTGGGTCTCGGTCTGCACCTGATATTCCACCAGCCAACAGTAACTTAGCTTCAACTCGTCCTGCTGGGCTTGGGCGTGCTGCCCCACTGCTAGAGCCCACCTCTCGGGTTGTCCAGCAGCCTAGAGCGAATGGAGCGGTATCCTCAATGCGGAACCAGCTTATTGATGATCCTGCAAATGGAGAGGCTGAGGAGTATGATGAGACTCGTGAAAAGCTCCAGATGATTCGGGTTAAATTTCTGCGTCTTGCTCATAGGCTTGGTCAAACCCCGCATAATGTAGTTGTGGCTCAGGTGTTGTATAGATTAGGTTTGGCTGAACAGCTACAAGGGAGAAGTGGTGGACGTGTGGCTGCATTCAGCTTTGATCGTGCAAGTGCTGTGGCAGAGCAGCTTGAGGCAGCTGGACAAGAACCCTTAGATTTCACATGCACAATCATGGTTATTGGCAAAACTGGGGTTGGTAAAAGTGCAACTGTAAATTCCATATTTGATGAAGTTATGTTTGGCACTGATCCTTCTCAGTCGGGGACGAAAAAAGTTCAGGATATTGTTGGGACTGTGCATGGAATAAGGGTACGTGTAATTGACACGCCTGGGCTTTTACCCTCTTGGTCCGACCAGTGCCAGAATGAAAAAATCCTTCGTTCTGTCAAAAAGTTTATAAAGAAAACACCGCCTGATATTGTTTTGTATCTTGATAGATTGGACATGCAGAGCAGAGATTTTGGAGACATGTCATTGCTCCGGACAATCACGGAAATCTTTGGACCATCTATATGGTTCAATGCGATTGTTGTTCTGACTCATGCTGCATCTGCCCCACCGGAAGGTCCTAATGGCACAACTACTAGTTATGATACGTTTGTGACCCAAAGGTCCCATGTTGTCCAGCAGGCAATTCGGCAGGCTGCTGGAGATATGCGGCTAATGAATCCCGTTTCTCTGGTGGAGAACCACTCAGCATGCAGGACAAATAGAGCTGGACAGAGAGTATTGCCGAATGGTCAGGTTTGGAAGCCACACTTGTTGCTTCTGTCCTTTGCTTCAAAAATCTTGGCTGAAGCAAATACACTATTGAAGTTGCAAGATGGCTCTCCTGCAAAATCCTTTGCCCCTAGAACAAGATCACCTCCTTTACCTTTCCTTCTTTCATCTCTTCTTCAATCAAGACCTGAAGTGAAGCTTCCGTCGGAGCAATTTGACGATGACGATGATATCATGGATGATCTGGATGATTCCTCAGACTCAGAATCAGAATATGATGAATTACCGCCTTTCAAGTCATTGACTAAAGCACAGCTGGAAAAACTGAATAAAGTGCAAAGGAAGGCATACTATGATGAACTTGAATATAGGGAAAGACTTCTCATGAAGAAGCAGCTGAGGGAAGAGAAGCAGCGGCGGAAGATGGCAAAGAAAATTCAAGAAGAGGCTAATAATCTACCTGCTGACTATGGTGAAAATGCAGAAGAAGAGGCCACCGGTGCTGCATCGGTGCCTGTTTCTATGCCAGACATGGCTCTGCCCGCTTCTTTTGATTCTGATAATCCTACCCATCGATATCGTTCTCTTGATTCCTCCAATCCATGGCTTGTGAGGGCTGTCCTGGAACCTAATGGTTGGGACCATGACATTGGTTATGATGGCATAAATGTTGAAAGATTGTTTGTGGTAAAGGACAAGGTACCGATATCTTTCTCTGGTCACCTTTCAAAGGACAAAAAGGATGGAAATCTTCAAATGGAAATTGCTAGCTCGGTGAAGCATGGTAAAGGGAAAGCAACCTCGTTCGGCTTTGACATGCAATCAGTTGGAAAGGACTTTGCTTACACTCTACGAACCGAGACAAGATTTAGCAATCACAGATTAAATAAGGCTGCTGCTGGTCTTTCAGCAACTCTGTTGGGTGATGTTTTGACTGGTGGACTAAAATTAGAGGATAAATTACTCTTCGGAAAATGGGGCCAGTTAGTTGTTTCTGGTGGTGCCATGTATGGTCGGGGGGATGTGGCTTATGGTGGTAGCCTCGAAGCAACTTTGAGAGACAAAGACCATCCTTTAGGGCGTTTTTTGTCTACTTTGGGGATCTCTGTCATGGATTGGCATGGAGATCTAGCTATTGGATGCAACTTTCAGACCCAAATCCCTGTCGGACGGCACGAAAATTTGATTGGCCGACTCAATCTTAATAACAAGGGGTCTGGTCAAATGAGTGTCCGACTCAATAGCTCGGAGCAACTTCAAATCGTGTTGATCGGATTAGTTCCTCTAATCAAGAAATTTCTTACTTTTTTTCAACCTGTGCAGTACGGATAATGATGAATATGGATAAACGTATGAACAGCCTTCACATATTCCAAATTTTTTTCTGTACCAGCGATCCCTTGCAATTTCAGCAACCAACATAGGAATTTCTAACCATTTTTTATTACAGTTGAATATTCCTTATTTGGGTCGATTCTCCTCTATGGTTTACTAAATGCTACGAATTGCTAAATTTCTTCTATCCGAGTATATAGGGAAGTGGTTGATAACTTGTCGGATGCTTTTGATGGATGATTAAATGCATTTTATATCCACTTGAATTTGCCTCTTTTTCATGTGTAAAATAGGCACTGGTGATGCTTCTGGCATTTGTTACTCCATCGTTCTTTTTTAGATTAGGCCCTTTTATTTCATTATCCCGTATTTGGTGCTGTTTTGACCCCATTATGGTATATCTTTTTCATATGCAGATACTTCCTTCTTGTTCATTGGATAGGCAGATGTTAGCAGAATCGGCTTCTTCGGGGCAATGGTCGTTTAGCTGGACTAGGGAAGATTCGAACATTCAGATCGGGAAAGTCACTAATCATGTTCTTCAGGGTACTTTCAAGAACAACGTCTCTCTTGTTTCTCCTAATTTTCTTTCTTGTAGCTGGAATTTGAGTATGTAAGGTTTTTTACATGTGGTGTTGGACAGAATTTTGGAGGTTTGTAGTTATGTTTATTTCATATTTTTATATATTTTGGTTCTAGATCTTTTTTTATCGCTGGTCTACTTTTATGAATTATCACATTAATATACCATTTGATATTTGATAGAGAAATTTGAATATGATATCAGTCGCAAGTTTGGAGAAGTATACTTCCCTCGTCAAAGTGAAATAGATGCACGTATCTTGAGGAACTCTCTCTCTTGGTAGGAATCTAAACAAGGTGACTAAAATTAAACACACATATTATATCTGAAACATCACATACAATAATAGTTCCATATTTGGACCCATAATACAACAAATTACAACTCTTCACAATATAGAGACATGGAATAGTTACTGTTAAGTTACTGAAGAATAAAGACGTCTTAGTCCCCCAAAGCATCACAGTATGATCCAAGTCCCATTAACAGTGTGATACCCATACCTTCAAGAGTTACGCCGAGTGCCAGTGGTTGGTGACACTGGTGCACAAGGGATTACCTTGATCCATACCGTGTCGTCTAACAGTGTGATATTTAAACATCATATTGAAAAACAGCATCGCCTGAACTGTTAGACGACACGGTATGGATCAAGGTAATCCCTTGTGCACCAGTGTCACCAACCACTGGCACTCGGCGTAACTCTTGAAGGTATGGGTTTGGACAACCAAGTTAAGCGAACTACCGTTATACTCCCCACTCGTGAACACAAGAGTGAGGGTTATATGAAGGCTTGTCTTCTCTAAAGGGGAAAATACTGTGTCCTTGGGCTTGACCTATCACGTCGGAACCAGAATCCGGTCCAACCGGTATCGGGTCATCTATGACTGCGGCAAGCCCGAAAAGAGTAGGTGATGTGAAAGTAGATGTGGCCCTGGCCACCACTACATTTGATCTAATAGGTGCACTAAAAATATCTCGAACATAGAACTGAAGTTTGGTGAACTTGTGTTGGGGAGAACGATGGGTCTTGAACCAGTTTTCAAGGGCCTGGGATTCAGTGGCAATGTCTTCGCCGTTGGCAAAGATTGCTATTGAAAGAAGCATTAGAAATTGTGCAATGTTGCTTCTTCATCCCCATGTCGATTTCACTATATTTCCCTGTAGGATTTTGTGAATATTTATGATATGAATTCTCTGATATTTATAGTGGCATTGTCCCAAGAATTGCAAGAAAAGGCCACGTTCTATTATCTCACATAATACTCTTATCCAGCTATTTGCAGAATAGATAACAAGCAAATTGCATGCGTGTCTTGTGGTATTGTTTCCCTATTTGATCAACATGATGGCATTCTACAATGGGGAGAGAACCTTTTTCTTTAAAACTAAAATATTATTTTTGACTTTTGGGGTATGGAAGGGCATGTATAAGTTTAGAATGTCTTTATAAGCTGAATTGTTGGAGTGCAATAATTGTCCGTACTTGGAGAGCGATCGAAGTGTAATGTTGTGATGCCAAATGGTTTAAAGATTAGAGTTGCACCGTTACCACCAACTATATCTAATGGCTAAGCGCCAAGCGCGCTTGGTCCTATAATTGGTATCAGAGTCAATGTCACATGTCCGATTCTTATGAGTTGCAAGGTAGTGCAATTATTGGGAGGGAGATTGTTGGAGTGCAATAATTGTCCCTGCTTGGAGAGCGATCGAAACGTAGCGCTTGGGCTGCTATGCAGTTTAAAGATTAGAGTTGCACATTTATAATCAGCTATAACTTTTGATAAATTGGAAAGCCTTTGATTCTACATTAAGATATAAAATATTGGTGTCAAGTAGAGTAAATGAATTCGACCATAAATACTTAAAATACTGAAAACCTCAAGTTGTATCACAAGGTGTTCTCAAATATTTTTTAAAAATGCATTTGTCACTGTTGTTGAATATTTCTAGGTATGTATCTTGGCACAAAAACACGTAGGGAATAAAAATGGCTTAGTCGAGGCAATAGTTAGACTCTTTGTCCTTAAGACAATATTGTCCCGCCTTGGTGCTAATGATTTCGATGACAATTTGTCCCCCAATAAACAACGACTTATGATTTGTGATAGAAGCACTCCAAATCACAAATCCTTAAACCACAAAGGTCTAAAAGCAATCAACAAGAATAATGATGAAGATGCACAAAATTCTCAAGTTTGATCTCAAAACTTTGCATTGATTTTCAAAAATATGTTATCATACAAGTGAGGGAATGTTATATATATATAGTATACCAAGAGATATGTCCAAAAAGATACCATTTGGAGGCATCTTATCATGAAAAAATGCATCCACAGGTGAATAGACACAATGAATGGAAACTCACTCCATCGCGCGTCACAAAAAAAATCTTTTCTCTTTAATTTATTTCAAAATTTTCCAACAATCCCCACATGAATTAAATTAATGCATGTATGCAAATGAGTGCCATGATTGATCGCGCATCACAAAAACAAAATTCTTTTCTCTTTAATTTATTTCAAAATTTTCCAACAATCCTCCACGCGAATTAAATTAATGCATGTATGCAAATGAACGCTTTTACCGAGCTATTATGGCATCCAGAGAGATAGCTTGCGGCTTTGAATCTTCCGTAGTAGTATTCAATCGGATTTACTTGACTTAATAGTGAACTTATAGTCTTGAACTATTTAGTCGTTGGTGTAAACCGAGACAATTGATCTCACACCATAACAACTTTAACCTTCGTATTGGTTTCTTACAGTTGTGTATATTTCGGCCTTGGACCACGTTTGGTTTCATAAGTGCATTCCAAATTTTGAAACGACAACACTTCGCACTCACGTAGGCGATCTCTTAAAAGAGTATCCCATCACACTCCAACATATTCTTATATGTCTTTGAATCATTAAAGACATTTTGCCTATCATCGTACCCTTTTTGCAGGCTACACCCCTTATAATAGGAATGGGTTGAAGAATGATCTCCAATGTGTTCATACAATATCATAGTTTAGTTGTCTTTTTTGAACCTAGATCTTGGGATCAACAGTCAACAATATTGGGTATCAACTATGAGATTTTGATTATAGGGTTTTAATCACATTCCCCACGATAAACTATATATTTCATATCTCGGTTAACCATTTCATATGTGGCTTGCGGTCTCACATAATCACCCAAGCCCTTTTCCAATAGGATATTTCCATCATCAAATTTTAAGCGTTGTAAACTTAGAAATCCAATTCCAAAATTTAATTTCTTGTTAAGTTGGATTTAAATGTTATTTCTTACAAATTTCGAGACCAGAGGAAATACTCAACCTTTATTCACAATTCAAAATTTTAAGCGCATAGATTCTTAAAAATTACAAGTTCAAGATTTTGTTTCTTGTAAACTTGAAATTTAAGCGCAAAGCTTAAAATTTGAAACTCGAATTAATCCTTTGAGATTTTATTCTTCAAATATCTTGGAAACTTTAATTCCAAGTATTGTTCTTGATGCACACACGTCAAAAAATGTCTCGCCAACATTTTTCTTTATTACTTGATGATTTCTAAATTGCTTCATTCAATGAGCATATCATCGATACACAAGCATATAAATGCTTAGGTGTGTACATATTTGTTGCACTCATTAATCTATTTGACGACATGATTTGTCAAATTTTTCATGTCATTTATTTGGCGTTTGTTATGACTTCACTTTGGCCTTTATATTTCTAGTTTAGCCAAGCACCCCCACATTTCAAATATTGTAGGAAACTCTCTTTTCCTTCAATCACAAGGTTTTTCGTCCTTGCCTAAATGTGGTACTTTATGATGTGATTGACTCATAGAATTGCAACCCCCACAACTTCGGGATAGTCTCGAATTGCACTGGCGTTCAAACTTTCGTGTTTCAAGTTCTAAGTGTTATTAGCTTAGAAATCCAAATTCAAGATTTTATTTATTGAAAATTTTGGATTTAAGTGTATTTGCTTATAAAAGTTGAAACTTGGATAATATTCTCAAACTCGGTTCACAATTTACAATTTAAGTACACTAAGTTAGAAAACTTGAATTCAAGATTTTCAATCTTGCAAATTCATGTTTTAAGTGTACCGGCTTAGAAATATAAAATGAACCAAATGAGATATTACAACGCCTAGTCAAAATTTGTGGATTCGATTCATCACTTGTGTTTTAAGCATATAGAGCTTAGAAATTCAAAATGAACTAAACGGGATACTATAACGTCTGGTCAAAATTTGTGGCTTCGATTCATCATTTAGCGTACAAAGCTTAGAAATTCAAAATGAACCAAATGAGATATTTCAACGCCTAGTCAAAATTTGTGGCTTCGATCCATCACTTGTGTTTTAAGCGTACAAAGTTTAATAGCTCGACTTCAAGATTTTATTGTCTTGCAAATTCAAGCTTAAGTGTCAAATTCTTAGACAACACAAGTATAATCGACTCACAATTTCCAATAGCAAACCTCATTTGCTAAATTTGATTGCAATCTCATTCTTGAAATGTTTAAATACCTCAACAACCTCGTTTTTGCTTCGTAACAAAGAAGCCACAACAATATCATGTGCAAATATTGATAAAGTAACAAATTACTTTTTGTTGAGCCTTAAACGCATGGTTGAGTTTAATGCTTAATTTATCCCAGGATTATTTTTGAGTTTTGATGATCAACAAAACTTGTGTTTGTTATACTAATGTGTCTACTTAGTGTGCAGATTTATTGGTTGGAAAGTGGATTGATTGAAGAAAATCAAGTGTGCAAATTCTGGTCTGGATCGCCCCAGGCGATGGCAGCCAGAAGCAACAGGCGATGGCAGCCAGAAGCAACATCGCCACGCACATCGACAGAGGCGACGCCGAGGCTCGCGCGCAGGGGGAGTTCGCCCGAGGCGATGGCTTGATCGCCTGAGGCGATGACCTGAACGCCTGAGGCGATCGATGCTTCGCCTGAGGCGATGGAAGATTTTTAGCAGCTGAGGCTACGACATTAATTTGTGGAATTGATCGCCTGAGGTGATCGGTACATCGCCTGAGGCGATGGGTGTATTATGGTGACCGTTGGGGCACGGCGATGGTGATCGCCTGAAGCGATGTCCGAGGCGATCGAGGTGTGATTCAAGCCTTGAGTGTAGCAACGGCTAGTAGGAGCCTTGGGGGCCTCCTACACTATAAATATGGATGCTTTGGAGCATTTTGAAGACAAGAAACAAGCCTACAAACTTCAACAAAGCTTTGCTTATTAAAATTTCTTACAGCATTGCAATCTCCATACATTTGTGTTGTATTGGAGTTTGTAATTCTTTTCTTTTGTGAGAGTCTAGGTTTCTTCGTGTTGTTACATCGTGAAGGTGTTGTTGATTTTTTTGTAAGGTCCTCCAACACCGACGCAAGTTGAAAATTGTAAAGTCATCAACAAGTAAAGTTGGTGCATGTGTTGTGGCTGTCCTTGGAGCCCTCAAGGCCAAGAAGACTCGTGAAGACTGTTGGTAACTCGGGAAGAGTTTTGTGTGGCTATCCTTGGAGCCCTTAAGGCCAAGAAGACTCGTGAAGAGTGTAGTGCTCGTGAAGAGCTTTGTGTACTCGGAAAGAGTTGTACTGTGGCTAACTTGGAGCCCTCAAGGCCAAGATCATTCGTTCTAGTGGAACCTCGGTTGGAAGTTATCTAGCCGGGAAGAGGAGACGTGGGCGATTCATCGCCGAACTTCTATAACAAATATTGGTGTCATTTACCGCTTTATTTAAATTACGCATTTATTTACTTCTTCATTTTATTTATTTATCGATTGACTTGAAGTCTTCCGCAGCGCAAACTCATTATTTTTGCAAACGCATTTTAAAAAGCTAAAGTAGCCAAGGAACCTCATTCACCCCCCCTCTTCGGTTCCAACAAGTGGTATCAGAGCCATTTGATTTTTGTTTTAAATCAAAATTTTTTCTATGGCTAATCTAGCAAATGAGTTTGCTCAAGATCAATCGACAAATCGCCCTCTGCTCTTCACGGGTGATAACTACGGTTATTGGAAGAATAGAATTTCTCTATACATCTAATCTGTAGATTCTGATCTATGGAAGATTATTGTGAAAGGTCCACACATTCCTTTAAAGGAAGTTGGGGGAATAAGTGTTCCCAAAGAAATGGACGATTTCACAAGAGCGGATATGATTTTAATATCTCAAAATGCTAAAGCTATTAATATTTTACATTGTGCTTTAGATATGAAGGAGTACAACCGGATCTCGATGTGCTCAACCGCAAAGGAGGTATGGGACAAATTACAAATTTGTCATGAGGGCACAAATCAAGTGAAGGAGACAAAGATAGACCTATTGCAACTCAAGTATGAGACATTTGAGATGGAGTCCGGAGAAGAGGTTGATTCGATGTTTAGAAGGCTCACCCAAATAATAAACGAGCTTGCTCAACTTGGAGAGAAGTATCCTCCAAAGCAAATATGGAGAAGAGCACTAAGAGCCTTGCCAAAGGAATGAGATGTAAAGAGGACGACCATCATTGAATCAAACAAAGGAGAGAGTGCATCTTATGACCTTGATGAACTTCATGGTACTTTGGTGACCCATGAGCTTGAGGTGTCAACAAGGAAGGGAATAAAGGAGGATGAGAGATCCATAAGTAAAGGGATTGCCTTGGTCGTGAGGAAAGATCAATCCGATGATGAAGATGATGATGATGATGATGAGATGATCTTGTTCACTAGAAAGTTCAAGAAGTTCTTCAACAAACATAACAAGCCAAAGACCTCTAGTGCTACCAAACAAGATTCAAAACAAGAGGTAACTTGCTATAATTGTCAAGAAAAAGGTCAATATGCTAATAAATGTCCTAGGAAGAAGAATGATGACAAAGGGAAGAAGAAAGCTTTTATAGCAACGTGGAGTGATAGTGACTCCGATGAAGAAGGAACAAATCTTTGTCTCATGGCCAAAGATGACATAAATGATGAAGGAGATGAATGCGACGATGATGTACCATCTTTTGATGAATTGTTAGATTCCTATCATGAACTTGTTGAGGTTCTTGGCAAAACCAAGATAAGTAACAAATTACTCAAACTTGAGATAGCCAAGAGGGATGAAGAAAACAATTCATTGAAAAATGAATTAAGCTCTTTAAAGAAATCTTTTTGCAAATTTAGTGAGAGTAGTTTAAAGATGAATGAATTGCTTGGCTTGCAACGTTGTAGCTTTGATAAAGCCGGACTAGGCTTCTCAAGCAAAACTAAAACTTTTTCAAGCTTGTTGGCTAAAGCTAAGCATAATTCTCGTACTTGTTCTTATTGTTGCAAAAATGGTCATACTAAGAATAAATGTAGGTTTGCTAGAATCCAATACCAACCTAACAAGAGGTGGAAATGGATTCCAAAGGCGCCAATGAAAGCTAACCCTCAAGGACCCAAAAATCAAATGGGTACCAAAGATCCTCCAATTGTAAATTTGTTTTGTAGGGACAACAAATGGATGAATGATGAAGGCACAAGCAACTCAAAGGAGGAGATTATCTCATTCACCACAATAGAAGAGGCGCGAGGTATAGGACCAATGACAAGAACGCACTCTTGTCATCAAAGGTAAATTTATTTTAAGCATTTTAAAAGAGCAATTCAAATTCATTGGCACAAATTAATTGTGACCATAAATATGAAGCTCAATATTCATTGGTAGTAAAATACATTACCCCTTAGCATATGCACATACAAATTGTTTGATGCATGATGTATGCTTATCCTTTTATAGTAAGTATCTTGATATGCCTTAAGTTCAAATTTGAATAATGCTATGTGAAAATGTGAAATTGTGATTAAGCATGCTATTAGTGTTTGGATACTAAATCTTTGCTATCATGACCTTAATAATGTTATTATTTTATCAAATGATGCCTTAAAATTTTTAATGTATATTGGGCACAAGTGCATGAACTCTTGGTAGGACATATGCACACTTTGCAATGTTTAGAATTAATTGTTGATTGCCTTAAACGCATGTTTGTATTCCTCTAAATGATTTAATCTTATGCTTGTTATGGCAATTACATGCTTGATGAGGAACATGTGTAAATTGTTAAAATATGGTTATGTGTCAACATATACTTGTGCTATGATTATTTGAATTGTTTGTACTTTTTGATTATCAAAAAAAGGGGAGAATTTTGTGATAAACTTGAAGGTTAATACATGCATAGTTTGAGGGGGAGAGCCTTTTATGCTTTACTTGGTAATCTTATATGTGCTATGCAATTGTTAAGGGGGAGTCATGTTTACTCACATTTCATGCATATTACATATTCAAGTTTATCAAGTTTTGTGATCATAAAAAAGGGGAAGATTGTTGAGCCTTAAACGCATGGTTGAGTTTAATGCTTAATTTATCCCCGGATTATTTTTGAGTTTTGATGATCAACAAAACATGTGTTTGTTATACTAATGTGTCTACTTAGTGTGCAGATTTATTGGTTGGAAAGTGGATTGATTGAAGAAAATCAAGTGTGCAAATTCTGGACTGGATCGCCCCAGGCGATGGCAGCCAGAAGAAACATCGCCACACACATTGACAGAGGTGACGCCGAGGCTCGCGCGCAGGGGGAGTTCGCCCGAGGCGATGGCTAGATCGCCTGAGGCGATGGCCTGAACGCCTGAGGCGATCGATGCTTTGCCTGAGGCGATGGAAGATTTTGAGCAGCTGAGGCTACGCCATTAATTTGTGAATTGATCGCCTGAGGCGATGCGTGCATTATGGTGACCGTTGGGGCGCGGCGATGGTGATCGCCTGAGGTGATGTCCGAGGCGATCGAGGAGTGATTCAAGCCTTGAGTGTAGCAACGGCTAGTAGGAGCCTTGGGGGCCTCCTACACTATAAATATGGATGCTTTGGAGCATTTTGAAGATAAGAAACAAGCCTACAAACTTCAACAAAGCTTTGCTTATTAAAATTTCTTATAGCATTGCAATCTCCATACATTTGTGTTGTATTGGAGTTTGTAATTCTTTTCTTTTGTGAGAGTCTTGGTTTCTTCGTGTTGTTACACCGTGAAGGTGTTGTGTATTTTTTTGTAAGGTCCTCCAACACCGACGCAAGTTGGAAATTGTAAAGTCATCAACAAGTAAAGTTGGTGCATGTGTTGTGGCTGTCCTTGGAGCCCTTAAGGTCAAGAAGACTCGTGAAGAGTGTTGGTAACTCGGGAAGAGTTTTGTGTGGCTATCCTTGGAGCCCTTAAGGCCAAGAAGACTCGTGAAGAGTGTAGTGCTCATGAAGAGCTTTGTGTACTCGGGAAGAGTTGTATTGTGGCTAACTTGGAGCCCTCAAGGCCAAGATCATTCGTTCTAGTGGAACCTCGGTTGGAAGTTATCTAGCCGGGAAGAGGAGACGTAGGCGATTCATCGCCGAACTTCTATAACAAATATTGGTGTCATTTACCGCTTTATTTAAATTACGCATTTATTTACTTCTTCATTTTATTTATTTATCGATTGACTTGAAGTCTTCCGCAGCGCAAACTCATTATTTTTGCAAACGCATTTTAAAAAGCTAAAGTAGCCAAGGAACCTCATTCACCCCCCCCCCCCCCCCCCCTCTTCGGTTCCAACACTTTTCTAACATATCTAGTTTGCACAATGTTTCCATCAGAAACATCATTGTGAATTAACTTTAGAGACGTTGCGTTTCTTCTAACAACATGATTTAAATGTTCCTAACAATCACTTCACAAATCATAAGATTCAATCCAAGAAGTAATAACATAAATTTTATTGCTTTCAACAATTATTGTCATTACATTTATTTAGAATCACTCAATTCTTAGAGTTTACAACTTTCAAAAATACACAATCTAATTAAGCGGTAAGCACTAGATCATCCAAATCATTTGATAGACGATCTTGTTTGGTCACGTTTACTTGATCCATAGTCTTCCCACGATCGTCTTTATTGCGACAATCATTTGCCATGTGATTGGGTTTCCCACATTTGTAGCACTTGCCTTTGAACTTCTTCGCCTTTCCAGATTTGGAGGCCATGCTGTCAAACTTGCGCTTTGTTCCGGCGGGTTTTGCCACTAAGTTCACTCGTGATTCATGATGGTTCCTATTTTCCTTCCTTTTGAAAATTATGTTGTCCTCTTCGATTCTCAAGCGAACCACAAGGTCGTCAAGATTAATCTCTTTTTGTTTATGCTTGAGATAATTCTTGAAGTCCTTCCATGATGGAGGTAACTTTTCAATCATTGCGGCCACTTGGAATGAGTCACTTAGAACCATTCACTCCGCATTAATTTCATGCATGATTACTTGTAAATCTTGCAGTTGCACCATCACCGGCTTTGCTGTCAACCATTTTTAAATCAGGAATCGCCCAACGATGAATTTCTTCATGTCGACATCATCGAATCTATATTTTCTCTTCAAGGATTGCCACAATTCCTTAATTGTATTCACTAGACAATACACATTGTATAGTGTATTGTCTAGTCTGTTGAGGATGTAAGTTTTGCGCAGAAAATCGCTTTGATTCCAGGCATCAAGAGCCGCCAATTTTTGTTTATCGGTTTCACCATCTTTAACCATAGGAGGATCCTCGGTTAGAAACCTTGCTAGACTCAATGTAGTCAAATAGAAAAGCATTTTCTGTGTTGGTGCATGTAAATTACATGCACCGATAGACTTATACTATATTTAACCAAAAACATAGTCTTTTTATATATAATTTTGAATATGGAACAATTTTTCCTCATTAATTTTTTTAAATTTATAGCAAACTGAAATAGAAGGCTCATGATGTGAAATAGCAAACTAAATAAGAAAGCAACACCTAAATCTAAAGGTACATATAAGTTTCATGCGCCACTGAGTCTATCGGTGCATGTAATTTACATGCATCGATAGACTCAGTGGTGCATGTAATTTACATGCATGTAAATTACATGCACCACTGAGTCTATCGATGCATGTAAATTACATGCACCGATAGACTCATGAGCTATCGGTGTATGTAAATTACATGCACCAATGGTTTCAATATCATTACATTATCAAAATTTTCATTCAAACAATTGATCGAACATCTCAAATACATTATAGTTTTACGTTTCACATTAAAAATCTACAATCAGTAATTGAAATTCATAAGAAATATAAAACAAAATCAACACAATCGGCAAATAGATGATAAACAGAAGAAGGAGATGATTTTGTCTTCTTGCACAACCTTTTTGTTTTCGTTTCTTCGCGACCAGTGCCCGCAGCTCCGACGCCATGGAAGGAGCGACAACTTTCGACGACTGACGTTGGTGGTTCAGACAGGTGGCTGGTGTGAGTGTTTGAGACTAGGGTTTTGAGGTTGAAGGAGGTGATCCAAGGAAGACAGAAGACTATTTTGGTCATTTTGACCAAAATTGTACATAGTTGAAAGAAATTTTTTTGGGGTGAACAAGTCAAAAATCTTTTACCAAATGATATCGGCCCGAAATTTTCCAAAAAAAAAAAAAAAAATTACTGATGTGATCCGTTATTTTAAGTATTTGGTAGAATGAAGTGTTTACGAAAAATAAAAATGAACACACCAAGATTTTTACGTGGAAAACCCTCAAATTGAGAGAAAAACCACGGGACCTAGTCCAGTATAAATTTCACTATCACACTTATTTTTTATTACAGGACTCTTGTGACACAACTTACAATCGTCAAATGACTATAGAAATATCCCAGAAAAAGAATTATGAAAATGTCCGAACAGAAGTGAATATGCTCTCTTCGGAGTCTTTTTGCATAGAAAAATCCAACCCGCTTCAATGAGACCATCCACGGGTATTTATAGGGCTGTTCACAGTGATTAATTCGCGGGAGATCCGAAACACGATGTCCTCTGATCGTGGCTTAACTGGGGCCAAACGTGTCCGAGAAATCTGTGTCCCATTACTGCACGTTTATTCACGCCGGTTGATTTGTTGGTTATCTCCGGGTCTTCCGCTAGTCTTTGACCATAAAACCGAGGAGGGTTTAGCAGCTGTTAGGTAAAATCCTGCTCGGCACTATCTGTTCGGTGTCCTCCTGTTCGGTATATGACTTGTTCGGTTCTTGGGGGGATTTTACCCGAGGAAGTGAATATGTCATATGACATCATCTCACCCCCTAAAGTAAAGCAAGACGAGACTTTTGAAGTCTTGTTTTATTGTCTTCGGGTAAAATCCTAATCTTAACCCGCTCGGGATTATTTTTGCCGCATTTTTTTTTCCCGCTTAAAAATTTCAAATGTTGCGTGAAGTTTCATTTCCCGAGGCGCCTTTATGACCGTTCATTCCATTATTTTTGGACGGTGAGGATTAAATGACTGTTCACATGGTCCCATCTATAAATACCCATCCATTCTCCTCATTTATCTCACCTTGCTGCATTTTGCTTCCGAGCTAGCATCAGACGATCGAACAACTTGCCTTAGTAATCTTCAACTCTTAAACACTAAGTATGGCTTCTTCTTCAGCCGATTCTTCACTACAGGCGATAGAAATGTTCAATGAGGAGGACGCTATTAGCCCCTCTCCTCAACCCTCTTCTTCTTTTGATAGCGAAAAAACTCTAAGCTCTTCTGCTGCGTCAGCTGCTCGTATACAGGAGCAGAGACTTGCTGCAAAGGGAGATTTAGTGAGAGCCCGTGTTCCCTGGTTTGAGATCTTTGAATCTGAGCTCAAATTGACTCAGCATTTAAGTAACATTCGAAACAAATGGGGGATTTCTGAGGGGACTTCTATTATTACTCCCCCTTCCGAATCTCGTCCCCACTTACCCCCTAAGGGGTATTTTTCTTTTTACATAGACCAACTCCAAGGAGGCCTCCGCTTTCCTATCCCTCCTTTCTTTATCAAAGTAGCCTCTTATTTTTATGTTTCTCTTAGTCAACTGTTTCCCAATAGTTATCGGTTATTAGCGGGCTTTTTCATAGTTCTTTCTTTTCTGGGTTTTACCCCCACCCCTGAACTCTTTCATTGCTTTTTTCAATTAAACAAGAAAGAGATTGAGCTCTTTTACTTTTCTTCTCGGACAGGGGTTGGTTTCCTCAAAAAATACACCTCGTCTATAAAGAACTGGAAGAACTCCTACTTTTTTGCCCGTCCACTCCAACCTTAGGATTGCCCCATGGAGTGGAGGGAAAATCTCCCGAGGGGCAAGTCAATCAAGGGTCACCTTGAGGAGGAACCGTGTTTGTCGGTTCGTCATACACTTGGCGATCAGTGTTTTAACTTAATGGAGCTGATTGACGACGGACTGTTATACTTGTTCCAGCTGAGCCCGAAGGATGCATCCTTGAAAATGCCCCTCGGTGAGTGCTTTTAAGCAGTCTCATTCGTTTTACTTTCGACTTATTCTGCTCGGACTAATATTTCTCTGCTCTTTTCAAAAACGAAGATGATGAACGCTAGGATGGCCGAGAAGTTAAAGGAAAAGCGCCAGAAAGGCCAAACTTCTGCAGCTGTTACTGCTCCGGACCCTCCCCCTTCTATTGAGATTATGACTCCCCCTGAGGATAGGGCTTCTCCTCAGGGGACTCAGATTCTTCAACGCCGAAAAAGGGCCACGCCCGAGGGTCCAAGTTCTTCCCCAAAAGCCCCTCACCTTAAGAAAACTTCTTCTTCCCTCGTCCCTTCTGAACCTTTTGCCTCATCCCAACCCGCTCTTGGTGTTTCTCGGCCTTCCTTGCGATATCACACTCATTCCTGGACGTATTCTCCCAACGTCCCCCTGCTGAAGAAACCCGACCCCAAAGCCTCCCAATCCATCTTATGCCACACTCCCAACTCCGCCGACCGTAAATATCTCGGGGAGTTAGCCTTCAGCAACTTGGTGAACGACTTTTCCACCTCCTTTACTCAGGTAGATATTTTTACTAATTAATCTTCCCCGCCTGTCCCTTTTGGTACATTCATAATTTTCTTTATATATATACTCTGATGCAGGCCCATATGATGGCGGGTGAACTTCTCACCCGTTTTCACTCAATACGATCAGCCGATGGCCATAACCAGAAGCGCATCAGGAAGCTGGAAAATATGGGTGAGGACCTGAAGAAGTCGGTGAGTCTTCTGGATGAGCGGCACTTGGCCCTGGTGTCAGCTCGAGATAAAGCGGAGAAAGCCCTTGCAGAGAGCGGACAAAATCAGCTGAGCTGGAAGGTGCTAACTCCACTTTATCAGAGCAATATAAATCCATGGCTGAGCAATATCGATCTGTCTATAAGCAACTTGCTCAAGAGAAATCTTCAACTGCTGCTCGGATGGAAGAATTATGGCTCACCAAGAAGGCTGAATTTTTGAAGTCTCCGGAGTATGGCAACATGGTGGCGGACCGAGCTTCTAAGTTTTTTGACCACGGATTTGAATTATGTGTCAGCCAATTTAAAGCTCAAGGCTACCCTCCCGAAGGAGCTCCAAAAGATTTCCTCGATGTGGGGCTTGCCTTAGAAAGCCTCCCTGAAGAGATATTTCACCCGTAGAGTAGGAATTTTACTTTTTCTTGTATTATTTTTCAACATGAATAAAATTACTTATTCACTTGGCTACTTTCCTCCGTACAAAACAACAACGATGTTTTAAGTTTAAACGTTGACCAAACATCTCGATCCCACGAGTAAACAATTAAAATTCCGAACAAGCTCGCAACCCCGAGCACAACCACTTAAGCAATTTTAAGTTTAAACGTGGACCAAACATCCCGATCCCACGAGTAAACAATTAAAATTCCGAACAAACTCACAAAAGTTTAAACGTGGACCAAACATCCCGATCCCACGAGTAAACAATTAAAATTCCGAACAAGCTCGCTACCCCGAGCACAACCACTTAGGCAATTTTAAGTTTAAACGTGGACCAAACATCCCGATCCTACGAGTAAACAATTAAAATTCCGAACAAGCTCGTTACCCCGAGCACAACCACTTAGGTAATTTTAAGTTTAAACGTGGACCAAACATCCCGATCCCACGAGTAGACAATTAAAATTCCGAACAAGCTCAATGAATAAAATAATTTCATTTTATTGCTAATAAATTCATAATTCAAATAACAAGGAAAGATTACACAAAATACTTCTTCAAGTTATGAATGTTTCAAGGTCTTACCAACTGCCGACCTTCATGATCTTCTAGTCTGTACGATCCTCTTCCGATCACTTCCTTGATTCTGTAAGGGCCTTCCCACTTGGGTGCTAGTTTCTTCACCTCGCCAGCAGGATTTGTTCTTCGCAATACCAAATCTCCGACTTGAAATGTTTTTGGGCGAACCCTTCGGTTATAGGCATTGGTGATTATTACTTTGTATATCTCTGTTCTTGCTACAGCTCGCTCTCTCAACTGATCGATCTCATCTAATTCTTGCTTCCTTATATCTTTGTTCTGCTCTGGATCATAACATTGTACTCGGAGAGACTCGACTCCAATTTCTGCTGGAATGAGGGCCTCCGAACCATATACTAGGCTATATGGAGTTTCTCCTGTAGATACCCGAGGAGTTGTTCGGTAGGCCCACAAGACACCAGGTAGTTCGTTTACCCATTCTCCTCGAGCACCTTCCAGCTTTGTCTTAATCCCATGTAATAGAATACGATTAATAACTTCGACTTGCCCATTTGCTTGCGGGTAGGCCACTGACGTGAATACTTGCCTGATTCTCATATCTTTGCACCACTCCTGCACTTTCTTCCCCTGAACCTGCCTTCCATTGTCGGAAACTATTCTCCTCGGTATTCCGAATCGACATATTATGCTTCTCCATAGGAATCTAATGATTTCCTCTTCGGTTATGTTTGCTAAAGGCTCAACTTCCACCCATTTTGTGAAATATTCCACTGCTACCAGAAGGAATTTCCTTTGTCCTGTGGCAAGAGGAAAATGTCTGATGATGTCCATCCCCCATTGATCAAAGGGACAAGAAATAACACTGTTGTTTAAGACTTCTGCAGGCACATGAGATAAATTTGCATGTCTCTGGCAATTATTGCACTTTTCACAATTTCTTCGGCATTCTCTTTCATGCTAGGCCAATAGTATCCATGTAATGGCCCAATTTTAATGAAAATTATTGGTTCAAATTGTTAATTTAAATAATAACAATAAAAAATAGTAATAATATTAATATTAATATTTCAAAAAAAAAAAGATGAATGAAATCGTGTAAAAGTCGAACACGATTTTCTTTTCCCTAAATTTCATTCGTCCGCTTCAGTTCATCCGTTTCTCTTCATCTTCTTCGCTTTTCGTCCGTTACCTTCGCTTCTCGTCCGTTTCAATTGCTTGATTCACCTTACATCTTCTCCGCAACGCCAATAACTCTCAACCTCTTCATCTACTCTGGATTGTATAAGGTCAGACAAACCTAACCATTCCCGTATGTTTTATTTTTCCAACTCAGAAAAATTTCCAGATTTCATGGGTTTCGATTTTAGTTTCAGAAATCACTTCCAAATTCGAGTAGTATAACAAGCAACTGGGAGGAATTCGGATTTGGACATCAATTGGTATGAAAATTCGATGTTTATGTTTGAATTTATTTTTTTGTTTCGATTTTTATTTTCTGTTTTTTTGGTCTGACTTGGTTAGGTTAGTGAATTGGGTTAGATTGAAGTATGTTGGTTGTCAAGAACACCATATTTTCAGAATTACAGTTCGAAGAATTTTTCTGGAATTAAGTTCGAATTTTCTGGAATTCGAAAAAAATGTATTCTGGAATTTGAGTTCCAAAGTAAGACTGTAAATTCGAAGAATTGGAGTTCGAAAGTTATACTGTAAATTCGAAGATTTGAAGATGAAAATTGTTTAAAGTTGGTATCATGTTTTTTTTTGTTTTTCTGAAAATAAACTAGTGATAATTCCTTAAGCATGTTGAATATCATAAGTTAGGATTGTGTTAGGATATTATAGAACCAAGATAATTAGATATGATTTTGATAATGTTGAAATGGATAATAGGAAATCCTTGATATCTTGAAGATTTTGGGAGGTTTGTAGATTGATCGTTGATAGCAAGCTTTGAGGTACGTAAAGGAGGTTGCAATTTTTCACAAATTATTTTAAGTATTTTGTATTGTTTATTTTTGAAATGATTTTCGGATAGTAAGTATGCAAGAATTATTTTGAAAGATGATTTTGTTAAGAAATGTATTTTGTTGAAAAATAGAATTTTGAATAACATTTTATTGTGTGTGAAAAACTATTTTGAAATGCCATGCTTGTTTTGATTCAATGAATATGATTTGAGGTTTGTGAACTGTGGATATTTTCGTTGCGTTGTGTCTCGCATTGCGACGAGGATAAAAACGCGCATACTTTCGGCTCGTAGGCGACGAGAATAAAGAAAAGCATTTCGTTTTGCCCGAAGACAGAGGGGGTATAATATCTGTCGATACCCTTCCAACGGGTATAGTCTGGAATGATATCATTGTGTCACATCCGTATTTGAGTATGCATTTGTTTCATTACAGCGTGGCTATGTTTAATGATTAATTCTATAATGTTAAGACATTATATGATATTGTTATTCGTTTCCGTTACGTTTCGTTGGTTATTTGTGCAGTTATTCCGTTACGATTCCGTTTTGTGAAATTTAGTTCCGTTGACTGCTCGGATTAAACCATTTATGTGTGAAAGTTATTTTGGATATGAAAGTATATTATTTTTCGTCACATTATGAAAAATGATGTTTTTAATATTTTTATCAAATGTTTATTATGCTTACTATAAAATGTTGCAACTTACCTTTACCTGTAATGTGACATAGTACAGATGGAGTTGAAGATTTAGATGATGCAGATAATATTTAGTTATGAACTGAAAAGTTTAATTATGTTGAGAGGTTATGTTTTATTTTGAGGACATGGAGTAATTTATTATGATTGTAGTTTGTTTTTGAATATTGAGACTTATTTGGGTTTAGTTATATTATTGTTATGATTTTGGTATTGTGGTTGTAGTGATCTGGTAGATCACATGGCACAATTTTTAAGAGGAGACTCTGCCCAAATTTTTTCTAAAATAAAAGTCACGGGTAAATGGTTATTAAGTCAACGTCCGATAAGAATTAAAACGTTTCTGCTAAACAAAAGTTCAAAGTGATAACAAGATTTTGAATTGAGTGAAGCCTTGTATTCAAGAAATTGAATACGGCGGGAGACCCGTCTGGGCGGGCCGTCACAATCCATCTCGAAGAGCCTTTTGATATAACATGTTGCTTCCCAAATGATTTCCACAACAGCCTTCGTGGATCTCCTTTAGCAAATGCTCTCCTTCTTGTATTGATGTGCATTGCAAGAAGGGAGTTGAAAATCCTTTTTTGAACAGTTTGCCTTCTGCTAATACAAAACGCCTCTCCATTCTCCTCACCCCGATCAGCTTCCTTCAGATCAGATGGCAACACCTTGTTTTTCAAGAATTTAATGATATGCTCTCGCCAATCGGATATAATACAGGGCTCCAGATTCATTATTCTGTTGATAGCTATGTGTGAGACTAAAAGGTCTTGTACTAGTATTTTCCTGTTCTTCCACTCGTGAATGGAACTAGCCAACTTTGCGAGTGCATCGGCTCGGTTATTATCTTCTCTCGGTATCTGCTTCAATTCCGCCTCTTGGAACTGAGTCATTAATATTTGGGCATTCTCCACATTATTTTTCAACTTTTCTTCTTTTACCTTGTATACCACATTTACTTGCTGAACAACCAGCATTGAATCCATAAACACTTTTATTTTCGAGCTCTAGCGTCTAATGCTACCCGTAAACCTAAGAGGGGAGTTTCGAATTCGGCTTCATTGTTTGAGGAATGAAAACCGAACTGGATAGCTACGACAACTTCCTCTCCTTCTGACTAATGAGTATAACTCATGTACCGCTTCATATTTGAGTAGATGATCCATCTACAAACAAGCTCCAATCTTTTTCTTCATGAGTATGAGTCACCTCTACCAAGAAATCTGACAAGGCCTGAGCTTTGATGGTAGTTCGAGGCTGATAAGAAATATCGAACTCACTCAATTCCGTGGCCCATTTCACCATCCGTCCTGAAATTTCAGCCTTTGACAGGAGCCTTCCCAAGGGAGTACTCGTCACCACCATGATAGGATGAGATAAGAAATACGGCCGAAGCCTTCTCGCAGTGATAACTAGAGCCAATGCTAATTTTTCAATTTCAGGGTATCTCTGTTCGGCCCCTTACAAAGCTCGGCTGACATAGTATACCGGCTGCTGCTGCCCTAACCTCTCTTGAATTAACACCGAGCTGATCACTTCCTTGGTTACCGACAAATAGACGAGGAGTGTTTCATTGTGCTCGGGTTTATTCATCAATGATAATTGAGCTAGATATTCTTTCAAGTCATCGAAGGCTTTCTGACACTGATCATCCCACTCGAATCGCACTCCTCGTCTTAGTGCTTTAAAGAAGGGCAAACTCCTATCAACCGATCTTGATATGAATCGACTAAGTGCCGCTATTCTCCCTGCTAACCTTTGTACCTCATTCAATCTCCTAGGAGGGTTCATTTCCTGGATTGCTCGAATCTTCTCAGGGTTGGCTTCCACGCCCCTCTCTGTTACCATGTACCCCAAGAATTTTCCACTATGAATTCCGAAAGTGCATTTGGCGGGATTTAATTTCATGCCAAATCTTCTTAAAGTGTCGAAGATCTCCTCCATATCTTCGATCAGATTTTGTGCCTTCTTGCTTTTAATTAAGACATCATCCACATAAACCTCCACATTTCGCCCTATCTGATCTTTGAACATCTTATCCATCAATCTCTGATAAGTGGCCCCAACATTTTTCAACCCAAAGGGCATTACCACATAGCAGAAAGTTCCTCATGCTGTGACAAAGCTAACCTTGGATTGATCTTCTTGTGCTAAGGGGATTTGATGATATCCTTGATAAGCATCCATAAGACACAACAACTCGTGTCCCGCAGTAGAATCCACTAATTGATCTATCCTTGGCAATGGATAACAATCTTTGGGACACGCTTTGTTCATGTCCAAGAAATCTACACACATCCTCCACTTGTCTCCTGCCTTAGGCACTTAAACCACATTTGAGAGCCATGTAGGGAAACTAATCTCCCGTATATGGCCCGCGTTTAGTAACTCCTCTATTTGTTTAGCGACGACGGCATCCTTCTCGGGCCCGAAATGCCTCCTCTTCTGCTTAATTGCCCGAACACTCGGGTCAACATTGAGATGATACTCAGCAATCTCGGGTTTTACTCCGATTAAATCAGAAGTACTCCAAGCAAACACATCCACATTATGAATCAAACAGTCAATCACCCTCTTCCTTAATTCCGGATCCAATTTGGATCCTACGCGGGTAGTTTTAGCAGGGTGACCTAGCTCGATGCTAAGAAATTCCTCCTTGGGAACTATCCGCTACTCAGCCTCCAGCTGTTCATGTTTCCTTTTACTATTGTTTCCTCGTTCACCTTCTTCTCTTTTATTCCCCTTTTCTTGCTTTAGTTCTTGTACATAGCATTTTCTTGATGAACTCTGACTCCCCCTTACTTGCCCAACCTCATCTCCTGCTGGAAATTTTATCTTTAAGTGGTAAGTAGAAGCAACTGCTTCAAAGGCCGCTAACGCTGGACGACCCAATATTATATTGTAAGAGGAAGGTGCATCCACTATGAGGAAAGTGATCATCTTCGTTTTTATCTTTGATTCTTCACCTAGGGTAACGGGTAAGGACACCTGTCCTATCGGACTGATGACCTCTCCAGTAAACCCATGTAAAGAAGTATTCACCTTCTGTACAGCTATACTTCCAAATTCCATATGTTTCAAAGTATTAATGTAAGGACCCTAGTTCCTTAAGTGCGGATTAAAGGCATAATTAGAGCTAATATGCATTATCAGAGTATAAATGTTCGTGTTGAGACTTTGAGCCTTAAGAATTACATGCCAAGTTAAGGACTTTCAAATGGATTAATTACATTCTCTAACAAATGAATGTTATACACTATAGCTTTACACTACTCCTAGAGTAGACACTATACAAAATAATCATGTCCTTCCTTATCAAAAGCGCTCTTCACAAGCTCGCCGTCTCAACCCGTCCTTTGCCCCTTCATGCCAAAAGGTACCTACAAGGACAACCCCCAAAACATTAGCATATAATAATTCATATTCAACACAATATGAATATAAGGCGTAATGCATAAACCGTAATAAAACACTTCCTGTTTTTCCCATGCATTTTAAACGCTCCCTTTTTGGTTGTCCCTGCACCATAACTCATGAGTATAATCAATAGATTATTTAATGGTTCTACACATGTCATGACATAACACCATTTCATTATCACCAATCATCAATCCCTAGTCTGTTATGATAGTGTATTTTAATGCACCTCGCTTGTCATGACAGCGGCACTAATACCCCTCGCTTCGACATATTAGCGGCATTGAATAACCTCGCGCAAATGCGACATGCGGCAATATCCTCGCTTCAACATTTGGCGGCAAATATTCTTTCCTCGCTATAATATGACAGCGGCAAGTATTCTATCATCGCTTCAAGTGACAGCGGCAAAGCATTAAAATCATCACTCTATATAACCATGACTCATGGGATGTGCACCAAACAATCATCATATACATATGCAATCATAATGCATAATTCAACATGTATTTGCATCCACAATGCACAATTCCATATATACTCGCATCCACAATGCATAATCAATGAGTATAATAGATACATGTACCGTTGGGTGCCCGTACGTCTCTTTACGTACCTTTCCAAAAGTAGGATTTGGTAGGACTTCACTTCCTTGGCTGTGTTGCCACCTGGTATGGTTCTACACATTCACACAAACCAATATTAGAACCCAATAATAGTCCAATACCAAAAATCCCACAAAAATAACCAAAAACACACATTTTGGTGTCTCGCGATCGATCGCCATAAAGCCCCGATCGATCGCGAGATCACACTGCCAAAGCCAACAAAATTTTCCAATCCGCGATCGATCGCCGAGTTTGTGCCGATCGATCGCGGCTTCGCAGATCGATCGCGCCAAACTCGCGATCGATCGCGGAAGCTTACTGTCGCCCCCCTGGTGCTCGCGATCGATTGGGACAATGTCCCGATCGATCGCGGAAACCTGCACACGCGATTTTTGGCCATTATTCACATTTCTTCTTCCCCATTCCAAACTAATTCGAATACCATTTAACCAACAATACAAAAACACCATAAAACTTCAATATACACCACAATACTACCAAAATCCAACACCCAACCAAAAGCAATACCAACCCAAAACAAACTCGTTTCAAAAATTCAAAATACCATTTCAAAATCAACCCAAACATCATAAAAACATCAAGGAGGGGTCCATACCTCTTAAGGACTCTAAATCTCACCAAGAATCTCAGAAACCAAGCTTTTGTGAAGATTTCTCCTTCCTCCTTTAGTCAAAAACGAAAATGGTGGGGGATAGTTTTGGAAGAGTGATTTGGGGATTGGTAAAGTGAAAGGCAAAATGGGGGGGGGGGGGGGGGGGGGGGGTGGGTAGTGGGGTATAAAGGTGGGGGTTAATTAAAAATATGTACCCCAATAATTAGCATGATGTATAAAATACCCCAACATGGTATTTTAAAAGCATATCCCAAAAATGCACCAAAATTTCAATTAAAATACATGCTTTCCAATTAGTTATCAACCATCATAATTAAATCATGCTAGTACCCAAATTCCCAACATGCATTACATGCACCCTGAAATGCATTACCCGGTCACGCCTACCATGTGACTAAGCATTTCGCCATTTTAATTAATTCCAACACTAAATTAATTAACGCCATAAATAATCACATAATCATAATTAATGCCCAAATTGTAATTAATTATTTCGGGGATATCACAATTGAGGAAGAGTATATCTGCCGAGCTGCCTGTATCAACGAAGATTCTTTGTACGTTATAATTGGCTACTGTGGCAGAGATAACCAATGCATCCTCATGGGGAAAATAAATCCTCTGTAAGTCTGCAGGTCCGAAGGCTATAGAAGGACCTTCGGGCGCACGATTTGGATCGATGGATAGTACTTCGAGCCTTCGAACATAGCTTTTCCTTGCTCGGTTTGAATCTCCACATGATATTCCTCCAGAAATCATATGTATAGTTCCTCGGTTAGGAACATTGCTCAAGGTCCTTTCTCCAGGGACTTGATTTCCTCCTTCCAATCTTTCCCCCCCGCACTGCCCAAGGAACTGGCTGAGGTGTTCCTCTTCCAGGATTAGCATTATTCCGAGGAAAAGGGACATTGTTCCTCAGATCATCGTTACTTCCTTGCCTTATACCCATTCTTCCTCCTTTGGTGTTCCCTCCTCGAATGCTTCCTCCTCAGAACAACCCTCTTCTGTAAGGTCCTCCCCGACCCCTCTTCGACATAATTTGATTGATGGCTACCTCCCGATGAGATCTCATCGGAAGGTATTGATCAAAATTCCTTTTAGGCTGCTCCATTGGGGCATCTTTCCTACTGACTTCACCACCATTTTTTACCTCTTTCTTCTGTTTCATCCTCTACGCTTCTTCTAAATTAACGTATTTAGAGGCTCGTCCCAGCAAATCGTCATAATCTGACGGTGGTTTCTTCGCCAATGATCTGAACAGGTCCCCTTCCCTTAGCCCTTGAGTGAAAGCGCTGGCGAGTATTTCTGACGTAACATGTGGAACATCAAGGCATGCTTGATTGAATCTTTTCAAAGAATCCCGAAGGGACTCTTTCTCCATTTGCCTGAGACCGAACAGACTCAATGCTGTTCTCTTGCAACTCCTACTGCTCGCAAATTGATAGAGGAACAGCTAGCTGAATTTAGGAAAGGAATCTACTATTCCTGATGGTAATTGATTGAACCATGATTGAGCAGCGCCAGCAAGTGTAGTCAAGAACACTCTACATATCACTCCATCTGTCAGTTGATGAAGGAGTGAAGCGTTTTCAAACCGAGACAAATATTCCTCTAGATCCGTGCTGCCATCATAATTCCCCACATTTAAAGTTCTAAAATTAAGGGGCAGGGAATCATCAATGACTTGCCTTGGATTCTTGATGAAATTGGCCCTCGTCCCTTGCTTCTGACCATCTTGCCTTGGATTCTTGATGAAATCTCCTTGCTTCAACGTCTTTACTCCTTTTTTCTCACAGACGACGCCAATGATGTGATCCGTTATTTTAAGTATTTGGTAGAATGGAGTGTTTACGAAAAATAAAAATGAACACACCAAGATTTTACGTGGAAAACCCTCAAATTGAGTGAAAAACCACGGGACCTAGTCCAATATAAATTTCACTATCACACTTTTTTTTTATTACAGGACTCTTGTGACACAACTTACAATCGTCAAATGACTATAGAAATATCCCAGAAAAAGAATTATGAAAATGACCGAACATAAGTGAATATGCTCTCTTCGGAGTCTTTTTGCATAGAAAAATCCAACCCCCTTCAATGAGACCATCCGTGGGTATTTATAGGGCTGTTCCCAGTGATTAATTCGCGGGAGATCCGAAACACGATGTCCTCTGATCGTGGCTTAACTGGGGCCAAACGTGTCCGAGAAATCCGCGTCTCATTACTGCACGTTTATTCACGCCGGTTGATTTGTTGGTATCCCCGGGTCTTCCGCTAGTCTTTGACCATAAAACCGAGGAGGGTTTAGCAGCTATTCGGTAAAACCCTGCTCGGCGCTATCTGTTCGGTGTCCTCCTGTTCGGTATATGACTTGTTCGGTTCTTGGAGGGATTTTACCCGAGGAAATCAATATGTCATATGATATCACTTACCATCTCTCTTCTTCCATCAATTCCTCAATCGATTGTGATATTTTTGTCTCGTTTGAATACTGAACAAAAAAATAAAAACTTGATTTGATTGAGGGTGAAAAAACTGATTTGATTGAGGGTGAAAAAAACTGATTTGATTGAGGGTGAGCATGCCAATTATTCTTTTAAAAACAAAATTTTAATATTGCTCTTTCACCGCTCACGTTCTTGTGTTTTCGCTAAAAATCACTTTACATTTTGTCGTTTTTACTAGGTATATATATTAGTCATTGCCTAAGAATGACAATTATATTTGTTGTTTGCGTTGTTTCTGTCGACTATTGTGGGTGTTGGCATGTTCATTGATGTTCTTATCGTTCAGTTAATATAATTACTATTTGAGTTCAAAAAAAAAAAGATGCATGAATTTGTGACTACATCACAAAGTACTTTGAACAAACTCTCTTTTGAGTCATCTTTTTGCATTAAAAATTCTTAGGATACTCAATGTTATGTGGGGATCACTCTTTTATACCTTAATTAATGTCCTGGTTGCATAATCATTAGTACACCATAGTACTTTGAACTTTTGGTGATTTATATCAGACTTGAGAAATAATCTTGCTTTTAATCTTTTTTCTTAAATAAATCTTGCTTTCCTTTATTTATATGCAACAAGCAAATTGCATGCGTGCCTTATGGTATTGTTTCCCTATTTGATCAACATGATGGCATTCTGCAATGGGGGGAGAACCTTTTTCTTTAAGCTTAAAATATTATTATTTTTGATAAAGTAATATATATATATATATTTGAATTTTGGGGTGTGGAGGAGAATGTATAAGTTTAGAACAAGTTTATAACTAAGTGTTGGAGTGCAATAATTTTTCGTATTTGGAGAACGATCGAATTATGACGCTTGTAAGCTATATCGGTTAAATATTAGAATTGTACCGTTACCACAAGTTATATCTAATGGTAAAGCGTCAAGCGCGCTCGATCCTATAATTGGTATCAGAGCCAATGTCACGTGTTCGATTCCCATTAATTGCAATGTAGTGCAATTATTGGGAGGAAGATTGTTGGAGTGCAATAATTGTCCCTGCTTGGAGAACGATCGAAACGTAGACGATTTAAAGATTACAGTTTCACCGTTATCACCAGCTATAACTTTTCGTAAAATGGGAAGCATATGATCATGCATTAAGATATAAAATATTGGGCTCAAGTAGACTTTAATGAATTCGACCCTGAAAACTTATAATATTGAAAAATTCAAGTTGTAACACAAGGTGTTCTCAAAATTTTTTAAAAAGAAATTATAAGAAGGTACCATATACAAAACACATCTTTCAACTAAATCACTTAAACTTTCTTTTTTTCAACTAAATACAATTTTTAAGAAACTTCTTTCAACTAAGTTTATTTTATCAAACCCTAATCTAATTAGTCCATTTGTTGTTCCTAAAATACCCTGGGCTATTTAGAACCTAAATGACGGAGTTTGCAGACTGTTGGACAGTGCAGGGTAGCTCCGAAGATATGTAACTCTGCCACGACGCTGATGAATCGTAGGAGACGCTTCTTCTCCCATCTTATGCCACAATTCTGGGACCGTATACTAGAAGTCAGCAATTTTCTGAAGCTGTTTTACTCTTTTGTTGATGAAGGTGGATAAGTATACGTGGAGATGGATTTCTTGCAGCCCTGCAAGCGGGCTTCAGCTGATCCACGGTGGTGGAGAAGTGTCTATGGTAGATTATTCGGGTGGTGATAAATTGTCGCAATACATCAAGCGGTGCATTGAATTGATTAATAAAAATAACAGTAGTGTGATAAACCCATTTTTTGCAGACACCATATTCATGGTTACCAGCTTGTTTACGTTACGTGAAGACAAGCAATTTAAACCAAAATTTTGTAATTTGAATTTACAAGCACCTTCATGTGAAAATTGACTCATATTGTGCATGTAAAATTGTCTCATGCGGCGCATATAAAAATTTACTCATGCGGTGCATGTAAAAATTTACTCATGCTGTGAATGTAAAAATTACTCATGCGGTGCATGTACAAAATTACTCATGCGGTGCATATAAAAATTACTCACGTGATACATGTAACAATTAATCATACGGTGCATATAAATTTACTCATGCGGTTCATGTAAAAAAGTACTCATACGGTGTACGTAAAAATTACTCATACGGTGCATGTAAAAATTTACTTGGGGCAGAGTGTTTTGATAAATGAGGTTAGTTTGATCATTGTATTCAAAAATAGACTTAGTTGTAAGAACTTTTTTGGTGACTGAGCCGAAAAAATCTTTTACCTAATGGTAGTATGGTACTAGCCCGAAATTTTCCATTTTTTTAAATATACATTGTCACATTAAGGTCATGCCTATCAATAATGTATTAAGTTGACATTACATCATTAATTTATTAATGAATTTTATATATAGTTTTTTTCAACTTATGTTAAACTCCTTAATTTTAAATAAAGTTTATTTTGTTTATTTTTTAAAAAAACATTTTGGCCTTTTGTTTTCTAAGGTGGGCTCATGGATTTTTGTAATATTTAACTCTAGTTTAAATTATATGAAAATTAAATTAAAAGATTCAGTACAACAGAAACTATTTTTTTTTTAAATATTTTAAGACATGCATTCTATTAAGAAATAGAAATTGAGAAAAAGTAAATGTAAATATAGTATTTGAACCCCTTGATGATATTTATATTTAAGTGTAGGGGCGGATTTAAAATTTAGGTTGAGTGAGACGAGCAATATTGAAAATTAGGGAAAATATTTTAGTGGGGGGATAAAATAAAATTTTAAGGACAATCTATAATTTTAGAGATTCAAAATATAATTTTAGGGGGATAAATACAATTTTAAGATATAATACAACATAAATTTTTTTTGAGTACGTCCGCCCCTGATCACGTGGTTGTTGTTTAAATAACAGGTGAAGACCATGGAGATGATAATATGCGTATCTTTATAATATCCAAAATTGATATCATACATAATATGTGATTGATAATAATAATAATTAATTATTATCGTTACTAGATGATATTTACCTTAATCACTCATCATAGTGTAAAATCCATTTTTATATGATTTACCGAATTTTGTTAATTAATTTAGTTAGAGATTATCAAATTTGGATGTATGTATATCTTTGGGTTTTGGCTTCTACTCGCTTAAGTTTCAATTCATTAGGCATATTTTTCTATCAAAAGAGTATGAACTCATGCAGTTTAGGAGATTTTTAAATAAAAAAAATTTGTTAAAATATAACAAAGTTCCTCGGACCCGATGTACATATATTTAATGGATTTTGGAGTAATCACTTGTCAGAAGTAACCTCTCAAACGAAATATAATAACAAGATATTGGAGGGATCATATGGCTTTAATACATAAATGAACAAATCCCCTTCTCGTGCCTGTGAACTTATCAGTTTCAGCTCATAATTTTATATATCTATACTTATATATCAGGCTGACGTAGTAGCTTAAAAATGGGGCAGTCAGGTAAACCACACTAGACAAGTCCGATGTGACAGGCTCGACCGATAAAATATCGGTAAAGGGGAGCTAACTCGTGGCCAAAAGCATCGACGTTCACATGCTCCACTCATTCGGCCACCATATGAGGGGCATTATCCTCGCTTTCTTTTTTGGAAGGAATCTAAACGAGGCACTCAGACTAAAATCACACGACACACGCATTTATTCTCTCTGAAACATCACATACAATAATAGTTCCATCTCGTGACCCCTAATACCACAAAATACATGTTGGAAGCATGAAACCAAGATTCTTGAAAGACATCTCAGTCCACCAAAGCATCAATCACAGTATGATCCACGATTCGATTAATAATGCAATATATAAACATCATACTGGAAAACAGCATCGCCTGAACTGTTAGACGACACAGTATGGATTAAGGTAACCCCTTGTGACAACAAAAATATACCAGTGCCACCAACCACCGGCACTCGGCGTAACTCTTCAAGGTATGGGTTGTGGCCAACCAAGTTAAGCGAACTACCGTTATATTGCCCACCCGTGAACACAAGAGTTATGGTCATATGAAGGCTCGTCTTCTCTAAAGAGGAAAATACTATGAGTCCTTGGGCTTGACCTATCACGTTGGAACCAGAATCCGGTCCAACCGTTATTGGGTCATCCAGGACTGTGACAAGCCCGAAAAGAGTAGGTGATGTGAGAGTACTGTTGGCCATGGCCACCGCTATAAGTGATGGAATAGGTGAACTAAAAATATCTCGAACATATAACTGAATTTTGGTGAACTTTTGTAGGGGAAAACGATGGGTCTTGAACCAAGTTTCAAGGGCCTGGGATTCAGTGGCAATGTCTTCGCCATTGGCCAAGATTGCTATTGAAAGAAGCATAAGAATTGTGCAATGTTGCTTCTTCATCCCCATGTTGATTTCACTTTAGGATTTTGTGAATATTTATGAGATGAATAATTGAACAGCTTTCCTGATATTTATAATGGCATTGCTTCAAGCAGAAAAGCGGACCCGGTCGACGGTTTCATGAACTATTTTACTTTTATTTTCCCAAAAGTCGGTTGGATTTATCCAACCAAAATATTTTATAAGTGTGTATTCTATGTTGCTTTTGTATAAAGTTGTAACAAAATATTTTAAAGTAAAAACATTAAGTATTTACTATTAAAATAAAAAAATAGCTTAATAAAAAATAACTTTTTTCTCTAATATTATATTATTTAATAATAAAGTTTTATATTGAGTTTTTACGTGATTGTTTTTTTATACAACATAATATTGAATTTGGGATATCAAATATTGGGAAATACTTGTATGTACCCGATTTGTGCCCCAATTTATACATCAAAATTAATATTAAAACACAATCTTTAAAAAATAATAATAAACTAACTTACCAGACATTTTAAATCAATAATTCTAAGTAGGTCCATCAACGAAGCATATACTGAATCCATACCAGTATTTTCTGCAAATGTCTCAAGTCTTCTCTCATATTGATGAGGCAAGTAAAACATGAATATGTGTTTATTTATTTATCAGAAAACAAAAAAAGAAATAAGTGTCTTACGGGTATGATACAGAAAAATAATTTAATCATATATACGTTTAAGAAAAAAATGATTTTCATTGAGGGTGAGCCGTGAGCAAACCAATTATTCCTTTTAAAATAAAATTTTAATATTTTATTTGTAATATTTTCTTTAAATTAATATTATGAACCCGCGCACTATAATTAAAAATGTATGAATTTGTGACTACATCAACAATCAGGGCAGTGACCTAATGATTTGTCACTCTCTTTTATTGTATGGACTTAAGTTTGAATTCCCTCGATAGATTTGATAAAAAAAAATGAATTACATGAAAGAATACAATAATGATATAAAGATAAATATTGGTAAACTTTGAAAGTGGGAGTTTGGAACAAAGTCACAAACTCTCTTTTGAGACATCTTTTTGCATTAAAAATTGTTAGGATCACTCATTTATACCTTAATGATGCGTAATCATTAGCACACCATCGTACCTAGAACCTTTGTATCTAGCACTCACATAAAATGGATGAAATTTATATCAAACTTGATGAATATAATCTTGCTTTTAATCCCTTATCTTAAATACATGTTGCTTTCCTTTATTTACATACAAGGAAAATGATCTCCCATTGAAAAATAAAGCCACCAATCTCTCAGAATATATGTTTTTCAATACGTCCCACGATTAGTAGCAATGATTACGTTTGATGAGCTCGAGAAACCCGTGACCAAGACGGAATGTTTTATGCTACCCCAAAAGCAGTGTCCTGGAGGATATATATTATAAATCAAGGATTTGATCAGCCCTAAATGAAGTGTGTGACCATGGACTGAATGACCAAAACCTGTTAGAAAGTGTTAAAAAGAAATATTCTCCAAAAAAAGAAAAGAAAAAGTGAGCATGTGACCATGGACTGCTAACAAAGAATGTTGTTTTATACTCATCAAGAAAATAATATCGATGAATGTTTTGGCTCAACCCTATATTAATTAGGTTGTTTGGATACGTGAGGAACCAATCAGTATGTTCTAACAAGGATACATGGCGAGGGTAAATTGTTATAATAGTCTATTGTAAGTCTTTATAAACCATTTTAAATTTTCATCCACAATCAATTTGGGACAAGGGTATTACAATCACCCCTCCTTTAGAACACGACGTCCTCGTCGCGGCCTAACTCATCGATCCACCGGCACCGGGAATCTAGAGGTGGCTCCCGTCATGTAGCACTTTGCCCCGCAGGTTCAAGAAGTGGTTCCCACACACGTGGCACTTTGCCCCGCAGGTTCAAGAGGTGGCCCCCCGTCGTGTAGCACTTTGCCCTTTTTAGGTTCAAGAGGTGGCTCACACGCACGTAGCACTTTGCCCCGCATAGCACTTATCTCTCAGTGTTGCCTGCCGGTGACCGGCTCTGATACCATTCTGCCACACCCCGGGCCCAGGCCCGCGCAAGCGCGATTGCACAATGGGCTCCTATAACAACTACTTCGTATTCGTCCTTGCTATACAAAAATGGTTAACCCAAGTTGCTATAATAGTCCACTGTAAGCCTTTATAAACCAATTTAAATTTTCATCCACAAAGTGCTACATGACTGGAGCCACCTCTTGAACCTGTAGGAGCCACCTCTAGATTCCCGGTACCGGTGGATCGATGAGTTAGGTCGCGACAAGGACGTCGCGTTCTAAAGGAGGGGTGATTGTAATACCCTTGTCCCACATTGGTTGTGGATGAAAATTTAAAGTGGTTTATAAAGGCTTATAATGGACTATTATAGCAACTTGGGTTAACCATTTTAGTATAGCGAGGACGGATACAAAGTAGTTGCTATAGGAGCCCATTGTGCAGTTGCGCTTGCGCGGGCCTGGGCCCGGGGCGTGACACTAGTAATGTGGGAGATTGCACCAAGATGATAGATCCCTTGTACACATGGTTCGCGGACACATTCGTGGAGGACATCCTAGCGAATGTTGTTCCAATTTCATTTTGTGGAACGGTAGTGTTATTGAGGTGAAGTTTTTTTAAATTAAAAATAAAAACGTTAGGATAATTTGAACAAATTATTAATAAAAAAATATTAAAAATATTGCACATCGGCTGTTCCGCAAGTGCCATGAAATCGCCATTATAGTTACTGCAACAGCTGTCGTTCCCGTTCCACGGTCATTTTTGCGAACCATGTACCGTGTAATCCATTTCCCCGATACGCTCAAATTTTTTGGAGAAGTTTAATTTACCATAACCATTTGTTAATTTTTGAACTTTCTTGTCATTTAGATTGTTATTTTTAGTCTCATCATTTCGAAATCTTCATTTTTCAACGACCTTTTATTTTCATGTTTCCATGGGACAAACATTGTGGACTCAGTTCCGCATTCACATCTTTAGCTAATTTGGTCCATAACCATGATGCCCTCTGATTGTGCAGCTCGGGGCCTCAGTTATTCCCACAGAATGAATTATTCTAGTTTTCAAATTCATCGAGATTCTGTGTCGACAGCAATGAACAGAAGCTGCATTAGATTTATTGGTACGATGAAGTACCACATGACATGGTTCGCAGAAACGGACCGAACTGCCGGAATGTACGTAGACGTGCCAAAGTTTAAAGTAGGTTGCTCTAGAAAGACGAAATCTTATCGGTGGCGCAGGACAAAGAACGGTGGAAGAGCGCGGCGCAGAATTCTGCAGATTTAATGTGTGTCTTTGTGTTTTTTGTTGAGGAAGAAGGAAAGAAGCTGGTTGTGTGCAGTGAGAGAGACGGCCATTTTTTAATTAAATAATATTAATATCTTAACTTTATAAAACACTAGGCATTAGGATAATTAATTGTACAATAATCATATTTTGCTCTACTATTGTAAATGAATATGCATTTATTTATTATTTATAATGAATTTATGTGATTCATATTTTATACATTAATATCTTTCTCTCTCATTTGAATATTGAACAAAATTTTTTTTGATTTTTCTATTTATTCCTATTAAATCCGGGTTTATAAATTTGTTTGCTTTAACAACTTCTTTCATTTTTGTTTTTTTATGTAATGATATGATAATGATAGATTTACTCGGGGAAATACTGCAGTAAATCCGATGTACTCAAATATTAGTTTATATAGGTGTTTGAGTACACCGAATGTACTATAATATTTCCTAATTTACATGTTAGCATGATATCATACGATGAAACAAAGTGTGTTATTAATAAATATCTATTATTATATTTAAAATACAAAATAAAAGTTTTTGTAAGAGTTTACCTGACACAAGTCAATTACCATGATTTTTTTATACAACATAATATTTAAATTTATTTTGAACAACATAATATTTAATTTTATATTTGATTAAAATTGACCTAACGGTTCAACCACCGATTAAGCATTTAAACTAATAACCCAATAATCTACTGTTTTGACTGTGTTAACATCCGAGTCGAGTTTAGAAACAAGTCATTCATTTATTTTTGATAAAATATTAAATTACGTTTAAAAGTCACTTATTATTTTATTAATGCAATTACCGTACCATTTTAATAACAATCTCAAAGTATTTTTATAAAATCATTTTATAAAAAGAAATCAATGTTTCTAGCCAATTTAAAATACTATTTTTAAAAATGTTCTACTTTACTAAACATTTTTTAATAACCTTGAATGTTTTAAAAAACCTAAATTACTCATTTTTAACCCTTTTTCCCATCTCAATTATTTACTACTATTAAAAATATATTTTGAGTTGGGTTATAATTATTAAATGAACCAAGAACTAATGAAAGAAGCCGTGAAAATGCTCAATGTGATTCTCAGCACAAACTTTGAAACAAATACGCCACCCACCTCCGATGTCCCGAAGCATTGAAATATCAACAAGAAGACCCAAAAAGACAGCGGTGCCATCACAACTGGCAGCACAATAAGGTACCGTGTGTCCGCCAGAGGCCTTGGCTGCTGAAATACGGGACACTCACACCAAAGAGAGGTGGTGGCTCGGAACTTCGACATAGCTTCTTTCTTCACAAATATCTCTGTTTATTTACATATATATAGTATCATCTGTATATATCTATATTAATGCTTATTTCTTCTGCTCTTCCCGTATCATTTGTCCGCTTCATTGTCGGAATGTTTCCACACGCGGCTCGTCGTTTTCCGCTTCGCCTTACATTTTTTCCTCTCTGCTTTCTCTATTTCTTTATAAAAAAGCATAATTGTTTTCATACAGATATATTCCGGTGATAAGTTCAACAAGATTCATTTCCAAACAAGTTAATTTACTAGATTTGAATCAAGATACATAACAATTTGGAAAACAAATAACAGAAATTAATTTTGTTAGAACTGAAATATGCCGATATTTCTATATTCAATATGAAAGAGACGAGTACTGGCAACCAGAGATTTCTAATTAGTTATATTATATTAGACATTCTTTGACTCTCATTCGTAAATTGTAAAGGGGAAGTTAAAAATTCTATAAAATATATATATATATATATATATATATATACATATATATATATATATATATATATTTTGAAGAAATTGGATGTGATGTCTAGAATTCGAATTTATATTGTATGGGTCGTTTGTGTGTGAACAACGGTTTGTGTGATGCCGCTCTTAAGACGGCGCTTTTAGAGGCGACATCTTATGACAAATATTTTTATATTTTTTTTTTAAAAAAAAAGCAGACACGTATAGCAAGATATTGTTCACACACCGTCGTTAAAAGTGACTTGCATTGGGGCGAGGGAGCCGAAGGTCCTTGAGGTCGTGCCATTTGCTTGGTGGGTTTTGAGAGTTCGCCGCAGTTTTTTAGAGCATAGTAGTAGAGGGGTGAAAGGAAGTGAAAAGATTACTTTTTTTAAAAAAAAAAACTTAAAGAGATATATTTGAAACTTAATGCTATTTTTTTAAATTAACTTAACTTAACTTAAGACCAAAATTCATCATGGTAAATTGTAGGAGGTCTTTTTAGAAAATTTCTCTTAATAAATAGTAACTTTGCCAAGAAATAATAGACAGAAACAACCCAAAACATAATTTTTAACTTTTTGGGGTGTTGCCATCTATTATGTTGACAAAATTAATTACTTTTTTCCTTCATATTTTAAACATAAATCAACCCTTTTACCTAATTTATTTATTTCACATCCTTTTTAGTTACTTTAACTATGTTACTTCTTGTTATTTTCATAATTTCACTACCTAAATTATTTTGAGATTTTTGTTCATTATTATATAATTTCGATTTATTTTATATTTAACAATATCAGATACCCCCGATAAAAATGTCCCGATCACCAAATGTATCCTTCACATTCCAAGACATAATTGTTAGAATACATGATGTTCCAACTCAAAAACAATTGGTAATGAGTGGAATAACGCATGTATCTTATAAAGAGCTAACCATATAAATTCTCAACGTGAGACAGCTCTGAACACGCCCCCTCACGTGTGTGACATTATATAAGTCAAACACGTGGATTGATAACGCGGGTGACGATGAGCATACATGCGGAATAATCAATCACATGAAGAATCTGCTCTGATATCATGTTAAGAATACGTGTGGTTCTAATTCAAAATCAATTGGTAATTAATGTAGTAACAAATATATCTTATAAAAAGCTAACATATCTTGTAAATTCTCAATGTTGAACAATCTCAGAATAGTAATAAAAAAATTCCCTTTTAAATTTCAAATTTAAAATATCAACCAGCATCAATAAAAATGAACTAGAAAACATTTATTTTCTTGATATAAAACTTACCAAAGATAATCAAACTAAATTCTTGACTAAGATAAAAAAGTTGGAGGCTTCCTAATGTTGGTTGCATGCTCAAAGCCATAAGCAATTTCAATCAATTTAGGCTCGTAACCTTTTAATCCACCAAAACATATGCCAACAGCCACTCCTTTGCTGTTATATGCAGCAGGAACACTTATGCCTGGAAATCCTCCAATTGCAAGTACACCAGCAAAACTAGGTCCAGTAGCCACCATTGCTTCAAGATTATACTCAACCATCAATTTTTCGAACCCGTTTTTCGTAAGATTTTCTAAGTTCAATATTGCTTTCTTCTCTATATCACCAATCCCATTCAGCTGCCAAAAAGACGTCCTGGACAAATTCTTTGATCATTTCCTGGAAAACCATGTGGATATATACATGTTTATACAATCTGTCTACACAAAACATTCGACTTTTTTAGGCCTTTTGTTCTACATGTATTGGCCATTTAGGCCTGCATACCAGTTCCGAGAATTGCTGATTGAAGGCTATGACATCTGCCACGGATCGAACGGGGAAATATACGAGCTGTTTAAGGTAAGAATTCAAAAGCTTGAATTCAGCTAAAAGGGCGGTTGCTTCACCACTTAAAGTGAAGTTTAATATTGTGCTGATATTGGATATTTCATGATTTCTGCCTGAAATTTTCATGAAAATCATGTCTGGACGCATATGTATTAAAAAAAACTTCGATAAAATTATGTAAAGTTTATAAGTTGTAGATGCAAGAATGGTCCTTTAACATGGACCTTAATGTTTCAAAATGTCTCTCAAACGTCTGCGCCACGAGATAATCCTTGAACTGAAAAAAATTGATCCCTAACTATCCCGAGTCGTCTCTTTCCTTTTAATCCGTTGGTGTTGAGAAATTGAGTGGAACCACCAACTGGAATGTATTCTGATGCTGCTCGGGTCGCTTCAGCATCGTTACAGTCGAACCCTACAATGACATCGAGAACATGAACTGCATCTGATATTGTCCTGCAAATAGGCCTATCGATCCAATGCAATGTAGATAAATTCTCCCAGTTAATGAAGTTAAGAAAAAGGTTTGAATAGAATGAGATAGAAAATATAACGCCAACTACCCTATAGTATCCTGTCTTGGACTAATTGGAACCACCCCTGCTCGTATCGTGAGATCAACTGTTGGTTTGATGCCGACTACTGCATTTAAGCCAGAGGGACAGATAATGGAACCATCGGTCTCGGTTCCCAATGATACTGCCACCATGTTAGCTGCCACAGATATTGCTAATCCGGTACTTGAACCACAAGGATCAGCAGACAAAACATAAGGATTCTGCAAGGTAAAAAACATGTTCCCGTCACATGTTTTTGAAACTGTAGGATATCCGTCTCACATCAGATTATAATGTAATAGTCTTTCTAGCAACTAACAATTTTGGCAAAGATTGGACAGATACGAAACAGTTGCTATTGAAACCCAGTACTTTTGGGTCTGGGGTGTGATAGAATAACAACATACATAGTCACCGGCAGGAACATTAGGATTTAAATGTTACCTTGAACAAAGTGTTGTGTGTGTGGGAGGTATTTCTTATGCCTGCAGAGTAAAGTGCTATTCACATCAGAGTCGACTCATTGTAATATTATTGTCCCTTGGAAGAAGAGTGTCAATGGTTTCATAGGTTTATGCAATGGATTCTTCCAACAGTTTAGTTTAACCATTTCTATACAGCTGTGGAATCGAGATAATTATTAGCAGAACTCATTGTGCAAAGATTTGCTTGTACAGATCAAGGGTCAGGGGTATGAGACGTATGTCAGAGACAAGAATGTTGAAACAGAATATACCTTTCCTTGCCCACCTCTGGCACTCCAACCATTTGGGGCATGGAAGGATCGAAAGTTAGCCCATTCACTCAAACTAGCCTTCCCGAGAACTATAGCTCCCACGCCCCTCAACTTCTTCACCACTCCAGCATCCTGAGGCACGACAGATCCGAGCAATGCTAATGACCCCGCGGTCGTGTTAAGCCTATCCTTGGTTCCGATATTATCTTTTAGCAGGATTGGAACACCGTGCAGCCCGTTGCAATAACCGGGCTTATTGGTCTGCCTTTCTTGACCAGCCTTGTCTGCTAAGTAAAGTGCATTAGGGTTCACCTCAATAACCCCTTTAAGAATGGGATTGAGCTTCTCGATTTCGTCCAGGTAGAGTGTAACAAGTTGCTAGAAGTGAGCTGGTTTTGCTTGAAAGCTGCCTGAAAATCTTGAACCGTGGCTTCCTTCATAGAAATTAGAGCAACAAGTGCATCGTTGTATGGATTTAAACATCCTAATAAAAGGAAAGAAATGAAGTTGGGTAATGAAAGACAGGATTGCTGCTTCATCATGTTTTTGGGGTTGACTTATTCATACTGCATTGTATAAAAAAAAAAAAAACAAGAGTTTCTGACGATTTCCTTGTGTTTGTCAACTAATTAGCTTGTTATATAGCGACCGAGGAACATTTTAAGTTTGGCTTCAGGGATTTTAGATGAATTTATCCTTTTTATTTAGCTAAATTTTGTAATTATAACTTATGGAAATTTTGTAATTATAATTTATGGAACTAAATAAAATAGTGGGTGGCATGTATTAGTTACTACTTGATTATGAAATCTAGGCATTGATCCTGCACAATTTATGATTTAAAAACTAACTAATAACGAAATATACCAAGTGGTAAGGTTAGTCAATGGAAAAATATACCAAGTGGTAAGGGCAACTCCAATCCAAGGTTTTTCTTGCATCAAACGCCATTTTGGCGTGAAAATCTCTTCCCAACCCAGCGGCATTCGCTGCGGTTATTATTATGTTATTCTATTGATTTTAATTTATTTAATCATTTTTTTCAAAAAAAACTAATTAAATTTGATGATTTTATGAATAATTAAAATCGTAAATAATAAATTGGTAATTAATTATTTATAATAAATTTATAAAAATTAGATTTATTGTTGATTAAATGACATAAAATATGTTAAAAATTACGAAATTAAATTATTCATGATGTTTAAACACACAATTAATTTTGAAAAAAAAATATTTTGCAATGAAACAAGAATCATGTAGAAAAGACGTAGAATAAAATGGTTGAATAAAATAATTATTATAAATGAAATTAAAAGGAATATTATAAGGAATATTCCTTTTGAAGTAAAGTTTGGAGTAGATGGGTTGGAGATGAGTTTTGTGTTTGGTGCAGAAATTGCACTATTTTGGTGCAAAACTTACACTAAAATATAATTTTGGGTTGGAGATGGCCTAAGGTTAGTCAATGGAAAAATATACCAAGTGGTTAGATTGGTCGATGAGAAAATCAATTTCTTAAATATTTCTTTTACCAATTCTTCCCTCAGTTTATAATAGGGGTAGTTTTGTATAATTTCAAATGTACTATGAACATAATTAGTGGTGGTAGTACTAGGTAAAACTCAATTGACTTGATTTATTTCTTAAACTTAGTCCTATGTACCTCTTTTTGGCTGATTTCAATTACTTAGCATCATTCAACAAAACAAACAACAACAACTAAGTTTTTAATCTCAAACAACAACTAAGTTTTTAGTCCCAATAAATTGAGGTGGGCTACATGAACAATAGAGATAATTAAGTCGGTCAGAAACGTGCGTCAGTCTTCTCCAAGCGCTTATATCGATCATAATATACTCATTATTCCATTGAACTCCAAGTCTTTGTGTATGAATTTGAGTCATGTCGTCGAATGCTTCTTTAGCAAAGATCATCAAACTAAATTTTTGACTAAGGTAAAGATGTTGGAGGCTTCCTAATATTTGTTGCTTGCTCATATGCAGCAGGAACACTTATGCCTGGGAAACCTCCAATTGCAAGCACGCTAGCAACACCAGGTCCCGCAGTCACCAATGCATCAAGATTATACTCGACCATCAATTTTTCGAACCCGTTTTCATATGATATTCTAAGTTCAATATTGCTTTCTTCTCTGCATCACCAATCCCATTTGCAACTTCGGCTGCCAAAAAGATGCCCTGGCCAAATTCTTTGATCATCTCCTGCAAAACCATATCGGTATTACATGTTTATAGGATGTTTATACGATACATTCGACTTTTTTAGGCTTTTGTTCTAAATAAATAGGCTATTTAGCCTGCATACCAGGTCAGAAAATTTCTTATTGAAGGCTATGACGTCTGTCAAGGATCGGACGGGGGAAGATACGAGCTTTTTAAGGTAAGAATTCAAAGAGTTCTTGAATTCTGCTAAAAGGACGGTTGCTTCACCACTTTGGATGTGTTTGCGATTGCTTATTCAAAGCACTTCTATGTTGCTTTTGCTTAAAGTTGGAAAAAGTTGATTTTAAGCAAAAGCATTGAGTGTTTGTTATTTAAATAAAAAAGCAGCTTAATAAACTTAAATTAATTACGAAATTGCCACAAAATAACTTAAAGCAGTCAAAAGCATGTCATGACCTGTTTCTCTGCTTCTGCTTTTTTCTGCTTATTTTTAGAGAAGCAATAGCAGAACCAAACAAATAAAACACCCAAAAACTGCTTTTTTTATCTGAAAAGCAGATAAGCAGTTTTCATAAGCAATTGCAAACACCTACTTATGGAGTGTTTGTAATTGCTTATTCAAAGCACTTCTACGTTGTTTTTACTTAAAGTTGAAAAAAGTTGCTTTTAAACAAAAACATTTAGTTTTGCTATTTAAATAAAAAACAGCTTAATAAATTTCAATTAATTACAAAACTGCCACAAAACAACTTAAAGCAGTCAAAAGCATGTCATTACCTGCTTCTCAAATTCTGCTTTTTTCTGCTTATTTTTAGAGAAGCAATAGCAGAAGCACGAAAATAAAACACTCAAAATCTGCTTTTTTTATCTGAAAAGCTGATAAGCAGTTTGTAAAAGCATTTGCAAACACCCACTTAGTGAAGTAGGGTTGCTTAACGGGTCAATCCGACCCAAACCGAACAGGAACCGACCAGTTTCGGATTCGCTAATTTTGGAACCGGTCCGATCTGGTAAGGAACCGGATCTGATCTAGTTCCGGGGCTACCAGTTCCGGGTTTGACCCGGAACCGGTTTTTTTTTGAATTATTATTATTTTGTTCAAAATATCAAGGAAAATTGTTGCTCGGAGGATTCGACCATCGTCTCCTACTCTACAACTCTAACTAATTGAGCTAATGGGCCTTTGTGTTTGTAAATTAACCTCAAATATATTTATCTAAATTTTAAAAAAAAATTAGTTTTTTTAAAATAATGGATCCGGTTCCGGTTCAGCATGGAACCGGATCCGTTTAGTCCGGAAGTATAAAGATACTGGTTTTGGAATGGTAGAACCGATCCGGATAGGTATCTTATCTGTTCAGGACCGGTTCGGAACCGGTTTCGAACCGGGCTAACCGGTCCGGTTTTGGGCCGGGTCCGGATTAACCCGGCCTGTTAAACAACCCTAAAGTGAAGTATAATATTGTGCTGATATTGGATACTTCAAGATTATCCACCAAGATTGCACCTTTCTTCCTGAGGATTTTGGTGGTGTTGGTTCTGTTTATTTAAATAGAAGGATATAATCAGTTTAAATAATTGTGAATAAATTATACTTGGAAAATACAAAACAGTAAACTTACAGCAACAATGTAAAACTGTAGAAAACACAACAGAAAACTGGAAATGAATCTGGACGAGGCCACAGCAAGTTGTGTGCTCGTAAACTCAAATTTGCTCGCCTAAGATTCTGGCCTCCTGGACAAGTGAGTTCCAAGGTACAACGCCAAATCACCAGTGTTCGGATTGAAGCAGAACTTCGAACAGAATCTTTCGAACACTAATAGTGTGTAGCACTCTCAAACAAAATGTGTTATATGTATGAATGCAGATTTTCGGATTTAAGAAAACAATAGAGTTGGAGCAGCTTATATAGCTGAGCAGTAGACCTCCCAAAGGTCTCATAAATTAAGTGTAATGCTTAGTGGGGTAGATGAAAAATCTCAAATACTTAACATCAGATTAATACAGATTTAAGTTTCACATCTAAATCTGAAATCAATTCTGCAGGTATGTGAAAAATCTCAAACTTAATACTCAGCAGAATGTGAAAAGTCGGGTAGGTGAAATGTCATTTTAGAAATCCGAGTAGTAAAAAGATAGGGCTGCCTTCGCGGCAGCGGCGAGACGAGCGGTCGGACGAACGGCGCATGAAGGGCACCCATCTTTTCTACTTCACTACACTCTATTGATTTGTTTCTCAATATAAACAAAATATAAGTGTCTCAAAATTTCAATATGGGATTTCTTTCATCTAATTGACTATTCATAATTAACTTACCAAATTTTGTTCTCGTTAACAGAATTATTGGGCTTTTATTTAATAATCCCAATAGGTGGAAACTAATCACATCACTTTTCGAATTTTCAAAAACTTGATAACATTATGTAAAGATTATAATTTATGGAATACAAAAATGGTGCTTCAATATGGGCCTTAATGTTTTGAAAAGTCCCTCGAACGTCTGCACGACAAGTTTATCAGTGGACTGAAAGAAGGGATCCCTCACTATCTCCAATCTCTTTCCTTTTAATCCACTGGCATTGAGAAATTGAGTATAACCACCATACGGAATGTATTTTGATTCTGCTCTGGTTGCTTCATCATCGTTATAGTTGAATTGTAGTTAATAGTGGAAATAAAGCACCAATATATCACCAGATTGAAATCAAGATTATTGATCTTGAGTGCAGCACAAACAAGATTGGTAAAACATTATTAATCAACCAACATGTATTAAAATATATACTACACATGCATCTATCAGAATTAAAGAAAGTAAAGACAACGAAGAACACCGGATTTAAGTGGTTCACGGGAGGCACCATTCCATAGATCACAAGTTAAGATACAAGCAATGTTTATACTAGGATTCTCTCAGAATTCACTGTTATGTTTTACAATGAAATTCTCACAAGAAAACTTGATTGCTCCTTATCGTGTTGATCTTCTCAGCAAGTTCCGTGTTCTTAGCCCTTCGAGTCTGTTCTCCAGTTGATGGCTTCTCTTCTATTTATAGAGACTTGCTAAGTATCCCCTTCAACTGCTTCTCTTGACCAGCTCAACCAGTTTCCAGTTGAGTCCTACCCCAAACTAGCCATTGGACCTTGGACACTCCTAACTGCCTCTAACTGCTTCTTGATGACTCTTAACCACTTGCATAAACTTGCTTGATTCAGTTGTGATCTGGTTGAAGCAAATAGACATGCAATCACACGAATCCTACAATGGCATCGAGAACATGAACTGCATCTGATACTGTCCTGCAAATAGGCCAATCAATCCAAACCGATTCAGGTAAATTCTCTAACGAAAAGATTAATCTGTTTGAGTAGAATGAATTTGAAAAAATAACACCAATGTACCCTATAGTATCCTGTCTTGGACTAACTGGAACCACCCCAGCTCGACTCGCGAGGCCGACATGCCTACTACTGCATTTGAGCTAGAGGGACAGATTATGGAACCATCAGTCTCGGTTCCCAAAGATACTGCCACCATGTTAGCTGCCACAGATATTGCTGGTCCGCTACTCGAACCACAAGGATCAGCAGACAGAACATAAGGATTCTGCACGGTAAAAAAACATAAGTTCCATCACATGTTTCTGCAACATAACGCTGTGCATGAAACTGTAGTATAGCCGTCTCACATCGGATTCATAGTTTTAATGTTTTTTTTTCCTTCTAAAAATGTATAAGAACTATTTTCATAAAACATTTACAAAATAGTTAGCAGTGGAATGGAACCTATTATGCAAAATCTAACTAATGCGTGCTCATTGGTCTAGGATGTAAGAGAATAACAGCTGAGATGGGCACCGCCAAGATCATTAGGAATTCTGCAGAACAAATTTTACTTGTGTAGGAGTCAAATGGTCGTAATATTCCTGTCCCCACATATGGCCGATTGTAAAAGAGCATAAATGGTTTAATAAGTCTATGCTATGTATTATTTTCTCTACTTGGTTTAACCATTTTATAAATTGATGAAAATTTCGAAATAGTTGTTAGAAGAACTCATTATACAAGGTTTTCGCTTGCACGGATGGAAGATAAGGGGCATTAGCATTACAGAGACAAGAATATTGGAACAGAATATACCTTTCCTTGACCACGGCATTCCAACCATTTGGGGCAGTTAAGGATCGAAATTTAGCCAATTCACTCAAACTAGCCTTCCCGAGAACAATAGCTCCTGCTTCCCTCAACTTCTTCACCACTCCTGCATCCTGAGGCACAACAGCTCCGAGCAATGCACATTACCCCGCAGTCATGTTAAGCCAATCCTTGGTTCCATCATTATCTTTTAGCAGGATAGGAACACCATGCAGCCCGTTGCATGAACCGGGCTTCATGGCCTGCCTTTCTTGATCAGCCTTGTCTGCTAAGTAAAGTGCATCAGGGTTCACCTCAATAACCCCTTTAAGAATGGGATTGAGCTTCTCGATTTCCTGAAGATAGAATGCAACAAGTTGTCTAGAACTGAACCGGTTTTGCTTGAAAGCTGTCTGAAAATCTTGAACTGTGGCTTCCCTTAAGGAAATTGCAGCTGCAAGCGCATTGGTGTATGAAACTAAACATCCTAAGAAAATGAAAGAAATGCAGGCAAGTAATGATACAGAATATTGCTGTTTCATTGTTGATTCCCCGATATTATCCCGTTGCCGGATCCAAACTCTATATGTTCGACCCAATCTCATAAGATATTAGGGATCATTCTACCAAAGCCAATATGCTCTGGCCCATTTTCCCTGATCAAAGGCACACTTAACTTTAATTAAAGTGCCCATTTACAAAAGCCCATTTTACAAAAACTAAAGATGAATAAAACAATAGGTTAGGGCGGAAGGAAGGGGGCTGCTTGATCGCCTCTTGCTGGCTGCTACCCTTCTCCCACATTTCGATTTTATTGCCTTTTTCTTCCATTCTTGTATCAAAAAAACAACTATTGTAAATTCTCGGTATTATAGTGAAGATTTATACAGGACTAGGTCCCGTGGTTTTTCCCTCGAGGTTTTCCACGTAAAAATCTTGGTGTTCTATCTATTTATCGCATATAAATTTATTGTTACAAATCGAACCAAAAACAAGGTAACAATTGTGTTCTTAGAGTTTACTTGTTCAAACTACAACGTCCTCCACATGTATATGTAGGGGCAAACTCGAGATTTAAAAATACTATGTTTTTGCTACGTTTGGAGTTGCGTTTTTAGAGAATTAAGTACAAAATTTGTGGCGCTTGCATCCAAGTATTTGTTGTATATCATTCTTGTTACTTGATTTGTCTCCCTCAATGATGTCAATACATGTCTAAAATAACCAAGTCAAATTGAAAGAACAAGAATCGCCTGACCATTTTCCTTATGTCTGCCGACTGATTTTGATTGTTTTGGTTGTCGAAATTTAGTAATTGTAATGTATGGAATTGAACAAAATAGTGGTGGCTTTAGTTAAACTCATTAAGGAGACATACGTAGGCTCTTTGCCATGGTACTATATTAGAACTGCAAAGCCAAACTATGTGGATGGGTCATTTGACAAATCATAGTCTCCAGATTTTGTAGTAAAAATTTTGATTCATTATCTTGGCTAGCTTTTTTCCACCCTTTAAACATGTTTCTTTACTGTAAAAAATAGTCTCCCACCAAATAGAAAGATTGTGCAAACGAAAATGAAACTCCCACTAAATCGACTAAGGCTTGTAAAGGGATAAAACTATATTCTTCAATGTTCATGTTACTAATCGAGATAAACAGAAGGGGTGTGAAAACTCAAACGTTATACAATATATAATATCAGGCAAGATGGATCTGAACTAATTGTCCAATCCTCCTTTTATACATCAGACTAAATATTGACGCAACGGATTAAGTATTACTAGATCATGAAACATTTACACAGATTCAACATACTTTATGATTTTAAGCATTTAAAAGAATCAAGCGACAATTTACGCTCATATAGTAAAATTAATAGCATGTATACTCCTGTGATTTGTAAATACATATTTTACTCATGTAGTTTGTAAATATATATCATACTTTGGTTTTGCAAAATTTAGTATGACGCCCCCCTTATACGTCATACACTAATGTGATGTTTTGCACCTATTTTCAAACCAGAGGAAATAAAATATCTATTTTCAAATCATATGGGATAAACTGTATTTCAAACCAAATGTATGTAAATACAATCAGATGCACCATCCTTGTACAGCTTTCTTGAATTATTTCGAGGGGAGAGAGCAATTTTTTTGTTGCAAGTTTTACTGTCCCATAATCCAAAAGCTATAGTTGTGCAGCAGTGCTACGGAGTAATAATTATAATTTTTTGTTTTTTTACTTGAGTTGATCTTAGCCGAGCGCCCCTTCAAAGTGCAATGAAGGTCACACGCCTAGGCCATGAGCTTTCTTGATCGCCCATTGACCCCGTCCAGGTAAGTATGAGTAAATAATAATTATAATTATAATCACAACAATTTCCAGAGTGAAATTCAAGTATAAAAGCATCAAAGTCAAGGGTGAAATTCCATTTATGATTTGTTCGATTTCTGAACATCAGTTCCAGACTCGAAACCAATAAAGAACACAATCTGAAGGGAAGCAGATAAAATTAAACAGTGTGAAGAACGATAAAAACACCCCAATAATCTACTTGTCACTAACCAAAATCGATCTTAAATCATGTCTTGCAAGTTTATCAAAACAATAGAACACCGAAAAATGTATAAAAAGAAAAGCTCTCTGATTTAAATATTCATGCCAATCCCAATTCCTTACATCCGAGTATCTTCTTCTTCAGTATGCTCATTTTCAGATTTCTCAGCAGCTCCATTTGCAGCTTCTTCAGCTCTACATATATGGTGCTAATGTCAGTGCACGGTAGTTTAGGACCACACATTTAAGGTAAACAATATGTGTATGAAGTTCAAGATAATATCACATAAATCTCCTATTTTCTTGTCAAAAATCTATGAGGTCCTCGAAGCCAGCTCTGATATTTCTTGACGTATTAATGAGGAAGCTTATTTTGAAATTCTTTAAAAAACATCTAAATATGTGGATAATAAGAATCAAATCAGAATGCAGTGGGAATGCACAAAATAAGATCAATAAAAACACACAATATGCAAATAAGACGATCCACCGATAACTGGTGATGGCCACCTCCTTTCTTTCATTAGATCGCGGTAAATTTAATTGAACAACGGCTAGTTGAAAGTATCGTCATTGTTGACCTATGAATATGCATCCGCGGGAGGGTTAGGGGGCATATCAAATCCGTGGAATGAATGGACAAGAGCCATATTCCTCCTATGAGACACAAGCTATGATAATGGAACCACCAACTAGTTACACAAAAGTAAAGTCAAGTAAGTTGTCTAGATAACAAAGCTGGGGACGTGTCGGGGAAGGGAAACTAATGAACACTCCATGATTATTCTCACATCTTCTAAGCTGTGGTGCTACATAGTGACGGAGCCTAAGAAGTCCTAACAGGCAGCCAAGTACATCAAGTTAACATGACAAAAGCCCATATATACAGAAAGGCAAGTGCACAAATAAAACTCAAAACCACTTTACAAAAACATACCAGATTCTGACTATTAAACCATTTCAATCAAGTTATTAATCAACATTCAAAAAGAATATAAATAATACAGTAGTACTAAAAACTAAAGTAAAATTCATGGCCGAAAGCACCACCAACCTCTCGGGTGGAGAATCAACAGCCTCGGGCTTTCTCCAAGCCATCTCTCTCCCCTTTCCACCCCAAAAGCTCCTCTTCCTATCATCATCAGCTGCAACATCCTTAATCTTCATCGACTCGAGCTTCTCCTCAGTCGCCTTCACATCTTGTCCCATTTCCTTCAACACCTCCTCCCTCGGTCTCGCCTCTCCGAATGGATTACTCCCCTTGGATTTCACACCACCCTTAATCTCAGAACCCTTCTGCCCATTATCCACAGGTAGTGTTCTTGGCTTCAAATTCAACCTCGGCCTACTGCCACTTCCAGTACTCTCCTCCTCTCGTTTACGCCCCCATGTCTCCGAGTCGGTACCGTTCGATTCAAAAACCCCTCTTCTTTCCCGCAAACTATCAAATGCTCCGCCAGACTTCCTCCCCTCGCCCCAATTACTCGAATCCGATCCAAAACTTTCTCTTTTCTCATACCTCCTCGTCTCCGATGGAACAAAACTCTTGTTCGCAGCCCAGTTATCCGAATCATCCGCTCGAGACAGCGAATCCGTGAAAAACACACCTCTTTCCTTCCTCTCGAATCCATTATTCGAGGATGATTTCTTACCCGCCCCCCAGCTATCACTCTCATCAGCCCTAGATGGCTCGAATTCACGGCTATGATCCCGATTGAAGCTTCCCTGTCGACTCGCCTGCTCGTCCCTGTATCCGTAAGATCTGAATCCACCCCCGAGCTTGTTCCGCTCGAGTTCTTCCGAAGAACGCTCACGCGGACCCGTGGGGAGTAACGAAAGTTCATCGAGAGTCAAACCCTTTGGAGCCTCGGATCGAGCCGGCTTACCAGTACCATATGTGGCAAATTCTTGAAGAGATATCGTCTGGGGTTTCTTCTTTTTCGTTTTCGTGGACGCAGCGGTTGCGAGTGAAGGAAAATCCACCGTTTCGGCTCCTTTGTTGGTGCCAACTTCTTGATTGTGTTGCTGGAGGAGCTCCGCCTCGTTCTCCTCGGAATCCAAGGCCCAACCCCCTGGTTTAGCCCACGCGCTCACTGCCGCCGCCATTCTGCTATACTTATTTCTCTCAAAAAACTGCGTTTCGCAAAAGTTTCGTGAAGATTTTGTGGCGTTCGTTGAACGCAAGGAACCGCTTATATACAACGACACACGTGGTTTTGTAATTTTGTTATTAATTAATTAGACGATGAAATTGAACGGTGAATGGAACATATAAATTTATGGAGAACCCTAATTTCATATTCTTCCTTTCCATATAGAATAACATAAATAGTTCCTTATTTATAAATTTTAATAATATAACTAGGTAACCATATTTTTTACCTAATATAATATATGTTATTATCCATAACATAGTGTAGGATCAAGTGTTTTTAAATATTTTATTCGACAAATAATTCGAATTTAATAATTAAAATTGAGTGAAAAATCTCAATATGGAAACTGATGACAAGTGGAACATTCCGTACCCATTTAACAAAATTGATAGATATACTTTACATATGTTAAGGGCACTACCCTTAATGGCATAATCAAACAAACCCTTAAAATAGGTTTCATTGTTGCTGTCCTTAAGGGCACTGCCCTCATGGGCATCATCCACCATTCATTTAGAATCTTTTTTTCTTTTTTAAAAAAAGATTCTAAATGAATGGTGATGATGCCCCTAAGGGCACTACCCTTAAGAGCATCATCAAACAAACCCTTAAAATAGGTTGCATTGTTGCTGCCCTTAAGGACACTGCCCTCAGGGGCATCATCCACCATTCATTTAGAATCTTTTTTTCTTTTTAAAAAAAAGATTCTAAATGAATGGTGATGATGGCCCTACGGGCACCACCCTTATGGGCATCATCAAACAAACCCTTAAAATATATGGTTATTACAACTGTATCGTTTAAACGATATTTTTTTAATGGTTTTTTTCTTTTAAATAAAGAACAAAATTAAAACTTAAAAGGTTATACATATGTATACTATATTATAAAGGAAGAGCAACACATAATAACTATATTGGTCTCTTGGTATGTTTTTATATATTCTTCCTAAAATACACTTATATAAATAATTATCTCCAATATTTTGATTTTATTCAAATTTTCTAAAATCATTTATTTCATCTAATTAGTAATGTACCATATTGTTTTAACTATTTTGAATTTTAAAAATATATAATAATTACATATTTATATTGTAATTATATACCATATAATAATTTAATAATATTTTATAAAAACTTATACGTGCACACACCGCGTGCCAAAAATCACTAGTATATAATTAAGCCAAGAGCTTCTAACTCAATTGGCACCAAAAATTCTCACGTCTCCCTATGTGAGAGATCTCTGATTCCTTGCTTTTAGTATTGTTTTTTGCCTAAAAAACAGTAAAATCAGAAGAATTCAGTCCGGTGCATGAGATGCTTTACTTTTTTTGGAAAAAAATTCTCAATGTCCGAATTGGTTTTTTGGACTTTTCAGAAGAATCTTGCGCGATAAGTAGATTACACGAGTTGAATGGCATGTTTGCTTTGGACACAGACAGACACACACATGTTGCAGCCATCAATTTTCTCTCAAACAGTATAAGTTTGGTCGCTCCTCAATGTTGGTTTTCATTCCCCGGCGTCGGATCCATACACAACAAAAAATAAACAGTAAACAGATCTAGACCAGGGACGGAAGATTGCGTCTGATTCATATATAATCATGTGTAAATATCAAATATAAAAACACGAAAATATATTACAGTTCACCGACGTGAATCTGACAGCGGCGATTCTCAAGTCCAACCAACCTGGCCAGATCTACAAGCACAGGACCAGTGCTAGTGTGATGTCGGCTTTTCTATGAGAGTGAGTGTATTGAGTGGAATCAAATTAACCCTATACATGATGTTATATTTATAGTGGTAATGAGATAGCTAATTGGCCTAGGGTCCATAAAGCACATCATACCAACGTTTGACTTGCTGGACATTTATACTAACACTCAATATATTAAATATTTTTACTGAAATATGTAGAAGGTTGTTATGGAGGGACATCATTTGGCATGTTTGATTTATCCACTGTTCCTTTGGATTTATACTATTACCCTATTCATGTTGTACTTTTCCTTTGACTGTTCCATTGGGTTGAGATCTTTATTGTTGGTACCTGATTGTAGCGGATTACAAGAATGAAGCAGAAGTCGGGAACGCATTTGCAGAAGCTTTTCAAGAACGACTTGAAGAGGGTAGGATCTTTTCATAACTACCAAGGCTAGTTGCCATGGAACTTCATTTATGATCGCTCCGTACACAGCCTTCTGGACATAAAATTAAAAACTTGTGTAATTGCTTGCAGCTTTGGAACTCCGACCATGGCCATGTCACCGAGGGAGGCCTGTAAGGACAGTCTTAAGAAACTACGCCTGGATTATCTGGATTTGTACCTTGCACACTTTTCGGTTGCCACGAGGCACACGGGTATGCTTTTCATCTGTGATACTGTATCCACTGCCGTTGTTGGAATTTTGTTATATTTGGCTAGATATTCACATATTAGTTCCGACATGCCGTTTGTATGTATGGAGGACTTGTGAAGATGGAGGATCTTTTCATAACTACCAAGGCTAGTTGCTATGGAAGATTTGAAATCAAAAGGATTAGTGCGAAGAATTGGGATCAGGTAACTCTAATCTTCTCTCTTTTCCATGTTACTCGCCTTTTCAATGTAGTTTTTAGTTGGTTTGAGCACTGGGAAGTAATGAATTACTGGTTTTACTTCTCTTCTCATGCACGAAAATAATAAAAAAAGGATAAGTTTGAAAACTTAGAAGTAGCTAAAAACAATCAAACGCTCCAACTAAGATGCTTTCTTGTTTGTTCCTTGGAAATGAGAGTCAAATTCAAAATCATCCCCGATATCAAGTGATGTTCAACTTCATCACCGTCTTTGACAACAAGACTTTGATCTAGTTGAGTTCGAGTCATCCCCATCTCTTAAAAAAACTTTTTTTAAAAAAAGAAAAAATAACTTCATCTCCGTCTTTATTTGATTAACACAATTCCATGTATACTTGTTTCTCTACTAGTAATTACCCTCGTCTAATCCATTTACAATAAATACTTTTGAAAAAAAATGCAATTTAATCCTTCATTTATAAATAGTTGATAATATGATTGTTATGGATTATCAAATGGACGAACATTTTTTTTAAGAATATATATACACACACATACATACATGAGGTGAAATATAGGAAAAAAAGTTCTTAAATATCATAAGAATTGGATATAATTTCTAGTGATACAACTAAATATAATTGTGTCCTCATTTTTACATGATAACAGTAACGTTAATGGAGCAGTAATCAAATTCAATAATTTAACAAATTTTTAATACACTCAAAAGTTATGCTTTGATTAAGATCAATACCAACAACATTATTTCAGTAAAGTCAACTTCAAAATACATTTTCATATAAATTTTGAGTGACTAAAAAACTACATTAACAATATTAATCTACATATGTTTATAATATAGATTTACAAGTTGTAGAATTTCAAAGAACGCAAAACAAATTGTATGCCTAACTTCACTAACTTTTTTCTTTTTTGAAGAGAACTTCACTAACATTTTTAATCATATTAGAATTAATAGGCAGTTATTGAAAATAGATCCCTTCACGGATGATTTGAATGACACAAACCTTCTTATGCCTCTGGGATTTGAAAGTACATGTTAAAATATCAATTACACCATTGATGTAATAAAATGTACCTAAATAATAACATGGTGGGTAGTTTGCACCTAAAGAATAACACAGCATGATAAGATGCACATAAAGAATAATATATGAGGTAATCTGCACCTAAAATTAGAAAGCCAATTTGACAGAATTTTACCCTATGACAATTTACCCGCCGTGGTTTCGGTCAGATGTAACTTACCCCCTGTGTTTACGATCAGCTGCACTCCAGTGGTATTGGAAATAGGCAGCATGTCCTGTGCGGTTTGTGAGTAGGTGCAAAACACCCCTAGTTAAATTCGTCTCGACAAGCCAAAAAAATCTGAAAATTGTAGAGATATGGTGAGCTATATTTTACAAACGAGGGGGTAAAATGCATATTTATAAATCACATAGGGGTAACATGCCTATTTACGATACTACATATGGGGAAATTGACACTAGCTCCATTAAAATCATAAAACATAAACTTATTATGCTACTTCGACATCCAATCCCCTATAATTATTTATCTAATAATTATCTTATTTCTAGGGTAAATTTAAATGTACCCTATAAATAAGCCTTGAAATATGAAATTGAGCAAGCAAATTGAAACGAATCTCTATTGAAGAAACTCTTTCTAAGCTAAAATGAAAGACGAAACTGCTGTTCTAGAATTGGAGGACCAGTCTGTATAGTAAGCAGTACTTTGCATGATCTTGAAGCATGCTTCAAGTTCTCTCCTTTGATCCTGGTCAACATTTTGGTCATTGATATCTTCTTTTACTGGCCTGTATGTTCATTGAGACGTAGTGAGTTGAAACACCATTACAAGTCACATGAGACATTTAATAAATTATACATCTGTTAACCTTCAAGGAAATACAAACCCTGTAGCCTATGGTCTTCGAAGATTTATTAATTTTCACCAATTCCTTCTGTCATAGTTCCTATCCAATAAATGCATGGGACATTTTCAAGCATAGTGGAGTTCTGGGAAAAATTGCACGATGGCAATTAACAGAATATATCTATCTAATTAAAATTCCGTTGTTTGCTCTTTCTCTTCAACAAGTTTTGTATCACCTGTGAAAGCCCTTTATGTGTATCAGTCAATCCTAATATGTAAATGTCTTGTGAATGTTACATTACTTGTATAGACAAACTTTTTGTTCCAATGCTGGATCATTGTTATGTGTGCAGCAACTATGACGTACATAACCCGAGACTGCTTAGCCTATGCCAAAGTGAAGCCCGCTGTGAATCAGATTGAAACACATCCTTATTTCCAACGAGATTCTCTTGTTAAATTCTGCCAGAAACATGGTGTTTGTGTTACAGCACACAACCCTCTCGGAGGCGCTGCAGCTAACACTGAATTGTTTGGTTCAGTATCATGTTTGGAAGACTCAGTTCTGAAAGTACTTCTACCTTTATCTTATTTTAACATTGCACAATCTTTGTTATCCACTAGTTGATTAATCACTTTTCAATTCTGCTTCTGTTTGTCAGGGTCTTGCCAAGAAGTATAATAAGACTCTGGCTCAGATTGTTCTTCGATGGGGTATCCAAAGAAACACAGCCTGTCATACCCAAAATCCAAATCATCAAAACCCGATAGATTGGAAGAGAATTTTCATGTATTTGACTTCGAGCTTACTGAAGAAGATGTGGAACTGATCAAGGGTGTGGATCGTGGTTATCGAACCAATCAACCTGCCAAGTTTTGGGGCGTAGATTTGCACGCATGAGTTGAATTTGTAGTTGATATTCTACGTTGTGATCTTGTCAAAATAACATAAATTGTGATTGTTGAGCTATTTGAAGTATTTTATCTCTTTCCATCTGAATGGTGCATGAACAATATGTGATTCACTCCTGAAACAGAGAATGACATTACCTTTTCATGTACGTAGAGTTGCTTGTACGTGTTCGCGTTACGTATGCGTGTGTGGATTTCTTAAATATGTTACAAAACATGTTTCTTTTCTCAATGATTTGGCGAGGAAAGATTGCACTGCTTTGGGGCCAGAAATTCATCTTATCACGTAGATCTTTAGTTTTTGCAAGAATTTGACCAAATTTAAAAAACATGGTTGGTTATCGAATGGTAAGAAATTCTATATATTTCAAGTACGGTCTCAAGTAATATTTTCTAGGTAGAAAAGAAAATTATTGAGAGCTTACCCTTAATAGGTTTAAACCCGTTAGCCGATAAGAGTTTGAATTAGTTTTCGACTCGATGTGGTTCAAGAACTTAGGAGGTTTAGACAAAAATAAAAATAAAAATAAAGATGAAGATGATGATCAAATATGTTGATGGATTAATACTCGAAGTAGTAAAATATCAAAGGAGGGTCGAAGCTGGTGGAATCATCTTCTTAGTTAAGAAAACCAAAATCTAAAATTAGTAATTTGCTCAACACTCAACAGTCGGAAGGCGTATATATAAATCCGCATAACATACAAGAAAATACCATAATTCATATTAGCCAATTCAACAAGATACAAGAAAATACATAAACATGCATACAACGTACGTATACAGGATTATTGTAAATATTAGTAAATAAATGGAATAATTGCATAACGGTTTTTAGGATAATTATCAAATTTATGAAGATACCACTTATGGGTTTCAGCTGCAGCCAAGGCAAGATTTGCCACCTGCAAAATTACCACAAAGCAAACAAATTTGAGATGAAAATGAAGGATACAGTGCATTATTTGTTCAAGGTCCTTGAAAAATGATACATACCACAAATCCAAAGAGTAACCATATTGTAACATCAGAAAACCCACAAGCAATGACAAGTCCACCATATATAACCTAAGAAAAGGTAAGGACATATAATTAAATAGGGCCTCAGCAAAAGGGAGCAATTTTCAGTACTGGGATGCAAAATAGTTGTCCACAAAAGTAATAAGGTTCATATAAAAGAAATATGTCATACAATTTCAGCCAGGTAATGGGCAGAGGAAACATATTCAAACCAGTCCCCGCGAGGGATTGCATAATCATTAACTTGATCCTCATTCTCCCTTAATGAGCCCTGGGTTTTTTGAAAGACGAGAAGGAAATATGGTAAGCCCTTGACACTTAAGTAAACTGGAATTTTGTTAATGTTAGAACAAAAGAGAAAGAAAGTAAAAACAGAAGTTACTTAGCAGCTTGTGCATGAGTTTCTGAATTTTGTTGCATATATTAGAATTAATAGAAGCAATGATTAATAGAATTACAGAAACTTACTAGAATGGCATGGCATCGACACTGATGAATCCAACCCAAGGAGAAAACAGCGGCACCAAGCCATGAATACCATTTCAGTAGCAGGAGAGATTGCACATGTCCCCAGATATCATATTCTATGATTTTCATTCTATCCTTCCCTTTAACAACAAACTCCGCACCTAAATTTGTCACAAAGTGGACTACCTCTGAGGCGTACTTGGAGCAAAGGGATAGTGGAACTGCTGTATAGAAACTATTGTCAGAAAAAGAAGTAATCAGATGAGGCTGAAATCTGCATATATTAATTTTAATTTGAGCAGTAAAGTTCAGATTTTTGGCATAATCCAACAAGAAAGAGCCAAATTATTAAAGAAATACTATATGGGTACGTTATCTTCCCCTACTTAGAAAACATATCGAGTAATCATGTTGGATCATGGTTTTGTTGCGAGTTACTTCCAGAAACTCGTCAAGAATTTGGCTTACTGAACTTGGAATCAACAAATTCATTACAATGCATTAACATACATTTCATTAGTTCTACAAATAAATTTGTGTAAAGACTAATCAATAAAACAAGATATTAAAAAAAAGAGTCAATACTTACAATAGTCCTGTCAGATAGGCAAAAATATGCATTCGAGCTGAAGGACCATACTTAAACACGTATATGGATTCAAAAAGACGCCGCAATATTTGAACTTCCATCAACAAAAGCAAAAATACAGATTTCCAGATCATATACTTGCTTTTCTTCAGTGATGAACTCCCATCATGAAACCAAAAATCATGGGAAACTCCTGTCAAGTGACTGGCTAAACTGGAATATAGGAATGGCTCAGAAACTGTGGGTGCTCTTCTATATGCATACAGCCATGTGGAAACGAGCAGAAATGTATTCCATATAAACGCCAATATATAAAAATGACAAAAGTATTTCTGGGGAACCGTGAATTTCTGAAACGCAAAAAGCAGTAAGATGGCAAAGTCATTATACTTTTGCAATTATGTATAATCCAAAAAAAATACCCATCTGTTAATTTCAAATAGAAAAAAAATATAGCAGTGAAAAACAACGAAGCCCATTACACAAGCATCACGACCAACAAAACCATAAAAAACCTCAACCATCAGACTGACTAAAACAGCCAAAAAAAAACAGAAAAACGCTAAAAAAATATCACTTCAACTTAAGCTCAAAAGGATCAAGTCATGGAAACAGAAACAAAATCAACAAACCCAAAAAAAATTACTCACTTGAGAAGAAGATTGCATAATCTTTCCCCGCCTAGCAAGCCCTAGCACTAAATTGTGAAAAGTATTCAGTTTGCGAGAAGGTATGGACGCTATTAAAATGGGAAGAATCCCAGCAATCCACGCAGCTTGCAGCAGAGAAGCGAGAATCATCGTTGAAGAAGAATATAGTGATTAGGAATGTAAAATTGTAAATAATTTACGGTAAACGCAATGGATATTGGATGGATTACTGATCGTGTAAGATTGGGAGGTTCTGGAATTTGTTCAGAAATCATCAATGGAGTGAGGGTTTTGGAACTTTTGAACCTCCGTAAAAGCGCGGAAATGCAAGTAAAAACGTTGTCACTGTCTCTCACTTTCTCTTTTTTTTCGGTCTAACAATGCAAGCATTGACTAATTTTAGGTGACGACCTCGACTTCTCGGAACTATCATCAGGTAAATCGAGGGATGTGTACAGATAACAAGTAAATCGAGATATGTGCACAGATGGCAAGTGAAACCGTATATGACAAATATTTCACATATTATCCTATTTTAGTAGAGCTTAATCATAATCATGTTAGATAATGGACAAGTTTTTATACAATATTATTTTTATTAAGAGTGTTCTTATAATATTTTCAACTTTTTTAAAAAATTAAACATTACACTTCTAACTTTTTTATATTTTTTGTTAAAATTAAAAATTATCAGTATAACTCATTATTTAATACATATAATTAAATTCAATAGACTTACATGTAGGTCCAAATGCAAAACATTAATTTGACTTATATCACCAAAAAAAAATCAATTCAATTAGGTCCACTCATGATAAAAAGACAATAATAGCCCTCGCGGGGTACCGTTGCACGTGCATCCCATACTGCAGCACGTGCACCAGGTGCACTTGCTACGTGAATCGGTTACTGTATAATGTTTTGTGACATTGAATTTTTACGTGCACCTCAAATTTTTGCATGCATTTTTTTAATTTTTTACGTGCACGTTTAAGAAATTTATATATTCATTTTTACGTGCACCCCATTTTTTGTTTTGTCTGTGAAATTCAAAATTATTCTGATGATAGAACAAATAATAACCATACGTGCACCGATGCACTACTACAAATGCACCTAGTGCACTTAAGCAAGTGCACCTCTACACTTGCACGTGCACCGGGTGCTACAAGTGCACCTGGTGCACTTGTTATTCCCTTGAGCAAGTGCGCCTGGTGCTACAGATGCATCCGGGCACTTGTTATTCACTTGAGCAAGTGCACCTGGTGCTACAAATGCATCCGGTGCACCAGTGCATTTGTAGCAATTGCAGGCAAATCATCTCCCATCAACAATTCTTTCAACTGCTCAGTCTACTCAATTTTCAAACATTTTTGTCTACTTTTCTTCTTTCTGGCACCAGCGCCGCCACCTTTCATTGGACATTTGATTTATTAATGGCAAAAAAAAAAAGCATGGTATAAAAAAAATACAGTACGGCCGACAAGGGATACAAAATCGTTTTAATTTTTTTTAAAAAAAATAAAACTCTCGAGTTAATGCAAAGAAAAAGAAAACAAAACACGTGTTCTTTGTATAGATTATAGTTGTCCCTTCAACATTGCTCCATTTAAGCTAACCAGAAACGAAATTGCTACGGTGGTCTATTTCTTGATATATACAGTTCTTCTACCTCAGGACAACAGCAGCATTTCTGAGAGCCAGATAACGCTGCACATAATCATTTGGAAGTGATCTTATAAGCTTGAACACTTCAGTATTGGCATACCGAAGCTTGGTTCTTGGATCAAAGTAAGGTGCCTGCATGACAGAGCAGTATTTCATACTCGACTTTGATAGTCGTCAAATTATAAAATAGAACAACAAGGTTAATAGATGCAGCGAAGACAATATGAAGTTGTAGAACTTGAACTTATATGATTCTAGCTAAGCACGAGCATGCATTGGAATACTCGAGTTTGATAGTCATCAAATTATAAAATAGAACAACAAGGTTAATCATTGTGAGAATTCAGCGAAGACAATATGAAGTTGTAGAACTTGAACTTATATGATTCTAGCTAAGCACGAGCATGCACCAATGTCTATCCAATCCAAGAACATACCTCAAATCCGGTTATATCGCAAATTCTTTTGCATGGATGCATGGATGGTGGTGACTCGATGTTAACATCTGCAAATGATAGCAAAAAGAGAAAATCACCATAATCTACAAAAGAAAATGTTGAGCAGAACTTGAAACACTAACAACTTTATATTTCATTCTGAGACCCACGATGCATTATGGATAGTTTTCTCCACAATTGCCTGACAAGAAATTAAAAGTTTGAATATCAAGTACATTAATTTTGGACTCGAGAATGCTTTACCATAACTAGTCTAGCAGAATTGGAACTCTTAACAAATAAAAAGTAGACATAGGTAACTAAATCGACTCATCACGAAAAGCAAAGGCAGCCAGCTTGTAAATAAAAATCTAACATTCAGTTTCCTAAGGTGATAGGAACAGGAAACATTTTTTAAAAAGGTTCTTCATCTTGTATGCCATATGGTTTATTTGCATATCTGGTAAAAGTCACACACCCAAGTATTTCGGGAATTATGGTCATTTAAATGCTGAAGCTTCAATAATAAATTAAGAGATAAGTGATCTTGACAACATTGAATGTATACAGTTTTTTTCCAGAGAAACCTCTCCACCAACTTGAAAATATTCCAATACACCCAAACAAACAAAAGATGTCTCATTATGCTTTCGTCTTACTCCCCTACGCTTTGCCAGAGCTCTGATTCTTCACAGTAACTTGAGATCAAATCTACATATTTGATTAATGAATTGTACAGTGCCTTCTGTATTTATTACAATGATGATTAAATTATCCTTTTTTGGTTAGGAATAGCAATAGACTTGTAGTCTGATAGCATCATTTAACGTCACAACACAGTCACAAGAGCATACGTCATCGAAATTAAAGTTTTATCAAATGATGCGTATTTATGTAAACCTCATATTCACATTAATCCATTGTCTAAAGAATATTTCAAGATTTATGCAACTAAAATTTTACATATAAATAAAATCAAAGAAGCCAAAACCATACCATAGAGAAATGATTCCAGATGAACTGATTATATGACAACAATCATACAGAACTTACAATTTGGTTCATTCTGGGGATAATTTTGGTAGTTCTCAGCTGGAATAATCTGCTTGAGATGCTTCCATCTTGCTTTAGTCTGTCCCTTCGGGTACTTTTCATATACTTGAATCTTCTTAAACTTCATGTAAGTGGGCAATACCAATTCCGCTTCCACCACTTCCTGCTCCATCTACAGAAAGAATTCGTGTTGAATTATTCTAACTTTAAAAAGCACCAAATCAAGTCGCAAATCATTTCAAACTTTCAGACTTCTTAATATGAGCTCAATCATCAAAATTTCTGGTATGAACATCATAATTATTGCACAAGACATATAACTCTCAAGACTCAACAATTACACCTACGCAGCACTTTTCAACCAAATAATAGCATGAAATTTTTTTTAACGGTTCTTCTTAAAAAAAGATACTTTATACTGTCGAAAAATTGGGGGAAAATGGATTCACTTACTCACCACCAGAATTCGGTATCATAAATTCTCAATATTAAACTTTAAAGATATAAACGCAAAAATTCTGAACAGAAACAACTTTCAAAGTTATAATAGAGCAAATGTATCTCTGAGTAAATTACCGAACATCAAATTTAAGCATCCAGCTAAAAAGGAGCCTAATTACAAGAATGTTAAGGTTAGGGTTTGGGTTTTGGTACCTGAAATTGAATATATTCCTTCTCTTCCGGTGCACCAAGCAAGAGAAGCGTACAAGATGAAACCCGTCGGAAATGAAATCTCATGTAAAAGGGACCCAATCAAATCTGAAAGATAAAATTGAAAAGGCCCAGATTATTGGAGTAAATGGGCTTGGGTCAACACGAAATGGGCCGCAATTATGCAAAGTGAAAATGGTAATGGACAAAAGGGGATAAAAAATTATAGGGGAAATTGCAATGAAGTACCTTTTGGGAAACTTAAATCACTCAAGTCTTGAAAAATAAAAAAAACTTTAGTGCAAGAAAATCCAAGTTGGAGAAACTTGTATTCAAATAGGTCCAATTTTCAAATTTTCAAATCAATTGGGTATTTTATTTGACTATTTTACCCCTCAATGGTTAGGTGAGATTGCATTCTATTCCCTAGGCTTTTGTTTAGTTTACAAAATGGTCTCTATATAATTTTTAATTATCTTTTATATCATTATATTTATAAAAATTTAGCATTTAATGTCTTCTTTTTACAAGTCCCCGTGTTTGCGATCATTGGCACAAAATGGTATCAGAGCCTATGTTTATTCTGGAAATACTATGATAATATCTTGAATATTAATTTGTAACCTATACGGAGGAGACGATTCAAGAAATTCATGGACCCGAACGAATGTTCGAAGTGTCATGCATACAGGTGGTATTTCCAAAAATTGGAAAAACTAAACTAGAAGCATATGGCAGAAGCTCAACGTTTCAGCCATAAGTGAAAAACTTTTACGAGGAACGGGTTTATTAGATACACCCGGAATAAACCATTACAAGAAACTCGAAAGGATTGCTAAGAGGCTCCATCAAGTGAACCTCAAACTACAGTTCGAGTTAGCTGAACTTCAGGAGGACGATCATCCTGAACATGAAGATGTGGTTCCAGCCACCAATGATCCAACAGGGTCTAGACCAGATCATTAGGATGGGAGAACCAACCTTTCGAGAAATCGAGCCAGATTCTTCTAAGATTTCCCAAGATCTTAGAGAGATCCAGAAGACAATGTAGAGTTATGGATACCTTCAATACCATGTCCCTGCACAAATCCATCAGATCCAAAGTCAGATGGAGACCATGATTAAACATCAGAAGGAGATTCTTGAAAACCTTCAAGATGTTCAATCCCGAGTGGAGGAATTGGAGTCAAGGCCAAGTCCGACAGGAAGAAGGAACGGAGGATGGTTGCCGCCATCTTACGGAACAAAACCCCTTTTACACCAAAAAAGGAAAGCATAGGAGGTCCAGAGGCCTTTGATGGAGACTGAAAAAATGATTGCAGTCCTACGAGGAGAACCATTACATCCCACAAAGTAATGGAAAGAATCAACCTGGAAGATCTTTATGATCTTGCTGATTCATTCGGTGGATTAAATCTCGTAGAAATCAAGACAGAAGAGCTTGTACAATGACCTCCACCACAAGAGAGTTTCGGGTCACACAACTCACCCGAAGGTGATCAAAGTATGCCACACAGGGAAGATTTCACCTCAACAACTTTGGATTCCCCCGTTGGAACAAGAAACCGTTCCTGAAGGCCAGATATTCAGCAGACGCCCTACGGGAAATCGCAGCTAGATCCAATCCATCCATATGGACTTATGCTCAACATGGATATTTTGGATTTCAAAAACAGAGAAATTCTTATTGATGAATGGGCTTCAGCAATGAGAATAGCAGCAGGAACACTTGACTTAAGCAAAGAAGGATTCATTTTACTTCTAAAAATGAGTCTGGTAGGATCAGTCAAGATTGCCTGGGATCTTGGAGACCCAGGAACCAAGGAAGAAGTTTTGTCCGGAGAGTCCCTGAAAGAGATCGTGGATAAGATGGTAAGATTCTTTAAAATCTGTTTCATTGGAATAAGCTATTTCGAAGGAGTGGGGGAAGAGAAGGCTAAGAAATATAGAAAAGCTCTAATTAGCCTGGAACTACATGACATCTGCTATGTAGATGAATACATCAAACTCTTTACAGAGTATCGATGGAAGTCGAAGATAACGGAAAAGGATGTAGCAGAGCTGTTCGTTGCCAAAATCCCGAGCCCATGGAGAGAAATGCTTATCCAGGAGTATACACCTCATGCAATCGAGACGGTGTCCAGGAGAATGTCATTTCTTAAAGTCAAGCTTGCGGAGTGGTGCTACCAAGCAAAGCTCCAAAAGAATTTCAAGAAGCTCAGAGGAATCAACAAAATGGATCTTCTTTGTTGTATGGGAAATGATATCCCTACAATCATTGGGAACTACCCACAAAGGCGAAAGATGAAGAAGCACAGAAGTCATCCATAGGCCCGAGGAGGTGGTTCAAGAAAAAGTAGGTCTTCATGGAGACCTATAAAGTTCTGATCAAAGCAGAAAGCCCGAAGCTACAGATCGGGGCAAAGATCAGACCAACAAGGAGTATAATCACGTCAACAGGTTCTGATCAAGCTAGTTCTAGCAGAGGACCAATGAGAGGACTTTCAGACGCACACCTACCCGTGCAAATGAGAGTTTCATAGATTGTAACTGCTGGACATGCGGAGCGAAATGACATATCTCTACAGATTGTCCAGAAAACCAAAGTCGTGGAGTAAAACAGTTCGAGCATACCAAGGAATTTGAAGATGCTGTCTATTTTCAGGATTTGGTGCAGGTATATCAATTTGAGGATATTCCCTCAGATGAAAGCATCTACGAAGAAGAGATCTATTCTGAGGATTGAGGTGAATCTAGCTCAGAATCAAAGTGAAGGAGAGTTCCTTCAGCACGTGATTAGAGAAGAGTCATCGGAGGTTTTCTCGCATACCACGGTTTCTCATAAAACCCTAATGAGGATCATGAAAGAAGAGCCAAAGCTTCAAATGTATGATGGATTTACAATTTGAGCAATGGAAAAAGCCATGGATATGATCGGTCTTCTTAGCAGGAAACATCAGATTATCCATAGGGTGACAACAGGTGAATTTGCGATCCCAATGGAATTCACAGGAAACCAAATTGAGATGCAGTTAATCCCCTATAGAGAAATCCAGGAGATTAAGAACAAGGTCAAAAGAGAAGTTGCTAACACGCTCTCATGGATTCATATTGGAGCCATTAGGGTAATCATCAAGGCAACTTTCAATGAAGGAATTGATTCGCCCCTCAACCTGGCGATCTTTGACAAAAGAATCCCGAACCTCAAAGATTCTTGTTTGGGAGCAGTGGCAGGAAATCTGTATGCAGGAAAGATGGCCTTCAACATCTATCCGAGGATTGCATACAATTTAGGAGATCGAGACTTCAACAAAGTTCTCACTCTTCATCAAGATTTTAAAAGAGAATATTTGATGAAAGAAGGGAACATGCCTTACTCGATCACCTACAAGGTGTCATACGCACTCTCGAATACTCATCATTCCGAGGTATTCTTGAGAAAGGAATTCATCGAAGTCCCCAGAATCTTCGAAGATTTTGCTAAAGCAGTTTTTCCGGGCATCATTGATACTCCGACAATAGGAGAGATCGACACGAGGATACAAGATCAACCTGTTCTAAACAGAAGCAGGAGCCTTATGATCGAACCAAGAAGGATGTCTTTTCAACAGGATAGGTTAATCAGCAACTATCCGGGGGAAAAACAGAAGACAACCTCAAGCAAAATTCAGAAAATTCCCGATGTATTCACAACAATAGGAAAACTGAAATGCCCAGAAGGATGGAGAGAAGTGCAGATAGTTTTCGACAACACCGAGAAGAACAATATCTTCTCCTGCGATGTCCTATATTATTTGCAACAACCTACAGTTGGCAAGTTTCAAGGAAACCTTCAAATTGGTGAAATTGATCTCACAATTGAAGGAATGGCCGGAAGGATCCCAGAACAGCTTATTCTAGGGATTGAATTTCTTGAGGAACATAAACCTTGGGAAAGATTGCAAGATGGAATGGAATTCAAGGTCGACGGAAAGAGATATCGAATTCGATGACCACTAGTCCATTCTCAATATACATCTCCGTTGGGATGTTATATGAGAAGTACCAGGCAGAATATTTTGCAGCCTACATTGACTAAAGAGCTGGAATATGCACTGCCAGACGAGAAATCTTCCCTAAAGACGTTGGTGAGAAATAACCAGCCATTGCCGGAAGAGATTTTCCAAACGGATCCTTATTCTTAATGAAGGAGTCCGAGGAGCGGAAATAATTATCGACGAAGCCGGCGGTACCCCATGGTACAAAGTCAAAACTCCACCTATTATTTCCATGACACCGGAGCCGATATTCTGTTAGCAAACAATTTCCTACAGACATTCAAGCGGTTCACACAAGAGAACGAGACCAGGAGACTTATTTTCACAACCCTTTGTGATCATAAGATTGGTGCAAAGACTACGGGCGGCGTTTCACAAAAAATTCCCTATTAGTTTTCGCAAAGCGTGGTGATGAAGGAAAACTTGACACCCAAAGATGAAAGATCAGCGAAAATCTGGAGAGGCAATTCTTCAGTTCCGACAACAAGGTCCTAGTGAAAAGGATTCTGTTGGAATCGAAGAGGGGGGGGGGGGGGTGAATGAGATTCCTTGGCTACTTTAGCTTTTTAAAATGAGTTTGTAAAATAAAAGAGTGTGCGCTTGCGGAAGGCTTAAGTCAATCGATAAATAAAATAAAATAAGAAGTAAACAAATAAATAAACGCGTAATGAAATTAAAGCGGTAAATAACAAGAAGATTTGTTATAGAAGTTCGGCGATGAATCGCCTACGTCTCCTCTTCCCGGTTAGATAACCTCCAACCGAGGTTCCACTAGAACGAAAAAGATCTTGGCCTTGAGGGCTCCAAGTTAGCCACAACACACTCTTCCCGAGTACACAAAGCTCTTCACGAGCTACCAACACTCTTCACGAAGGATAGCCACAACACATGCACCAACTATACTTGTTGAAGACTTTACAATTTCCAACTTGCTTTGGTGTTGGAGGACCTTACAATAAACTCAACAAACACCTTCACGGTGTACCAACACGAAGAACACAAGACTCTATAAAAAAAATGAATTACAAACTCCAATACAACAACAATGTATGGAGATTGCAAAGCTATTTGAAATTGAATGATCAAAGCTTTGTAGAAGTTTGTAGGCTTGTTTCTTGTCTTCAAAATGCTCCAAAGCATCAATATTTTTAGTGTAGGAGCCCCCCTAGGCTCCTACTAGCCGTTGCTACACATAAGGCTGAAATCACTCCTGCATGGCTTCGGACATCGCCTTAGGCGATCACCATCGCCGCGTCCCAACGGTCAGCAGAAATCACGCATCGCCTCAGGCGATCAATTGCTTAAATCAAGGTCGTAACCTCAGCAGCTCAAAATCTTCAATCGCCTCAAACGAACCAGCCATCGCCTCAGGCGATCAGTCCATCGCTTCAGGCGATCATCGCCTCGCCTCGGGCGAACTCCCCCAGCGCACATGGCTCGCGTCGCCTCTGTCGATGGCCGTGGCGAAGTCTCCCTGGCTGCCATCGCCTGGGGCGATCCAGCCCTGAACATGCACAATCGATTTTCTTCATTTCAATCCACTTTTAATTAGCTTAATCTGCACACTAAGTACACACATTAGTTATAACAAACACAAGTTTTGTTGATCATCAAAACTCAAAAATAATCCGGAGATAAATTAAAGCATTAAACATAACCATGCTTTTAAGGCTCAACAGATTCTCAAACTTTTGACTGGGTTAATATCATATCTTTCAGAGAGCAGGATGAGGAAAGAGTAACTCCAGAAACCCTGTTGCTACTGAAGAATGCGTTACGAGAAGAAGTCCACAACCAGAAACTACCCTCGAAGAGCGAATCACTCTAGAGGATGTAAAAGGGAAGATTCGTAGGAGCTACAACGAAGATCCACTAGCATGGTGGAACAAAAATGAGCTCATAGCCACTTTGAAGGTGAAAACTGGAAAGAAAATGAGTTTGTTAGGTACAGGCCGATCCCCATGAACCAGGAAGATCGAAAGGATATGCAGATCATACTTAAGGAGCATCTTGACCTTAAGTTAATCTCAGCAGTATTTCTCCATACAGCAGCACAGGATTCCTTGTACGAAATCATGGAGAAATTAAACGAGGAAAGCCGAGATTGGTGGTCAACTATAAAGAGATCAACGAAATCTTGGAGTTCGATGGATCTTTTATCCCGAGCAGAGAACATTTGGTAAATAGCATCAAGAATGCCAAAGTGTTTTCTAAATTCGATTGTAAGTCTGGATTTTACCAGATTAAAATGGAGGAAGCAAGCAGAAAGTTTACAGCATTCTCCACACCACAAGGACATTATATTTGAAATGTCATGACAATGGGATTGGCGAATGTTCCCCAGATATATCAGAGAAAGATGGATAATCTTTTCAAGGATTACTTCAGCTTTATGTTCGTGTATATTGATGACATTCTTATAGCATCAAAAAACATGAAAGAACAGCTTAAACATTTGGAAATCTTTTCAGATGTTTGTTACAATGAAGGATTAGTACTTTCCGAGAAGAAAGCAGTGATCGCTACAAGACAAATCGAGTTCTTGGAGTTGAGATCAACGAATCTGGAATTATCCTGCAGAATCATATTGTTGAAAAAATACAAGGATATCCGGATGACCTCAAGGATTTAAAACAATAGGAGTTGTTAATTTCGCTGGGATGTTTATCAACAATCTAGCAAACCACATGAAGGTGTTCAGTCCACTACTCAAAAAGGATGTTAAGTTTGAGTGGAATGACGATCATAGACAAGCTGTCAAACAGCTGAAGGAGGTTTGCAGGCAACTACCAAAGCTTGCAATACCAAACGACGAGGATGAACTGGTATTATACACAGATGCCAGTGATCATTGGTGGGTGGCAGTTCTCATGAAAATTACACCAGAAGGAGAAGTGTCATGCAGATATTGCAGTGGGCTATTTGATAACAACAAAGTTATCAGATGTCACATCAACGAGAAGGAGTCGTTGATGTCGAAAGACTTTTAAGAAATGGCCACTTTTCATACTTACAAAGAAATTTATCTTGAAAATAGATAATACGAGTGTCAAAGCCTTTTTAAAAAATAAAATTGAATCAAAACCAGAAAAGGCTAGACTTTTAAGATGGCAAGCTGAATGCCAATATTATGATTATGATGTCATTGTAAACTCTGATAAAAATATTCTTGCAGATTTTTTGATGAGAGATGGAAGCGAGTGAAGCTAATTCCATCATCACGAGATCAAAGCACCTCCGTGAAAATCTGGAAGAGCTAGACAAGAAGATCAACGGCCTGGTGATAAATTTCAGGTTGCGGGTCAAGTACAGGAACTGGATCTCACGAAGGTCCAACAGGCTATGAAGGCTACCATGCAGGCTCACATCTATTTATGGGACAGTCTTTATATTCCCCTCCGACGGGATGCTTCAGCAGTGAAGCTAAAGTCGTGTTTCAGAGAGCCGGGCTCATCAACCGGCGTGGAGGATTCAAGTACCACCACTACAGGTCCTAGTATTGATCCTTTCGGGGAAGATACAGAAGGAAAAATTGATTCCAAGGTATCTGGGATATCTGAAGAACCAAGCCAACCCAGCACCTCAGGGGTTAAAGAGGGAGAGATTAATCTTAGGCCATCGGCGGGCAGATCTAAGGTTAATACTAACGAGAATATGGTTTCCCAAACTTCCCCGTTGCAGGAATATTAAAAAATCATGGGAGAAACTTTGTACAAGAGTGTGTATAATTCCTGGAAAAATTACTGCAGACTGGTCAGGAAAATACTCAAGAATGTGGATGCATCCTGGTGTCAAACCAGAAAGTGTTCGTGAGTGGTTTGATTTTGGCTGCCTAGCCTCAGTCTTTACCTTATCACCAAGTTTTTCGAAAATCGCAAAATTACCAGATTGGATCTATGAAGGAGTGTATGACTCATGTCAAAATAATCATACACTTGGACGAGGAGATGTTTTGGAGCTAAAATTCATTACTGCAGCCCCAGAAATTACAGGAAAAGGTCTTCACCCTAGCTTTCATTTTGTAAAATTACAGAGACCTAACTGGAAGGCGATGGATCAAATAAAACCACCGCCTGAAGGAACAACATTAGTTTCCCCGCTCACAGAAGATGACATTACCACCAGAAGAGCATGGGGATTATGGGTCTGTCTTACTGAGATGGACAAAGTCAAGTATCCATTCAAAATCTTCCAGAAAACAACGAACGGATCATTCATGGTTAACTCCATGACAAGCCATACTACAAAATTTGCCGAGGACGTCTTTGAAAAGAAGAGGCAAATATTATGGGAAAACAAGATTCCGGCCACCAAAGAAACTAGCCGGAAGTTCTGCAACATGGCTCATGTGGGAAGATGGCAGGACTACATCTGCCCGAGCTGCCCAGAGCAAAAAGAGCCATTGTTCGGGAAAGGGTTCCCTGTCAAACAGGACCAGAAGAAAGAGGACAAAGCAGGACGGGGCAAACGTGGAAGATTCCTACGCGGACTGCAAAGGCCAAATTTTTAGGGATCACAGGGAGACAAAAGCCATGTGACTCTGACGAGGACCACTACCATTTGCAAAAGAAAACAAATGGTAGGACCACTCTTCGGCCGAAAGTCGAAGGAACCACAATATACCAAACAAGAGAGAAGACGCATGCACTGACGTCTGATTGTAAATAAGAATTGAAGTTCGGATTTCAAATCCACCTCCAGACTTCTATAAATACAAAGGCATTCAGAAAGCTAAGGACATCGAAAATTCTCCATAGTTTTCTGAACATAAATATTGTAGTCTCCAAGCTTTGTAATCTTCAGCTTTCTTAGCTTGGTAATATTTCTTTTCTTTCTTTCATTTCATAAGTGTCTGTCTGTTGTTCTGTTTGTTTAAAGTTTATGTGTTCTTGAATCAAACCTCATCTATATGAGAGGCTAAACAAGTTCGTCTCCTCCCAAAATGAGACGTTTTAATGTAATAGATATTATAAGTATTCCAGAATAAAAATAAGGCTGTTGTCCAGCTATCTCCCAGATTTCTTTAAATCTTTTTTATATCTTGATTATACATTACGCCCTAAGGTAGGAAACGAATTAGGGCTGCGCTGTGCGGTTTCTGAAGGAGTCGAATAACTCGCAGACTAGCCTCGCCCGTGTGCTGAGGTTGAATGGTGAGGAGCCATTCGTAAAACAGTCTGGAGGTAGTAAGTTTTCAACTGGTGGCGTTGCGACCCACCTCACCCAATGCCGTTATGGCCAAAATGGCATATTTCAGTTTGTTAAAATTTTATTGTAATACGGAAGCATGTTGGGCCTTTTATTTATTTTTAACATGATCTTCAAATCGGGTTGTCAATTATAATTAAAAGAACGCTATATGAACTGTGAGTCCTTTGCAAAAGTATGCTCTTGGGTTTGCCCGAGATGACAGAAACTGAAGGATCTCATGTTCAGAAATGCTATTGTTTCATGAATAAAAAGATAAAGACGATGATGAATAGTATATAGATGCTTATTTGTTCTTTAAACATTTTCTTAGGGTTAAGAATGTAATTTTATTAAGAGTTGGTTGGACCATGTGGACCACATGGACCACATGGACCACATGGGGGTTTTATAGTCATTTCAATCAAGAATAGACCTAAGTGAACTAAGATTTTTTAACTAGACTATGATGAATTAAGTTTCATGAAAAGGTACCGACCCGCAATTTTCCCAAAATTATATACTGCACATATAAAGACCTAAAATGTTACTGTCAGTTTCTTCTCAGCATTAATTCAAGATAATGTAGCGATAAGTCAGATGTCTTGATTTATCAAACTTTCGAATTATGGTCATCAAACACATGAAATAATTATATTATAAAATTCACGTCGATGTAAAATATATTTGTTATATGTAAACCATCAATTTAATACGATATGATGACGTGTGGACTCCAAATATTATACTTATCTAGCAAGTTCATACCATATATATAACATTTTAGCATCGATTTTGCCATGTATCAACAAACATAAATATGTATCTATGTATATAGGTATTTATGTGTCTTGTTGTTTGGAGGACCAGGTCCATACAAGAATAACCCAATTTTATGCTCTTTTAGTGTGTGAATGTTTATAGGACCAGGTACATACAAAAATAACCTCAATTTATGCTCTTTTAGTGTATGAATTAAGATTAGTTATTCTTTTTTCAGATGATTGTGACATTTGTTTTTTATCAGTACTGGCTCTCAGGTGGATAAATTGGTAATTTTTTATGCTATCATAGGGTCAGCATCATGGGGTGCATCAACTATGATTTGCCCCTAAAACAACATCAAACAAACAATAAATTGCATGTTTGGTACATGTAAATTTAACCAATTCAGTGAAAATGTTATTTCTTGAATCTCTTGCAACTGCTGACTCATTCGACGGGGTTTTTAATAAAATAACATTTTTTTTAAAAAAAATAGACAAAGTAACCTGAAATACAACAAATTTACAAAATGACTTGACACGCCAACTAGATTGACGTGTCCAACGGAAGACGCCAACAGGGTTGGCGTGTCTAACTTTAAAAGTTGGACACGCCAACCAAGTTGGCGCATCCAACTCTTTTTATTATTTTTCTTTTGTTAAAGTTGGACACGCCAACTTGGTGGCGTGTCCAACTCTTTTTTATTTTTATTTTTTAAAAGAATAAACTCAAAATTTAAAAATAATATATATAAAAATTATGTCTCTTATCATATATATTACAAAATTCGCGTCCATATTTTTCAGATTTTAATTAACATTTTTAATAATTATAAATCGAAAAAAATAAATATGCAAGAATTAGAGTAATGCTTCGTTACTAATTTCGTTCGTTGGTTTGAAGTGGAGCCATGTGCTGTGTTTCACATAATCAATTGTTAATAGTAAGGTGACGCGATAAATATATAATTATATAAATTTTATGTTGAAAAAATCTAAATTTGTTCCGCGACGGCTTTGTGCCACAAAATAGTCATTTTCGCGACGGCCGTGAAACATTTCCGTTTTAGCATGGAACTTTACCATGGCAATTGTGGTTCACGTCCTGACCATTCCGCGGTTGTGTTTCACGTCGCGGAACGAAACAGCTATTTTGCGGCACAAAACGGCCGTCGCGGAACGAAACAGCTATTTTGCGGCACAAAACGGCCGTCGCGGAACAAATTTAGATTTTTTCAACATAAAATTTATATAATTATATATTTACCTCGTCATTACTATTAACAATTGATGATGTGAAACACAGCACATGATTTCACTTCAAACCAACGAACGAAATCAATATCCCCATGACGAGTCATTACTCCAATTTTTGCATATTATCCTTTTCGATTTTATAATTATTAAAAATGTTAATTAAAATTTGAAAAATATGAATGCGATTTTGCAATATATCTGATAAAATGTATTAGTTTTAAATTTTGAGTTTATTTTAAAAAAATATAAAAAGAATAAAAAAGAGTTGGACACAACAACCAAGTTGGCGTGTCCAACTTTAACAAAAAAAAAATAAATAAAAAGAGTTGGACGCACCAACTTGGTTGACGTCTTCAGTTGGACACGTCAGTCTAGTTGGCGTGTTATGTCATTTTCTAAATTTGTTGTATTTCAGGTTATTTTGTCCAATTTATTTTTTTAAAAATGGTTATTTTATTAAAAAAAACCCTCATTCGACTATGATAATCCAAGTGGATTCCATGTTGAGGGATGGCAAGGGTAAATGTTACCATGAAGACATATTTCATTGGGCGGACCCAAGTGAGGCGATCACCTTTTGATTTTTTGTGTGCAAGTTTTATGCAAACATCCGTGATCTAACCCTTCGGCTTCCCTTTTTTCCTCTTCATGGATTTTCTGAGACCGTCAACGATGATTCAGTGTTCTAAATACCGGGATGCCTGGGCCAGAACTTGTGTGTGAATTATTTTTAAAATCCTTATCATTCATCTTCATACACGAATCGAAAGATAGAATTTTCACCGTTAGAAGTAGAAATCAGAGAAATTGTGTATTTCCTGGATTAGTATTCATGACCAAACAAAACCGTTCAATCGATTCCAGAAAAAAAAAAACTTGATACCAAATGTGTCCTGATCTTGAATAAATAACAGACCACACTTCAATAAAGCAGAACATATCCAAAACTCTGCCATTCACTGCATAACTATGAACTTTTCTGTTTCTATGACACGCAAAGCAACCTAAATTTGACAGAGAGAACTAAGAAGAGCATTGAACCTCCTGTTTCCAGGTCGGTTTTTTAGCCTCCTTTTGGCCTCTGTTCCCTGGAATCCAACCCCCTTCAATAGACTCCATACTACCACTCAACCCATCATCAAGAAAATCACCAACCCTTTTCACCTTCCCTGTTGGCTCGACCGGGTACATCCCTGAAAAGCATGCGTAACAGAAGTTCGGAGAATCATCTCCTAACAGCCTCTTCAAGCTATCAATCTGTAGAAATGCGAGTGAATCGGAGCCAATGTACTCCCTAATCTCCTCCACATTCATCCTATTCGATATCAACTCCTCTGCACTAGGAGTATCGACTCCATAGTAACAAGAACCTATGATAGGGGGACTTGCAATCCTCATATGAACCTCTTTTGCCCCGGCCTCCTTAATCAACCGTACTATTTTCGAAGATGTGGTTCCTCTTACGATTGAATCATCCACCACCACTACGCGTTTCCCCTCCAACACAGCCCTCACTGGAGAAAGTTTCAATTTTACACCAAAATCTCTTATCTTTTGGGAGGGTTCAATGAATGTCCTCCCAACATAATGAGACCTAATCAAGCCTTGTTGAAATGGCACCCCTGCTTTCTCAGCATAACCAAGCGCCGCCACGACCCCTGAGTCTGGCACAGCAATCACCACATCACAATCCACAGGAGCTTCAGTAGCCAAGATTTCACCAAACGCACGCCTCGATTCGTACACAGACCTTCCAAAAACTACAGAATTCGGCAGTGAGAAGTAGATATGCTCGAAAATGCAAGATTTCGGCTCAGGATGAGCCAATAAACAAAGGGAGCTCGTCCCTTCTTTATCCACCACAAGAACCTCACCAGGCAAAACCTCTCTTTCATATGTCGCCTCGATCAAATCCAATGCACAAGTCTCCGATGCAAAAACCACAGCCCCGTTGCTCCTTCGACCCATAACCAACGGCCTAAACCCAAACGGATCACGAACTGCAACGAGCTTATCCTCCGTCAAGAAAACCATAGAATATGCTCCCTCAAGCCTCTCACAAGCCTCAACAATCCTCAAGATAAAGGGCCTCGCCTTCGAGGTGGCAATCAAATGAAGAACGACTTCAGTATCCGAACTGGTATTGAAAATCGATCCGTTGTCTTCCAGCTCCGCCCTCAAAGCGCGGTAATTAACCAAATTCCCATTGTGGGCAACCCCAACAGAGCCGAATCGGTAACCTGCAACAAAAGGCTGCACATTTTTAAGCATGGAGGACCCAGCAGTGGAGTATCTCACATGACCTATGGCTACATCTCCCGGTAACTGAGCCAATTTGGACTCGTTAAAAACCTCGGACACAAGCCCAACTCCCGTAACCGACTGGAGCACGCCATCGTGCACCGCCACGATCCCTGCACCCTCCTGACCACGATGCTGGAGCGCGTGGAGGGCTAAGTAGCTCAGCCGGGAGGCCTCCGGGTCGCCGTAGATTCCCACCACCCCGCATTCTTCCCTCGGTTTATCGTCATCATCGATCGAAAGAAACGGATTGGAATCTGGGTTTGGTGGGCTTTTGTAGGTGGAGATAATATCTGCGATTGGGTTTTTGGAGGAGGTTATATGGAGGGGTTTTCGGAGGGTTTTGGGTAACAGGGAGGGGAAGAGCTTAGGTGGCGGAGGGGGAGCCGAGAGACGAAAGGCCGAGGAAGCACTGGAGGAAGATGAGGCCATGGGAGCGGCGAATTTGGTGGCGGCAGCCATCGGAGTTTTGAGGAGATGAAATGAACTACGAATAGTCGAAGCAGCAGGGCTAGGTTTTGGTCGTTTTACGCATATCGTCTCGATTCGCATATGATTTGCGGTGAAGTCGAACCTGTTGGTGACATAAACAGTCTCAAGGTTAAATTTGATTGGTCTGTGAGACAACACCGGACACAGAACTTATTTGTGGAATAGATTTTTTCTTGTTCCAGGAAAAGCAAGGATAGATTTTTCTTCCCATTATTTATGGCTTGGAAAATAACGTGTTGCTTTTTTCGGCTAAAATTGACTATCAATTCATTTCCTAAAATAGCATCGGTGATAAACTGCCACATGTTGTTTTGGTTTCTTATCTGTATGTCTCAAACTCGAGTCATCCAATAAAAAATATGAACTTTTTACCACTCGGCTAAGAGAAAGGGCTCAACGGTACCCTTTTATTGATGATTCTGTTGTTTGGCAAACAACCGTCTCAATTTTTCAAATAAATAATCTAAAATTTTAGTTACCCTGAAAATTATAGTTAAATGTGAAAACTAAATTTTTCTATTCTTTTCCTATTATTATCTAACTTGCTTTGTGCTCATGCATCCGTCTGTCCACTAGGACAGTATCCTTAGCTACCGTTTGATAGATTTATATTGAATATGAATATTTATGTCCAAATATTGATCTACCGTTGAGTGGGTCCATGTTGAATATAAATTTTACATCCAATAGTTGATCTATCATTAGTGATCTAGTCTCGGTCCTTTTATTTTTACGGATTGTTAATCTTTAGATGAGAATATTCACATGTATATTAGATAAAAATATTCTTGTCCAATACCATCGAACCAACCGTCCTTTTCCCACTTGAACCAATATCCCATCAAATAAAGCCATACATCTCCTGCCTGCTTCACTCGACAAACCTCTCTCTCTCTCTCTCGAATCTTGAATTTCTCTTCTAGCTGTGATTGGAAGAAATGTCGTCGACTGAACAGGTGAAGGCATCGCACATACTGATTAAGCACGAAGGCTCGCGGAGAAAGGCCTCGTGGAAGGACCCTGACGGCAGCCGCATCTCCGCCACCACCAGAGATGCTGCCGTCGCGCAGCTTATGTCCATCCGCGATGATATACTTGTTGGAAAGTCGAGATTCGAAGATGTTGCTTCTCGATTATCTGATTGTAGCTCAGCCAAGCGCGGCGGTGATCTTGGTGAAACGTTAAACCCTCGTTTCATTTTCGTTGATATTGGAGCATTTTTTTTTTTTTTTTGAATTTATCATTTGAATTGTCTATTGAGAAGAAGGAATCTGCTTTTGATTACTTAAATGCGGTATTGGCAATTTTCCATAGTTGTGGACTGGACCAAGAATTTAAGGTGTTGGAGGTGAAAACTTTTAAACAATATAGACGGAAGCAGTGTTTCTATTCATTTATCAATCTACAATATATACATGTGTAAGGTTTTCAAGAAAGGAAATGATTACATCAATCACCGAAAATCAAGATACAAAATCGTAGGCTAGAAATAATGCTTAATTGTTGGACAATTGATTTTCCTCTTGATATACCTCTGTACCAATATTCACGCCTTTATCTTTGGGATTGTTATTCTTGACAGACCCTCTCAAACTGGTGTGTGGGTTAGGATGAACACCCAGTTTGTGTCTGAATCCTTGGAAGGCATCCTTAGCTAATGGCTTTGTAAAAATATCTGCGGGTTGAGACGATGATGGAACATATCTTGTGACAAGATTACCCATTGCAACTTTTTCCCTTACAAAATGATAATCAAGCTCAATGTGTTTTGATCGCGCATGAAACATCGGATTAACTGACATATGTAGTGCACTAACATTGTCACAGAACAATTGTGGTGGTTCTGCTAATGTAATCCCAATGTCTCTGAGAAGAAATGTTAACCATGTTATTTCTGCAGTTGCGGAGGCCATCGATCGATATTCGGCTTCAGAGCTAGAACGAGATACTGTAGGTTGTTTCTTTGAACACCAAGAAATGCAGTTTGCACCAAGAAATACACAAAATCCTGTGGTACTTCTTCGGGTGGTAGGACAACCAGCCCAATCCGAATCACTAAAAGCATAAAGAGTTGTCGGACTTTGAGTAATGTAACGAATACCAAAATTTTGTGTACCATTTAAGTATCTTAATATGCGTTTTGCTGCCTTTAGATGAATTAATGTAGGATTGCTAAGAAATTGAGAGACCTTATTGACTGCATAAATGATATCAGGTCTGGTAAAAGTGAGGTATTGAAGAGCGCCGACTATACTCCGAAAAACTGTTGCATCTACAGGTTCTGAATCAGATACTTGTGCTTTGTCTTTTATTGCCATTGGTGTATTAAAGGAAACACTTTCAAGCATCCTTGTTTTGTGAAGCAAGTCACGTGTATATTTTTGCTGAGACAATAAAATACCACCTTGAAAATTCTTCACTTCAATACCGAGAAAATAGTGGAGTGATCCAAGATCTTTGATTGCAAACTCTTGGCCAAGCGTATCCATTAATCTTCGAACAAATGCATCATTATTTCCTGTAAGAAGAATGTCATCCACATATATAAGAATAATAGCATTAATACCATTATTGTGATAGACAAAAAGCGAAGCATCCGATTTGCTACAATAAAAGCCAAGTTCCAGCAGATATTGAGAGAGTCTATCGAACCAAGCACGAGGTGCTTGCTTTAATCCATAGATTGCCTTTTTAAGCAAGCAAACATGATCTTTCTTTGTTGAATCAATGAATCCCGGTGGTTGTTCCATGTAAACGGTTTCCTTAAGGTTGCCATGTAAGAATGCATTTTTGACATCAAGTTGCCTCAGCTGCCATTTGAAAGATAGAGAGAGAGCAATCACTAGCCGGATGGTAGTTGGTCGAACTACTGGGCTGAAAGTTTCATCGTAGTCGACACCAGAAATTTGGGTGAAGCCTTTTGCAACTAATCGAGCTTTAAGGCGATCAATTGTTCCATCTTCTTTTGTTTTAACACGGTAGACCCACTTTGAACCAACAATATTAACTCCAGAAGGCCTGGGAACTAACTTCCATGTATTATTAGACTTGAGAGCAGTAAGCTCCTCTTGCATAGCAATGATCCAATGCCGATCTTTCAACGCTTCCTTGAGAGTGTTAGGCTCAGACGGAAAAGATGGAGGGGACCCTTTGGTTGCAACAATGGCATAGTCTTGTAGGTATAAAGGTGGTTTACGCTGTCGTATTGGCCGAGAAGTAATTTCAAAATTTGGTTCTGAGCTTTCTAGGATCGGCGATTGAATTTCCATTATCTGTGGCTGTGACATCACTAAAGTTTCTTCAGCTGGCTCACAATCATTTTGCATAGTTGGCATGTCATTTGTCTCTGTAGCTACTGGATTAATGACTTGTGGACTTGTTTGATCAGCACTATGTTGTTCCAAGGTTGTAATAGAGACATCTTCATTGGTTGGTGAATAATCTGCACTTGAAACATTGTCACAACACTTTGTAAAATTAGGAGCACATAGAGTGTTAGTATTTTCCCTTTTATAATTGTCTTTATTTGAAGGAACCAACTCATCCAAAGTTGGAAATTCTGACAGCGTGAACTTTTGAGAGCTTTGGACCAGTTGAGTTGGTTTGAAAGGGAAAACTTCCTCATCAAAAATGACATGCCTTGAGATATAAACTCGTTTTGTTTTTGGTTCTAAGCAACGATATCCTTTGTGTATTGGACTATATCCAATAAAAACGCATGGATATGTTTTCTTGACAAACTTGGAACCACCTTGATGTCTCAAAGAAGGAAAACACAAGCAGCCTAGCACCCGCAAGCTGCTGTAATCTGGATGTCTATTAAAAAGTTTGTGATACGGGCTTTCATTTTGCAAAATTGATGAAGGTAGACGGTTAATTAAGTATACAGCAGTAGAGAAAGCTTCAACCCATAAAGACAATGGCAAATCTGCATGAAATATCATTGTAAGTCCAGTCTCAACTATGTGTCGATGCTTTCGTTCCGCTATGCCATTCTGCTGCGGAGTTCCAGGGCAAGAAACATGCAATTCGATGCCACTATTTTGAATATGATCAATAAAAATATCTGAATTGAACTCTCCGCCCCCATCACATCTAAAAATTTTAATCTTCTGAGTAAATTGATTTTCTACAAGTTTCTGAAACTTGACGAAACAATCAAAAAAATCTGACTTTCGCTTCAAGGGATATAACCATGTGAATCTGCTAAAGTCATCAACAAAAATTGCGTAGTACCGAAAACCTTGATTTGAAGCTATAGGAGCTGGCCCCCAAAGATCACAATGTATTTTATTAATAGGAAGCATTGAGATTTTATTACTATTTTTGAAAGGAAGTCTACAACTTTTACCCAATTGACAGCTTATACATATGTTAGGTTTGGCTATCCAATGAGAAACATCAATAACATTTTTCTCCTTCAACAAAGATAATAAATTTGCATTAGGATGTCCTAGTCGTTGATGCCAAAGTGTAGAAGATAAACCACCTTTCCTTATTGCGCTCAAAGCTTCATGAAAAACTCCATCCAATGCATATAGCTGCCCTTTTTTATACCCCTTCGCAATTATCCTTTGGTTTTGGTCCTTGACAATAAAATCAGAAGATGTAAACTCAAATGTGCAAAATTATCGGATGTAAATTTTCCAACAGATATCAGATTCTTTTTTATTTGCGGAACAACGAGCACATTATTTAATTTGAATTTTCCTTCTTCTGTAGAAATATGTGTATCACCAACATAGGAGATTGGTAATGCATTTCCATCACCAACAAAGATCATATCATTGCCCGTATAAGGTTTTAAAGAGGTTAGTTTACCTGCATCATTGGTCATATGTGCAGTAGCTCCAGAATCAACATAAAATGATGGATCGCTTTCATTATTAAGACTAACTGCAGTAAGAGCTTGTGGAAGATCCTCTGATTGATATGAATGATCGAACCTGTACCAACAATCAATGGCAAGATGATTAGGTTTTCCACATATTTGGCAAGTTATTTTGCCGAGGTTGTTCGAGTTATTTTGTCGCTGAAGATCCCACTTTGGCTGACGATTTTGATTACTGGGTTGTTGGTTTATATTGTGGTTTGGTCGTATTGCAGCATTTGGGATGTTGTTGTATCGTCCAGCTGGTGTAAAACCTCTGCCACGAGAATTAAAACGACCTCCTCTTCCATTTCCCTTTTGGCTGAGGAAGGCCTGAGTATGTTGAATATGTGTCTTTTCCTCCTCACGTTGTGATGCTACAGTTTGTTCATGGCTTTGGAGAGCCAAGACAAACTGACTGAAGGTAGGATATGGTGGCTTTGTTAGCCATGCTTTCTGAAATTCTTCATATTGGGAACCTAGCCCTCTAGCAAATTGAAAAACCTTATCAAGATCTGGGATTGGTTTCTGAATGGCTGCAAGGTTGTCACATATAAACTTGAATTCTTTAAGATACTCAAGAAGAGATCGAGAACCTTTTTTGATTACCATCAACAAATTTTTCAAGTTTCCTTCCTTTTCAATTGTGACAGGAAGTAGTTGTTGTTCAAGTGATGTCCATAGATCAAAAGTTGTTCCCGCTTCTCCAAAAACCATACTGAGAACATCTTCAGTTATGGTTCCAAGGAGCCATGAAGTTAGAAGCCCGTCGTTGGTTAGCCAGACCCGATATTGAGGGTTCAGATTTTTGTCTCCCTTTTCACCCACAATTTCTTCAATTGGCTTTTCATTCACAGTAATGTGGTGGTAAATACCAAGACTGCGAATCAGAGGAATGATTTGAGAGCGCCATAAAAGGAAATTGCTAGAGTTTAGTTTGATGGAGATCAAACTAGAACATTGGTGAAAGGATTGTAAGTTGAGTTCAGGTTCTTGCTTCGGTAAAGAAGAAGAAGATGAAGACATTGTGCTTTGGTTTGTGGATGATGGCTCTGATACCATGAAAACTTTTAAACAATATAGACGGAAGCAGTGTTTCTATTCATTTATCAATCTACAATATATACATGTGTAAGGTTTTCAAGAAAGGAAATGATTACATCAATCACCGAAAATCAAGATACAAAATCGTAGGCTAGAAATAATGCTTAATTGTTGGACAATTGATTTTCCTCTTGATATACCTCTGTACCAATATTCACGCCTTTATCTTTGGGATTGTTATTCTTGACAGGAGGAAGCTACATTCTTGCAATCTGAAATTACTGACAACTTTTTTTTAAGTTTTGATTTAACTGAAAATTACTAGTGGAGCTTATTTTATCAAAAAATTAGTTTTGCCTTTGGTTTTAGGCAAAGAACACAGCGGTTTTCATGATAAAGAAGCTTCATCAAGCTGAAGGGCTTCTAAAAGTGTTTATATCCAAATTATTTTGCCATCTTACAATAGTTTAAAACTGCTTGAGTAAATTTGCCTACTTCACATTGTTTGAGTAATTTCTGATTCTTAGCACGTAAGAAGAATTGTGAAAATCTGAACTCGTCTCTGTAAGAAAGTCTGTGTTAGTGTACAAATGATCGGACTTTTGCGTTAGCTTTGGTAGTATTATCAGCTTGCTTAATATTGATTTGGCATTTGTTAGCCCATGAGATCAAGATAAGAGTACAAACCCAAAAGATTAGCTTTTTTAGGTGGAAGACCACCTAAACTTTATTACAGTCCACGGGAAACGACATTTCATAGCAACAATTTGAGATACAATATGATTTACCACTGTACAAGAATTCAACACTGATTCATTCTTCTCAATCTCAATGAATCTTCCTTGTGAATTCCCTCATACACACCATACGCTCCTATCTGCTTCAATCTGTTCTCCAAAATTTCTTCTCTCTGTGCCCTTCGAATTGATCTGTGTATTTGTGTTTTTTTCAGTCATCTTTTCCTGAGCTTCCACTGCTCCTTTTATAGAACTAAAAGAGCTCCACCTGCTCTACCAGTTACAGGTCAAGCTGTAACCGTTTTGTACTAGAAGAATAACCACCCACATCCAATTGCCTTTGCTGGACCAGAAGAAAAAACTTGCAGCCGATATTTAATTGTTGCACCATTGAATAAGAAGACAAAAAATTCAACAATCTCCACCTTGTCTCTTATTCAAACCTCATGAAATGTCGTCCCCTACTGCCTTGTTCTAAGGCTCTCCTTCACATGCTTTACTAATCAATTTTATGTTGAAAATACTCCTTGTAGCAGACGGGAACATGTTTGTGTATCCAGGATTGTGTCTACTATCCACTCTCTCAGAATCAGTATATTTTCTTGACATAATCCTCACACTTGAGTTCCTTGTCACTTGTTTGTTCGGTGTATTCCACACATAACAATTCCTTGTGAAGAAATTGCACTACACAACACTTTCCAGTCTCCTTCCTTTACCCACTGAAGTTCTGACTTGTTGTGCTTCAGTTGAAACAGACTCTTTTTCTTCCAATTGAAAAACTCTCTTTTTTCTCCTGAAGCACACGCCTTCACCAGTCTTTCAGACCCATGCTCACTAATTTTCGAATAGCAGAAAGGACAAAAGATACTGAATTTGATACTTCAAGACTTACATGATCTGTCAGAAAATTTTCTTGGTTGGATACCACATTGAGATTGATTTTCTGCTGACCTTGTCCATTCTTTTCACCCCATTCAACAAGTCTAGATGCTGGAAGCTCCAACTTAATCCTACTCCTCCCTTCAAGTACATAAATTCCATTTTCCTTAATGCCACTCATAAGAACTCGAGAACCCCTTTTGATGGTCTATTTCTTTCACATATATAAGTCCATCCATACTGATCAAGAGTCCCTAAGGATATGTTTCTTTTAAGTTCAGGAACATATCCCACTTTGGATAGAGATTCTTCGGTCCCATCTTCCAGTATCAATCCTACTGTACCAATGCCTTGTATTCTGCATGTTCTTTCATCCCCGAGCATCACGAGTGCAACCTCTACTGGTTCGAAGGATTCAAACCAGGCCTTATTTGCTGTCATATGGAAGGAGCACCCACTGTCCAACACCCAACACTGATCATTTTCCATCTGAGTCACACAAAGCAAGTCTCTACAGTCTATATCATCGAAAACTGCCCCTGCCTCACCTTGTTCCCTTGGTTTTCTAAGTCTTTGATTCGATCAGGACAATTCTTCTTATAATGGTCTTCCTTGTTGCAATGAAAACACTTCGATTTCTTATGTTTCGACTTGGATTTTCCTTTTGCATGACCACACGCATTACATTTTTCAGATCTTCCTTTCGAAAATAGACTAGCACCAGTGTCCTTTATTTCCTCGTCCATTTTACTTTCAGTTTTTTGATTTCAAAGCCCTTTGTATATATCCAAAGATAGAGTCTCCTTAGCATACTTCATTGTATCCACAAACACCGAGTATGACTTGGGAAGTGAATTCAATTGTATAATCGCCTTATCCTCATCTTCAATCTTGATGCTTATGTTTTCCAAATCAAGTAAAAGCTTATTGTAATCGTCAAGATTCTCACTTAAGGACTTCGACTCTACCATTTTAAATCCAAATAGTTTCCCTTTCAAATACACCCTATCTTGTAGAGATCTAGTCATGTAAATGGATTCAAGTTTAGCCCATATTCCTGTTGCCGTATCCTCGGATGACACCTCTCGCAGAACCTTATCGTCAAGGTGGAGTGTCAACGTGCTAAATGCAAGCTCCATCATATCATTCTTCTGATCGGCTGTTAGAGATTCTGGAAAAGATTTCTCACCGCCTAAGGCCTTTGCAACTTTCTGTTGAACGAGAATTGCATACATCCTTCTCTTCCACAGCCCGAAATCCCAATTTCCATCGAATCGTGCCACTTCTAACTTTGTCGTCATTTTCAAGAATCAAGAAATATCCAAGAACCTGATCGTGGGTTCAATTCCCACGGACAGCGCCAATTATTATGAATCACATCTAATATCATCTCATGTCTTGATCGAAATAGTAACTTTGATATCAAAGATTCATGCAGAGCCTTATCCTTCTGTTCTAATTCTGATTCTTTTTTCTTTAATGACCCGAATTCCATAAGGTGATATAGAGTCTGAAAAGACCTACTTGAATTATATGTTTCTTGGATCAATATACAACAGATTCCTTCCTGCTATTAATCAATTGATCCAATAACAACAAACTCTTGGTTTCATTTCTTGTTGAATAATCTCATGCAAATTATCAATGTTCTTCCCACAGATTTATATCGAAATACAACCTAATTTTGTATACAGATATTAAATGCAATAAGAACTGATAACATGCATCATTCTCCAATCATGTTTAGAATTTAAATGGCGAGAAATAAAGATGAACAAGAAAGCAAGATTTTACGTGGTTCCGCCAAATACTCCTACATCCACGGGGAACGACATTTCATAGCAACAATTTGAGATAAGGAATCTGTTGTATATTGATCCAAGAAACATATAATTTTTTTCGGACTCTTATCACGTTATGGAATTCGGGACATTAAAGAAACAAGAATCAGAATTAGAACAGTAGGACAAGGCTGTGCATGAATCTTTGATATCAAAGTTACGATTTCGATCAAGACAGGAGATTGATATTAGGTGTGATTCATAACACATATTTTGATGTAGCTGATCCTTTCTAATTGCTTCAATTTCAAGATACGTGTTTATTATGAGTATATGGATGTTTTGCATGTATCTGTTGCGGAGCTTTTCAACTTTGCATGATTGGAGGTCTATCAGCTTCATTAGAAAATGACATGATATCATTCTGTTTCTTGATATGATGGAATTTTACTTGGGAAGTACCACTTCACCAAATTTTTACCTGACAGTTGATGTAATTGACCTTAGACTGGTTTTAGAAATTGTGATCTCTTACTTTTATTACATACTATAGTTGCACCAATAGAACCTCATAATGCCAAATTTTCTTAGGTCCTTTTGGCCGTGGCCAGATGCAGAAGCCTTTTGAAGATGCCGCATTTACTCTGAAGATTGGTGAGATAAGTGACATTGTTGATACCGATAGCGGTGTTCACATTATAATGAGAACAGGTTGATGCCGATACACTACAAGGCAGAGAAGGAATTATGAATACTAATAGTTGCAATATGCCGAAATAAGACCATATTATTGTCACGACTTCCATCATGCATCTCATCTCATGAATGCGATTCACTATAGCAATAAGTTTCCTTCTCTCTAATTGTGCTTTCTGAACTTGGATTTACTTCATATTATTGTGAACTAGAGAATTTGAATGGAATCAAAAGATGTTGCAATTAGAGGTGGAAATTCGGGTATGGGACCCGATCGAGTCGGGTATTTTTTTAAAAAATCAGGTTCGGTTATTACCCGTACCCGAATTTATTTTTATCTGGTCGGGTTCGGATAGGAAAAATCCTACCCATAACACAATCGGGTACCCACCCATTAACCTTAATCTAGGTAGAAAGGATGTATATTCTTCACATAGCCTGCATTAAAAAGCAAAAGGTCCTCTCGATCCAAATTGGCGACAGTAGTTTGGTTCAAGTACACATCACTTTCTATGCTAAAAAAAAAGTGCACTTAATTTTTTTTCAACACGAACCTTTTGATGAGTAGTTATGGTGTAAACATTGAAACTCCAGCATAAAAGAACTAGGGTCATGCAATTAGAGTGTGAGCTAGCATGCAAATTATATTCATCCGTGAGTTTTTGTTTATTAATCTAAAGGTATAAAGAGTTCTTTTCAATTGTTCCTTTATAAATTTTTTAAAAAGGATTTATCGGGTACCCGGCGACCGATTTCGGATATTTGATATTATTATCGGGTACCCGATCACATCGGGTAATTTTTTTCCTACCGGATATATTGGATACCAACTATAACTACCGAATCTTCATCCACCCCTACTTGCAATGTATATTAGAGAGCCTACAGTGCATTCGCCCCTGCCTGATAGTACCTTTTGAAAAATACTTAATCATGTTTTCAAGGATGACAAGAACTTAAATCGATTATTCCACGATCGATAAGTTGTTAAATACAAGAGTGTTTCAAGGGGCAAACTTTGGAAAGATTCTCATTTTTCTATAAAGGAAAAGATCCCATTTCACTCTCTTTCTGCCATTCAATTTTGTTCTATTTACGCTTCAACTTTTCTCCTTTAGGAAAAGTTCGTCCATATGTTCGCTTTAATTTATCAAACCATTATTCATTCCCTTTACTTGAAAGCTATTGTTTGTGCAAAAAGCCCAAAATAATTGAGATTGGAGTATACTAAGTAGATGTTTGCAATTGCTTTCCAAAACTGTTTATCTGTTTTAAGGCAAAAAAACAGATTTTGAGTGTTTTATTTCATTGTTTTTGCTATTTATTATCTAAAAATAAGTAGATAAAAGCAGAAGAAGAAACATATCATGAGATAATTTTCATTGCTTTCACTTTCACTTGTGTGTTGACAATTTTGTACTAATTTGAATTTCATTAAACTGTTTTTTTATTTAATAGCAAACACTCAATAGTTTTGTTTAAAATCAAATTTTTTCCAATTTTAAGCAAAAAGAAACATAAAAGTACTTTGAATAAGCAATTGCAAACACACTCTTATGAGATGGGTAGGTGCAGTAATCTCTTATTTTTTCTAATAAATTCATATATTTTTAGTGTTACATATTCACAAAAATATGATTTTATCTCCTTTCTTTAGCTTTATATTTGCCACGCGAATTTTGGAGATACCAACCTTGCTATGTAAATGTAAGCAATTATTAGTATTATTATTATTTTTACTTTGATCATGCTTAATAATTTTTATATGTGATGCATCATAAATTACATAATCTATTTACTACCACATCGATCAACATTAGAAAACATTTCCTGTCAGAGATCATGATGTGAGTAATAATTTACACGGTTGTGGTTTGTTAGATGTCATCCTTAAGAGTATTATCCTCTGAGGTTGTATCAAACAACACGTAACATCAATCATATCAAGTGGTCGGATGTGTGATGTGAAATTGTGAATGGGCTTTCATTGCCCATATGCCGATTTTGTGCAAACTTGTGGCCAAGAATTAGTTAGATGATTTAAAATTGTGAGGGTCGATGAAATGAAATAACACACTTAACCGGTAAATAATTTGAAGAAACAAGGTTTATGCTTCCCATCCAGTCTGTATAGTTAACAGAATATTGAACGCCAGGTCTCTAATTGCTCCGCTTATGACTCGTCCCACTATGACGGTGTTTACAAATGCTTTTCAGAAATGCTTATATACTTTTCAGACGAAAAAACATATTTTCGATGTTTTTATTTTCTTATTTCTGATATTGCTTCTCTAATATAAAAAAAGGTAAAAGCATAAGCAGAGAAGCAAACTATGATATGTTTTTGGATGTTTTAAGTTATTTGTGATAAATTTATAATTAATTGAAGTTCAATAATCTGGCATGGCTTAAAAAAACGTCTTCCAACTTTTAGCAAAAACAACATAGAAATGTTTTAAATAAACAATTGCAAACATACTGAATGTCTACAACTGATGCTCTAAGCTCAAAAATCAAATTGGAACCCTTTCTTAAAAATCAATCTTCCATCCTAACACAACATAAAATAATTTAAAATTTGTTTGTGATAACCTGAATAAATATTAGCTGCCTAAAATAGCAAGGAGCTTGATAATGAATATGTGTAAGAACCAATATTTTTTTTTTAAAAAAAAGATCTGGTGTTAAAATTGGAAATATAGGTTATGTAATTACTATTTATTTTAGGCAAGTCTACTCCACTTTATAAATAACTTTTTGAGAGTTTTTACATAGAAAATAACATAAAATTCTTCAACCATGTGTATACTCATAAAATTACTTTTCTTGTATATTTTGATGGGTAAGCTCGTAAAATTGCTGCACAAAATATATGAAAAGACATATATGTCCTTGATCGTGGCATGTGAGATGCATGTGTCCTTCATTTTTTATGTTATTATTTTTTATCATCTAAACAAAAATTTTAAAATTCACCCTTGATCCGACGTCCTAAAGACCCACAAATTTAAATTTGGGGAATTCTCAAAGCACTAATTGAGGCAATCGCTAGGGACGGACGTACTCAAGGGTCCCTTATTGTCAAAAAAAAAAATTTGTTTACCTTAGAAAAATATTTTAAAAAAATGTATAACATTTACCCCTTAAAAAGTACATTTTGTCTCTCTTAAATTATTTTTTGACCCCTAAAATTTTTTTGGCCTAAAATGTTTATTTTTTTAAAAAATGCACTCCTTAAAAATCATGTGTTCGCCATCGGCAATCACACTAGCAAAGTGAGGGATTTTTATACGATGAGAATTTTATAATATGTAAAATATTGTACAAGTATTACATTTTTTAAAAAATAAAATGACATCAACCACTAGATATGGGAATTTTATAATAAAAAAAAAAAGACATAAAATTTTTCGTACTACATTTTAAAAAAGACAAGCTTTTTTCTTACTATTTTCTAATTTATAGTGCCATAATTGGATTCTTAAATAATATTTTAAATCGTTCGTTATCATCGAAATTCTTGAATGAGCTGTGCAATTTCTTTATATGAAAGTGCCGAATATTTGTTTTTTAACGCAAAAGCAAACGAGAGAAGCATATTTCTTGTATATAATTTACACAATATTCTAATATGTACTATTAAATGTATAAACTTATGTACGATTAATGCATAAAAGATATATATTACTAGTATATGTAACGATTCGTAGTGGTGGAGTCAATATTTAAAAGTGCCGGGGAACGATTTTAAGGGTTGAGCTAAAAGACGGCATTTCCAATAATTCATACTATTTTTTTTTTAAAATTTACATAGGGTTGGAGCTCACATAACCTTTAGCGTGACGCTGCACCTGGTTACATTCTAATGCTTATCAATTGAAACATTAAAAAACATACACATTAGATGTCTAGAAAAGAACATAGATATAAAATTAACCATTTCTGATCAATTAACTAACGTTGCATTAACAGGCAGTCGCAGGATTTTAGGGAAGGGGGGCAAAAAAAATTTTAAAAAAAATTTAGGCCAAAATAAATTTTAGGGTTCAAAATATAATTAAATGGAGTCAAAATATAATTTTTAAGGAGCAAACTACAATTTTTTAAGGGTAAAATTATAATTTTTTAAAAAAAATCTTTTTTTTAAGGTAATTTTTTTTTTTTTTTTTAAAAAAAGTTTTGTTTTGGGGAAAGGGGGACCCCTGCCTCCCTCCGCCCCTGGTTGCATAGAAAGACTTGCAAATTGTCTAAAATTAGTTTGAATTTTACCCTTTTTTCAAATTTTAAAAAAAAAAACATTAAATGACCCATCTGAATATATTCATAGAAATTAATGACGCCTGAAAAACACTAACTAATAAGTTAATATTTAATATGATATAAAATGTATAATCTGTAATTAATAAGTTTATTTAAAAGACTATATTTATATCGAATTGATATATAAATGATGTATAAATCAGGTGCATACAATTATTTCTCAATGGCACAAGTTCATCGTCCATTCATTCTCTAAGGGGTGTTAAGCAAATACCTCAACCAGGAAAAAAGTACAGAATCAGTTAAATTTATACAAATCCAACCACCCATAAAGTACCAATAATTCATGAATCTTGGGCGTTGATTAAATAATTTTTCTCCCCATAAGGGAAAAAAACTTTCAAAAATAAAAGACTAGAAAAAGAAAAATCAAACCAATAATGAAGTTAAAAAAAAGATGAATCCAGCACAAAATTTGTGCTTTTCATCTTTGGCCATCTCTCCCCATATTCAAACGAACAATTTCTTCTCTTCCCGATTCAAGAATTAACCCACCATTGCAAGAATGGCGACGGGGGGATGAACACTAAAATATGCAATATGTTTGTGTTCTTCATCTGAGCATGGGAGTAGTAGTTAGTGATCTGAAAACAACTTCTTCACAAGGAATAGTGAGTCCCATATCATGATCGAATCCGAACTCTTCTTCTGCTTCTCTCAGCAAGACTTGGAACTCTGGACGAGTCAACAAAGAAATGGGGACAATATATCTGCTCCTATTTTGGCCCACATACACTGCAAAATGGCCTTTGGGAACGTCCACCGGCAGCCCATCTTCCGTGTCGTACCCATTTTTCTTGCCTAAGCTGGAGCATCTTTTCAATATTTGCCTCAGGGCTGTTGGCTGGGAGACTTTGGCTGGTTTCTTGATCGCCATTTTCAACGGGTTTTTTGAAGAGTTTGGATCTAAAGGTTTTCTGTTATGATTTTGGATTGGTGTGGTAAGTAAAGGATAGGATTGTGGAGGTATTTATCAACAGAAGTTGGAAGGGTGGGTGGGTTTTGTGGGGGCGGGGTTAGTTGGGAAATTTTATCTTACACCGGAAGTAAGACATAGAGTAATATAATCATTGGATGGTATGGATTCCGCATCTTCAAGTATCAATTATGTATATTCATTAGAGTAGATTTTTTTTCTTTTGAGTATTTCATTGGATTAGATTTTAAATAAACATTATATGCGAGTATGAAATAATAAATAACTATTGTGAGGTGATCTTACTATATATTAAATATGGATGGCAACGAGGCGGGTTTGGGATGGGTTTGGCCAATCCCAGGACCTGCCTCGCTACTCATGAAACCCGAACCCGCCCGGCCCCGCTTAGACCCGCGAACCCGACGGGTTTACCCGCCCCGCCCTGGTTCCATTTTTTTTATGTTTTTATGTTTTTATTTTAAAAATTATTTAGCTAAAAATCAATTTTGAAACACAAAAGTTGAGTTTTGTGATTAAATTTTATGTTATTTCTATTAAATATTTATAATAAGCATTGTAAAACTATCTTTAAGCTATTAAATATTTATTAATTTGCTCACATTTCCTTCAAAATGTCCAATTTCTTTAACACGAACACATGAATTTTGATATAAAAAATTAAATAATGCCACTTTCTTGTTCAATCAAAGATAGAAAATGTATATTCAATAAATTAAAAATGTATAACGGGGCGGGTCTCGGGTTCGGTCAATCCCAGGACCCGCCCCGCCCCGCTTCTAAACCGGGTTGAAGCTGGTCCAGACCCGCTCCGGTTGGGCGGGTTCAATACGGGTCCGGGTCTGGACCCGTCCCATTGTCATCCCTAATATTAAACATCAATTAGTATATCATTTATTATTATTGTATAAAACATATGCTTTAGAAAATATTAAACTAGAACAAGGAATAAAGATATTCTAGATGAAGTAATTGTGACTTGTATAGAAGAAGATGCAAGAAAGTCGCTTACGTTGGCTTAGTCACGTACGACGTATGCTCAACAATGCACATGTTTGTAGAGTAGAGTCCATAGATTTCGATCATTCAATGAGAGCAATGACATGATCGAAAAAGACATGGTTTAAAGTGATATAATAAAATTTGAAATTCAAATGAATCATCGAGGATATTTTGATCGAAAGAACCTCTTAGAAAATACTAATGTATGTGTGCGATCCGACTTGTTTTCTTTTTTAATTAATATAATATACATAAATTTATTAGAATTAAAGATTTAGTTGTTATATAATCAATTTTAGTAAATATTTTACAAATATACTTTAAATTAAAATCAATATGTGCACCGAAATTTGAAATTATTTACGTAGTATTTTCCGGTTTTGGGTGGGTGTGTAAGCATTGAAGCAGAAAAAGCGGGGCCTAAACCAATCTGATACGGTCTTCTATGTTGCTGTCAGTAACGACAAATTCGTACCCTTAAATCATTTCACCAATTCCAACGTTAATTATTGAAAATGGAACCTCACATGCGTGAGTGTACATCATATTTCTATACACTCGATCTTATGAATATCAATATATATATAAATATACACATATATTTAAATATTTTGATCTTTACAAACATCCGATTCATATAAGTATGTTTCCTGGATGAAACTACATTTTATTTTGGGACAAATAAGGTTTATTAAAGAAATTAACATAACAAAATAAAATAACCAAGTGAATTTTATTACATACATTAATGTTAGGAGAACAAATTAAATTAAGTTTGTGGAAAACATATGATATCAAGATTGCACTTAATTACTTCAACTCAAATATTTCAAATATAATATTAGAAATAGTTAAAATGATGTTTAATAAATTATATTTCCTACCTTTTAATATAATATGGTATCTATAATATAAAGTATATTTTTTTAAAGAAGATGCAATCAAATATATGTTATATATTTCAGTTCAAATCATTTAAAAAAAATTATAGCCAAACATTGAGTTCGCCCATGCTGTACAAAATGAAATAAATCTTATCTAATTAATCGAGAGCAAGATGATGACTGAATAAGATGACTCGAAGTTATATGTAAAGACGTGGAGTCCAAGGGAATTAAAGGTGATTCTTTATATTGTTCATGTAGCCTACCTCAATTCATTGGGAGGTTTAATTCCCTTGCCCCGTAGTAGCCCCACCAGTGCTTGTATGTACATGATTTATGTTCTGTTTACACAACTCAATATTAAATTATAATATTTTTTAAATAAAAAATTAAAATAATATATTAATTATTTTAGATCAATCATATTAAATTAATCCATAAATTATTTTACGCTTAGATCACATCAAACAAACTCATTACCTAAGTTCTAGTTTTTTCCATCACGAGTAGAATACACACAAGGACGTGCTTTGTACGTACAGAGTTTTATTGGTGAAAAGTGCACCATTCTTGTTTGACCGTTGAAATCCAAGTAGCCCCATAAAAAGGTAATTAAGAGGACCGAAATGACATAAATGCCCCCAGATTGTTTGGTTTGATTCGTGGCAAGTAATAACATTTGGTCATATTAATATACAAAATTACATTTGGTAATATAAATATAACTTTATATTAATAACGATGCCATAATGGAATATAACTTCTAAAAGATAAATTTTCATATAAGTTCGTATATATATGTCAGTCTTATCCAATAATTTCTTTCGATCAAAATATTAATGTTAATTTTTTGAACTCGAAATCTTTATATATAATCTAACCGTGCTTTTTGTGCCGTCTCTTTACTTTCCTGAAATGGTCGTATCATGGACTCTACTCGAATATAAAAGTAAACTTGCACCACTCATTATCCAAGTAATATGACATGGCCATCAGTATCAGTGACTGTATCACAAGAAAAGTAATGCATATTCTGTGGCTGTGGATAAACAAGATATACACATAGTATATTGCTTTTGATGCTTGAATTTTATATCTGGCCTCTCGTGTGTACCCTTTGAAGTCCTTGAAAGTAGATAATATCTATTGTATATTTTAAGCTAAATTATAGCCGTCTCTCATGGTGAAAAGATTTATTATAAATTTTTATCTCCATTTTGAACAATTACGGATGGATCTCAAGTAGAAGAACTGATTTACAATATAACAATATATTGTTTGTAATAGATATAAGAAAAATTACAAATATATTCCCTATGATTTAACATAAAAATACATAACAGTGAAAGTGGACGCTAACTAGATGGATGGATTTCATCATTGTTCAAACTAGATGATGTCTGTAGGTAATTCACCGTATATTTTACTCGTACCAATCATGCATGCTTATCATCCAATTAGTAATTTCGCTCTTCCGACTTGGTCTCGACACTTCTCTTATGGTTTAGGGAACAATTCCATCCACAGTACTAGTTCCTTATCTAATGCTCGAGCTTATAAAGAGATGAAACAATTTATTATTTATTCTGAGAGGAAAGAACTTAAGAAATCCGAGGCCTTTGCCAAATATATATATATATATATATATATATATATATATATATATATATATATATATGAATATCCATTAATCAAAGCATTTATTGTGTGCCTTTGATTTCTCTCATATCCCCACCACATTGAAATTACACCATTTAAGTTACAACAATAATCCCAATATTTGAATGATGCTACAATTGTGCTTGTTAAAAAATGGTGATGACAAACTTGAGCCTTTGCAAATTATAGAAAATCCCAGTTCTTACGTTTTTATTAGGAGTGTACTCAAATATGGATACTACCATCAATGTTCCTCAATAATGTGATGGATTTCCTAATTGGCCAAACCATTATAGGAAAATTTGACAACATTTTCTCGCAGTTTAATCAATTTAGAACAAATTTCAGAAACTTTTTGGAAGAATTCATTTTGATAGTTAAAATGAAAACTCAAAACTCCAACCAAAATTGAAGACATAACAATGGTATTCATGAAAAATCGCAGTCATACATCAAAAGATACACAATCCCTCAAAAAATAACAATGGCATGTTTACGCCTCCACGCCACCCTTTCTGTATTGAGGCGTGACCATGCTACACGCCTCCCATTCTGTATTGGAGGCGTGTTCACTCCTCCTCAGGTGGCGTGAGCACGTCTCATGTTCCTATGTCTTAGGTTCTGTTTTTTTTTTATTTCTTGACTTTTTATTGCTTAATTTTATTTATTAAGTCTATTTTTTTCAACAAAGACGATATTCAAAGAGAATTGTTATGATTTTGAGTCAGATTGTTGGTTTAGTAGCTGCTACCCTATACATACATTATTAAGTGGGTAGCTATTATTGGATCAAGATAGAGAAACATCAACATACCCAGATTGTCATATCATCGATTTTATATAGGACAATGACGTGAACCAAAATTTAATACATTTTCAATAATAAAATATAGTCGATAAGGCGACTCAGTATATTTTAAAAATATCATAAATCATGGGGCGAATTGTCCACTATCTTTTAAATTATTCTATAATGGATATTCCACAACATACAATTATCTATCAATCAGAATCCCCATTTTACAATTATCTATCAATCAGAATCCCTTTTTTATACTAGATTGAGACCCTTCAATCCAAATGGCACATGAATCCCATGTTACTCTGCCTTAAAACTTTCCTATAGTAAGGCCCCATTCCCCCAGCCACTTGATACTATCAACCAACTTCAAAAAATCTCATACAATCCGGTAATAACATAGTAAATATCGATCGATCAATCAATCTTTTATCTGACTAGATAAAGTCGGTAGTATGAATTCTCTCGATCTATACATAAGAAATTTGTCAATGTTTTGTCCTGGCTTGCTACCTAACACAACTCTCGTCCTTTACCCAGGGTTGATATTGACCATGATGATAACATAGTAAAATAGTGAGTAGTCATATTTGACTCCCACATAACGTAACACTTCTGATTAAGATTTACAAAGTATAAATTTAACTCTATGTTCATCATATGCAACTTGAACACCACCTATCTAGAAATTTTTATTCGCCGTGGGAAACAATGTATTTTCTGTTCTGTTCCTTGTTATCGATGGATTGTAAGCTGCAAGACTCGAATACGGAGTCGATTGCCTAATGAACAGATGACAAATCAAAGCGCAAGCCGCTGGTTGTTGATTTAATATAGTTAGTACACAATAAACATGATGTAAACGAAAGAATGTGAAAGTCATTTGCTATGTATTGAATATAATTATATCGAATTGATATATATAAATGATGGATGAATCAGATGCATACAATTATTTCTCAATGGCACGAGTTCATCATCCATTCATTCCCTAAGGGGTGTTAAGCAAATACCTCAACCAGGAAAAAAGTACAGAATCAGTTAAATTTATACAAATCCAACCACCCATAAAGTACCAATAATTCATGAATCTTGGGGGTTGATTAAATAATTTTTCTCCCCATAAGGGAAAAAAACTTTCAAAAATAAAAGACAAAGAAAAAGAAGAAATCAAACCAATAATGACGTTAAAAAAAGATGAAACCAGCACAAATTTGCTGCTTTTCATCTTTTGGCCATCTCTCCCCATATTCAAACGAACAATTTCTTCTCTTCCCGCTTCAAGAATTAACCCACCACTGCAAGAATGGCGACGGGGGGATGAACACTAAAATATGCAATATGTTTGTGTTCTTCATCTGAGCATGGGAGTAGTAGTTAGTGATCTGAAAACAACTTCTTCACAAGGAATAGTGAGTCCCATATCATGATCGAATCCGAACTCTTCTTCTGCTTCCCTCAGCAAGACTTGGAACTCTGGACGAGTCAACAGAGAGATGGGGACAATATATCTGCTCCTATTTTGGCCCACATACACTGCAAAATGGCCTTTGGGAACGTCCACCGGCAGCCCATCTTCTGCGTCGTACCCATTTTTCTTGCCTAAGCTGGAGCATCTTTTCAATATTTGCCTCAGGGCTGTTGGCTGGGAGACTTTGGCTGGTTTCTTGATCGCCATTTTCAACGGGTTTTTTGAAGAGTTTGGATCTAAAGGTTTTCTGTTATGATTTTGGATTGGTGTGGTTCGGAAAGGATAGGATTGTGGAGGTATTTATCAACAGAAGTTGGAGGGGTGGGTGGGTTTAGGTTGTGTTTGCAATTGCTTATTCAAAGCACTTCTATGTTGTTTTTGTTTAAAGTTGAAAAAAGTTGATTTTAAGCAAAAGAATTGAGTGTTTGTTATTTAAATAAAAAAGCAGCTTAATAAACTTAAATTAATTACGAAATTGCCACAAAACAACTTAAAGCAGTCAAAAGCATGTCATGACCTGCTTCTCTGCTTCTGCTTTTTTCTGCTTATTTTAGAGAAGCAATAGCAGAAGTAAACAAATAAAACACCAAAAAACTGTTTTTTTATCTGAAAAGCAGATAAACAGTTTTCATAAGCAATTGTAAACACCTACTTAGTGGGGCGGTGTTAGTTGGGAAATTTTATCCTACACTAGAAGTAAGACATGGAGTAATATTTCAGATATGAATATAATTATTGGAATATTCATTAGATTAGATTTTTTTCTTTTGAGTATTTCATTGGATTAGATTTTAAATAAACATTATATGCGAGTATGAAATAATAAATAACTATTGTGAGGTGTTCTTACTGTATATTAAACGTCAATTAGTATATCATTTATTATTATTGTATAAAACATATGTTTTAGAAAATATTAAACTAGAATAAGGAATAAAGATATTATAGATGAAGTAATTGTGACTTGTATAGAAGAGAAGATGCAAGAAAGTCGCTTACGTTGGTTTGATTACGTACGACGTATGCTCAACAATGCCCATGTATGTAGAGTAGAGTCATGGATTTCGATAATTCAATAAGAGCAATGACATAATCGAAGAAGACATGATTTAAAATGATATAATAAAATTTGAAATTCAAATGAATTATCGAAAATATTTTAACCGAAAGAAGCTTTTAAAGAATACTAATGCATACGATCCGACACTGGGGTATGTGTGTAAGCATTGAAGCACAAAAAGCGGGGCCTAAGCCAATCTGGTACGGTCTTCTATGTTGCTGTTAGTAACGACAAAGTCGTACCCTTAAATCAATTCACCATTTCCAAAGTTATTTATTCAAAATGGAACCTCACATGCGTGAACGTACGTCATATTTTTATAATATGATCTTATGAATATCAAAACATATATAAATATATACATATATTTATATATTTTGATCTTTACAAACATCTAATTTATATAAGTATGTTTTCGTGGATGAAACTACATTTTATTTTTGGGCAAAATAAGGTTTATTAAAGAACATAATAAAATAAAATAACCATGTGAATTTTATTACTATACATTAATGTTAGGAGAACAAATTAAATTAATTTTGTGAAAAAACATATGATATCAAGATTGCACTTAATTACTTCAACTCAAATATTTCAAATATAATATTAGAAATAGTTAAGTTCTAGTTTTTTCCATCACGAGTAGAATACACACAAGGACGTGCTTTGTACGTACAAAGTTTTATTGGTGAAAAGTGCATCATTCTTGTTTGATCGTTGGTTCTCTATATTATTCATGTAGTCTACCTCAATTCATTGAGAGATTTAATTCCCTTGCCCCTTAGCCCCGCTAGTGCTTGTATGTACCTGATTTATGTTCTGTTTACACAACTCAATATTAAATTAGTATATTTTTTAAATAAAAAATATACTAATTATTTTAAATCAATTATATTAATTGATTCATAAATTATTTTATGGATCGCATCAAACAAACTCATTACCTAAGTTCTAGTTTTTTCCATCACAAGTAGAATACACACAAGGACGTGCTTTGCACATACAGAGTTTTATCGGTGAAAAGCGCGCCATTCTTGTTTGACCGTTGAAATCCAAGTAGCCCCATAAAAAGGTAATTAAAAGGACCAAAATGACATAAATGCCCCCAGATTGTTTGGCTTGATTCGTGGCAAGTAATAACATTTGGTCATATTAATATACGAAATTATATTTGGTAATATAAATATAATTTTATATTAATAACGATGCCGTAATGAAATATAACTTCTCTAAAAGATAAATTTTCATATAAGACCTATTGCAAAAATTCTATCAATGCCCTCTGCAAAAAACAGACATCAAACAACAAATCATATATATATATATGTCAGTTTTATCCAATAATTTCTTTCGATCAGAATATTATCGTTAATCTTTTAAACTCAAAATCTTTATATATAACTTCTAACCGTGTTTTTTTATGCCGTCTACTTAGTCTCGTGAAAGGGTCGTATCATGGACTCTACTCGCATATAAAAGTAAACTAGCACCACTCATAAAAGATGTCCCTATTATCCAAGTAATATGACATGGCCATCAGTATCAGTGACTGTATCACAAGAAAAGTAATGCATATTCTGTGGCTGTGGATAAACAAGATATACAATTAGTATATTGCTTTTGATGCTTGAATTTTATATCTGGCCTCTCGTGTGTACCCTTTGAAGTCCTTGAAAGTACAATTTCTAAAAAACTTTGAAACTTTCTTGTTTTTTTTTTTATCGGTAAATATAATATATTATGAATCAAAAGGTAGTCAGCTATGAACACCCGTCATAGCAATTAATGTGTACATCTCAACATGATAGAGAGATTACATACATGCCTATCACCTGGAAAAACTGTAAGGAAATAAAGTGTACATAGATCGGTTTACATAAACCTGAATCTGATATAAAACATGGTCTAAGTTAACAGCCGAAGCTACAAACTTACGCGCATTCCGGGTATCCCAAATATAATAAACGGTTGCTGCAAAAGCCATTACCCGTGCAGCTGAGATCCTTGAGGAGCCGCGATACTGTTTTTTAAACCATTTGAGTGCACTACACAGCGTTGACATGGCACGACCCATACCTAGCCAATTTCGGACTTTGTTCCATAAATCAGAGCTGAAGGTACATGCAAAAAATAGGTGATCGTGATTGTCCAAACCATTTTGACATAGGACGCATCTTCTGTCCAAGACGAAAGGTAGCCGATCCGAAGTTGATAATCTCCCTTGAGCTCCCAACCATAAGACGAAAGAATGCTTGGGTAGAATATGCTTCCTCCAAACTACGGAAGCCCATAATACTTTGATTTTACGTGGCCCGAAGAAGTTATAAGCGCAATCACTTATAGAACTACCTGCGGCAAAAACTTTCTTGTTTACTTCCATGCATTTTAGAGGTAATTACATAAACCAAATTGAGCTTATTTAACATGGAGATCGGCAGCTACCATTATGAAGACGGGACGGAATCCAAACAAATAGATAGTACTAAGTCCTTTTCAAATATAAAGTTTACAAAAAGCAGTGCTAAGCATTCCATAAAATATATCATAGCTGCAAAACTGTACAAAATGTAGCGGAATATTTATATCTATTGTATATTTTAAGGTAAATTACAGCTATCTTCCATGGTGAAAAGATTTATTATAAATTTTAATCTCTATTTTGAACAATTATGGATGGATCTCATGTAGAAGAACTGATTTACAATATGACAATATATTGTTTGTAATAAATATAAATAAAATTGCAAATGTATTCCCTATGATTTAACATAATAATACATAGCAGTGAAGGTAGACGCTAACTAGATGGATGGATTTCATTATTGTTCAAACTAGAGAACGCATGTAGGTAATTCACCATATATTTTACTTGTACCAATCATGCATGCTTATCATCCAATTAGTAATTTCGCTCTTCCGACTCGGTCTCGACACTTCACTTATGGTTTAGGGAACAATTCCATCCACCGTACTAGTTCCTTATCTAAATGCTCGAGCTTATAAAGAGATGAAACAATATATTATTTATTCTGAGAGGAAAGAACTTGAGAAATCCGAGGCCTTTGCCAAATATAATAAATATCCATTAATCAAAGCATTTATTTGTGTGCCTTTGATTTCTCTCATATCCCCACCACATTGAAATTACACCATTTAAGTGACAACAATAATCCTAATATTTGAATGATGCTACAATTGTGCTTGCTAAAAAATGGTGATGACAAACTTGAGCCTTTGCAAATTATAGAAAATCCCAGTTCTTACGTTTTTATTAGGAGTGTACTCAAATATGGATACTACCATCAATGTTCCTCAATAATGTGATGGATTTCCTAATTGGCCAAACCATTATAGGAAAATTTGACAACATTTTCTCGCAGTTTAATCAATTTAGGACAAATTTCAGAAACTTTTTGGAAGAAATTCATTTTGATAGTTATAAAGAAAACTCAAAATTCCGACCAAAATCGAAGAGATAGCAATGGTATTCATGAAAAGTCATAGTCATACACCAAAAGATACACAATCCCTCAAAAAATAAGAGTGGCCACGCCTCCCATTCTGTGTTGGAGGCGTGTTTATGCCTCCGCAGCACGCCTCATGTTCCTATGTCTTAGGTTCTTTTTTTTAAAATTTCTTGACTTTCATTACTTAATTTTGTTCATTAAGTCTATTGTTCTCAACAACGACGAGATTCAAAAGGAAATAGTTATGATTCAGACTGTCGGTTGAGTAGTTGCTACATGATACATAAAACTATTAAGTGGGGTAACTATTATTGGATCAAGATAGAGAAACACCAACATACCCACATTGTCATATCATCCATTTTATATAGGACAATGACGTGAACCAAAATTTAATACATTTTCAATAAATAAAATATAGTCGATAAGGCGACTCAGTATATTTTAAAAATATCTTAAATCATGGGGCACTCTCTTTTAAATTATTCTATAATGGATATTCCACAACATACAATTATCTATCAATCAGAATCCCCTTTTACAATTATCTATCAATCAGAATCCCTTTTTTATAGTTGATTGAGACCCTTCAATCCGAATGGCACATGAATCCCATGTTACTCTGCCTTAAAACTTTCCTATAGTAAGGCCCCATTCCCCCAGCCACTTGAAACTATCAACCAACTTCAAAAAAATCTCATACAATCCGGTGATAACATAGTAAATATCGATCGATTGATCAATCAATCTTTTATCTGACTAGATAAAGTTGGTAGTATAGATTCTCTCGATCCATATATAAGAAGTTTGTCAATTTTTTATACTGGCTTGCTACCTAACACAATCCTCGTCCTTTATCCAGGGTTGAGATTGACCATGACGATAACATAGTAAAATAGTGAGTAGTCATACTTGACTCCCACATAACGTAACGCTTCTGATTAAGATTTACAAAGTATAAATTTAACTCTATGTTCATCATTTGCAACTTGAACACCACTTATCTAGAAATTTTTATCCGCTGTGGGAAACAATGTATTTTATGTTCTGTTCCTTGTTATCGATGGATTGTAAGTTGTAAGACTCGAATACGGAGTCGATTTCCCAATGAACAGATGACAAACCAAAGCGCAAGCCGCTGGTTGTTGATTTGATATAGTTAGTACACAATAAACATGATGTAAACGAAAGAATGTGAAAGTCGTTTGCTATGTACTGATCCAGAATCATTGTGTAACGATTTAACTATACATAGGTGAGTACTCAATTAGTTAGTAATCAAAGTGACACATTCAAAACTCGCCAAACCAAAATTTTCGACAAGAAGAAGAACGATCAGAGTCGATTCTTCATGAAAACCAAATTAACCGAACCAAAATACAGATAAGAATTTCTCTAAAACTGATATTTTCAAATCTAATAGTTGACTTAATAGCCAAACTAATGAACTAAATGTTAGATAATTTAGTTCAGTTAAAAACTGAACTTTTGGCCATTCTTAAGTCATAACTACAAGTACGCCATATTTGACATGAACAACACCCAACTGGAAATTTATATCACAAGATGAAACGTAAGCTTTTCCTCGGTTTGTTTGGTCATTTTGATTCATTTTAGCAGGCATTTGTGATTTTAAAAATATCATAAAAAATGAAAAAAAAACCTTTAAATCATTGGCAGATAGATGGTTCTAATATCGCAACATTTTTTTGGGTAACACAAGATTTTGCATATATTTTCTAATTAGATGAGTTTTTAGTCATTTATATTTTAAAAAAAACGAAGGTCATATGCATTTTGCCCCAATGGAGATCAAGATATGATGGTTGAGATAAATGTTTCGAATAGTACTTGAGTAATTGAATCGAAAATAAACAATGTTTGGTCATTTTGATTCATTTTTAGTACACTACTACACATGATGAATGCAAATGAAAGGATGTAAAAGGGAAAATTACAACAATCATTTAGTTTGATCCAAATTTCATTTTGCGACCATTATTTGAAAAGTTGCAGTTTGCATCATCGACTTTTATTAATTGTAACACTTTGCATTATGTTGACTCAATTTGGTTCTTTTATCGAGATTTATCACTGCATTCCATTGTCGCCATATATTTTCAAACTTAGAGCCCCTTAAGTAGCTCTTGAAAATTTAAGAAAAAAAAATCAAAACAAATTTTTGAGGTGTCAAAATCTCGTTTTTTTGTTTCGAAATCAAACAACTAGATAATTTTGATATCCAAATATATATTTTAATTTTAAAAAAAATTGCGATAGCTAGCTTAAGAAACTCTAAGTTTGAAGATATAAAGTGATGATGCATTCGATAAAAATATCAAACCGAGTGAAGATGATGCAAAGTGTTACAATTTATGAAAGTTGTTGATGTAAACTGTAATATTCCAAACAACTGTTGTAAAATGAAATTTGGACCAACATATATGATGAATGAGCAGAAAACAGTGGTCAATTGAAAGGAAATATTTGGTTCAAATCAAGGAAGGCAATAACATGCTCCACTTCCGACAAGGGTGGGATTAAGGAGAGCGATTATTCAAGATAGTTGGGCCAAGAAACAGCTCAAATGTATCAAAGTCTTGGTGCACAAAAAGCCTGGATTTCCAACCATATTTACAGAACAATTAATGCAGCTCTACTTATATCACACCATCTACAAGCAAAGGAATGTGCACAATTTAATCAAAGGACCCCACATAAAATTGTGAAGTGCGTCGTCATAAGTCATAATCGTTGTATCTTTGGAAACAAATCGCCATTGAAATCGTAAGCACAATTGCGGACAATATTATTTTAAGGACGGAGATTAGAAATCCATCATCGACATTCATTATTTGTGTCATTTTGTTACTTTGCTTGCAATAACCTTTCCCATACAACGTACCAACAATTACCAGCTACGCAGGGACGGAACCAGAAACAAGTTTTGAGTAAAAATTAGAGGATCTTTAACCGGAGACGTATGAACCAGTGGAGAAAGGGACTTAACCTTTGCTGCATGTGAGAAGAAACATGCAATCTTGAAAGACCAAATAATTCAAGCATTTGAGTTACTGTTAACTTTTCCAGAGGCTGATTAGGTTCCTTGAATCAAAAAAGTATCACGCAGTCTCAGTACAAAAGCATGAGATCATGTCCCACGAGTTCGGACTGGTAAACCTAAACCTACAGGTACTTCAAATAATAGTACTCAAACTAAAAAAAACGTCTGACCAAAGAGGAAAATTACACAAAACATTCTATAATTTTATTCAAATTTCACTTTGTAATCATTGTTTGAAAAATTATAGTTTACATCCCCAAATTTCATGAATTGTAACACTTTACATCATATTGACTCGATTTTGTTTTTTTATCGAAGAATTATCACCGCATTCGAACATCACCTGGCATACTCAAACTTATATCTATTTAAGCTAGTTATTCCAAAATTTAAAAAAAACGAAAATAATATTTTTGATATCGAAATTATCTAGTTAACGATTACGGAAAATGAAATTTTGACACCCCAAATATTAATTTTGATATTTTAAAAATTTGCTTAGCTAGTTGAAGTGACTTTAAGTTTGAATATGTAAGGTGATGCTGAAATGTAGCGATAAATTTTTGATAAAAACACAAAATAGAGTCAGAAGGATGCAAAGTGTTACAATTCATGAAAGCTGAGGATATAAATTGTAATTGTTCAAACAATAGTTGTAAAGTGAAATTTAGACCAAACTATAGAATGTTTTTTAATTATTCCTGTAAATCCGGCCTATATTTCATACTATCCTGCTTACACGTGAGGAGGTGTGGAGTTTATGGTCTTGTAACAACATCAATGACAGGAAGATAAATAAACTAAATGAAAGATGAATCCACTAGATTCTGAGAATAGTTTGATTCAACAATTAAACATAAATGGGTGCACACCTTCAACCTAGGGATCCAAACGAATCGAGTCAAGCCGAATACTAGGATTATTTTCATATTCGAACTTTGGTTCGAATTTTTAAGCCGGTTCAAAACTCGAAAAGTGAATTGTTTTGGGCTTGAATTCGGCTCTACTATGAGTTCGAATTTGAGCTTGATTCGTTTGGTCGAAACTTAATCATCGAGCACTATTAAGCGAAAGCTCGAACTACGGCTAGAGTTGCTAGTTCATTTACTTTGGAATATTTTATGGAAATTAAAGCTCGCAATCGGTTCACAAACTAACTTACAGAATAATTCAAGCTCTAATTTAACACCCTTGTTTCTACCTTACAATGAAAAGCAGTTTAGCCAATCATCTATCTGTAATGTTTTTTCATTTCTCAAAGAAAATTTAGATGTCGGATATCAATATTCCATGTAAATATGACACTTGACTTTTCAAAGGTGCTAAAAAATTTCATCAGTTTCCCCAACCCAATCCCTGTTAAGCACATTGAGTCATTGTCAAAACTTCAAACAAATTCTTAGTGAGAAATTTCTGCTACAAATTTATAGCAAATATGAAAAACGTCAATGAGTGACTGAGTGAGCACTCGGAATCCTGCTAACTATTCCATCAGAAGCATGAGCTGAAATATGTTATAAAAAATTTCTTTTTTTTGTTAAATATTTCCGTTTTGTCTCCATATACATTAACACATTCTCATCCAACAAAAAATAGAGCAAAGAACCAAAAAATGAAGTAAAAACAAATTCTCTTCTTTAGAATAAATATAGACTCATCTTATTATCTTCCTTCTCATTCTTGCAACGTGAGCTTGCGCCTGTGCATTCATGTAAACAGCCAAAAGCCCAAACTATTTCAGCAGAAGGAAAGAATTCAAGTTGGACAAACACATACTCTTGCAAACTTTTATTTCACATAATTAAAAAGAGGAATATGCTAGTGTAGCTGGTAACAGTCATCAGCTCAAAGCATGTGGTCTATATACCATAAAGGTGATTGATAACAGATCTTATATGGCAATTTTATTTATCTGGACTCCTCTTACTTCTGAGTGAGTTGTTACCACGATCCTTCAAAGCATATGCTTCATCCAAAATATATGTAAATATAGCTTCCTGAAGACAGAAGGTAACCTGTGCATAAAATGGAGTTCAATGCATCTTCAAAACATACATGGAAGTTTATGTTTTCTATCTCAGATTCAATGCTTTTATTCGTCGGGAAATTCTCATTGGGATAGTTGCAGACACGAAACATCAAATGCTCTATAAATAATTCAAGTTCATTAATAAAACAGCACAATGAGGATTAATATAGAAGCAGCATGGCAATAACAAAGTTGAAATTCTCCTTGGTTATTAGTTCATAATAAGATTAATATCATTATTCTCACTTTAATTACAGTTATTCAGAGTTTTTCAATTTTTGAACTCTGTTTGTCAGTGGGAAGCAAATCAATGAATCTTGGAACATTCCAAATCAAAGTAGATGCCTATCCCTAACCCACATATAATATTGACCTGCTGGCGAGCTGCCACCTGAATGATATCTCATCAGCCTCCGAGAAATTAGTAAACCACTGGTTCAAGGATGATCTTTGGTGTCACCTCTCTTTCCGTATTCCATAGACACTACAAAAACTATATAAAGAAATAGCAAGTCAAAGTACAAATGATAATGAATGTTTAAACAGCCAGTATAACGAGTTAATAAAAAAGAAAAAAGCAGAGGAAGAGTAAAGCCAGCCCTCAAGGAATGAAAGCATCTGAAGGCTCTGAGAGAACGATTCCATTGCAGGATTCCAGAACATCGGGTCAGTTGCATCAACAAGGAAAATGTTGTAATAAAATCCATATGACCACAAATGGCACAACTGTTTTTCTCTCTCTATACTTGCCCAACTGTTTTTCAAGTATCTACACAATGTGAATGTCTATACTCATTACTTCTGGATCAATGCACACAAAAACGCCAATACATGCAAATTAACAAATAGAGCAGCACCAAGGACAACCGCTTATTGCCAACATTACTGTAGAAAGGAAGTGTAATGGCAATTTTGATTCACACCCCATCCAGAATTCAAAAAACTCAAAAAGTTACCCTCTTGATAATCCTTGTGGTTTATCGAAACTTGAATACATTTGATAAACAACATGCTGTATCTAGTCGTTTCACTCAATCAGAATATCTTCATCTTCTATCTTCTTTCGCAATGCAACTAAAAGTCTACCAGTTTCTCTTATATTTAGATGGCAACTTGGATAGAATAAGCTTATTCTCAACTGTGATTTCTGATCAACTCCCAAGATAAAGTTTATCATATCGAGCGGTGAAATGACTAGCTCACTGTGGCATGGGAGAATCAGGCAGTTTGCCTAGCTATACCTTTAAACAAAAAGAAATTCAGCTGGGAAACTGAAGTTTTTTTTGGGTGTGTAAACTCAATTTAAAAAGTCCATAACTTAATGTGGAGTTTCATTGTGGAGCAATCCCAAAAGGACTTAAATTAAACTGCTGTTCCCCATCTTTGTTACAAGCATTCAAGGACCATGTACCTGATTGAACTCCTAAAATCAATTAATAATCAATTTCCTAAAATAAAAAAGATGTCGAGACATAGGACATTAGACTATTGGCTGCTCATTTACAAATTTTCAAGATAATTAAACCTCCCAAGTCACCTTTCAGTGTCAATGGTAAACCTGACAAGTCAAACTGATCTGATAAAGATGTACTCATGTATCAAACTGTCGAGTAGTCTTCATTCATGTGGATTAATAAATGGAATGGTTTTAAACCAAAACCTAACCAATTCCATTCAATGTCCATCCTCAACTCTCTCAACTTGATGTCCTTGTTGCACATACCATTCCTAGTATGTACACTCGAGTATAGAAAATAAAAAATCGTAACAGCCAGCCAATGACACTTTATACATCAAGTCACTACATCTATCAAACTCCATCCAATATCTTTCTTCAATCCTCGTCTTTGCATCAAATCCCTTTCAATCTGTTCCCACGAACCATTCTTAGCATACATATTAGACAGTAAAACATAAATCCCAACGTTACCGGGCCCAAATCAAGTGCTCTTTGAGCAACCACCTTTCCCAACTTGACATTTCCATGCTCGTTGCAAGCACTAAGTAATGCTGTCATGTAAAGAGTACCACTCTTATTGCCTTGAGCAATTATCATTGCACCTTTTGAGATCTTCCAAGTATCACTGTGAAAGACTGCTGTATAACCTTCACTGGCCAACTGAGATTAAGTTCTTTCTCAGATCGAGAATATGCCTGACATCCTTCAGTTCCCATACAGACCCGTTCGAATTAATCTTTATGATACATTTGCCAACAATCTCGCAAGATTGTTCATTACCAAGGTAGACTTTACCAAGGTTTACGGAGACATATTTCTCGAAGAGTTCTCTTTGCGAAGTAGCATGGAATGATGCTCCAGAGTCAACACCCAAGACTCTTCTTTGCACTCTAAAGAGAATATTAATGCATCATCTCTAGAAGCAACGTTTGCTTCTGCCTTCGCCTCCTAATATTTCGGTGCATTTTTGCACTGATTTTTATAATACCCGGGCTGCCCGTATTTCCAGTACTCGATAGTCTTTGAGTTATGAGAATTGGGGGGATTCCTAGATTTGGACCTCCTGTCCTTTTGTTTGTCACGTGCACCTCATTTGTTTGATTTTCTACCTCTTGACTCTGTATGTAATACTGAAGAGGTTGATGATTCATTTGAATCTTTCCGTCTGATTTCTTCACTGAGCACCAGATCATGGACATCGTCAAATTTCAACTTAGTACTTCCCGATGAGCTACTCACAGCTGTGACAGTAGCATTCCAGCTTTCCGGTAGGGAAGACAAAAGTATTAATGCTCGTACTTCATCATCAAAATCAATTTTAACTGAACTCAACTGGGTTGTCACTGTGTTGAGTTCATTGAGGTGCTGAGCTATCGACCCGCCTTCTACCATTTGCAAATTGAACAACCGCCTCATCAAATGAACTTTGTTTGAAGCTTATGGCTTCTCGTACATGCTTGAAAGAGCCGCCATAAGACCTGCCGTGGTCTTTTCTTTTGCTATGTTGAAAGCAATGTTGTGTGATAACGTCAATCGGTATAACTCCAAGGGCTTTTCTATCTAGAAGAGCTCATTCTTTATGTTTCATGATTCTGGTTCACACCCGAGAGAGGTTGATAAAGGCATTTTTGATACATATAGTCTTCTATTTGCATTTTTCAAAAGCCAAAGTCCGAACCATTGAACTTTTTAATATTTATTTTTCGTTCATTTGCCGACATTACTCCCACTCGAACCTGACTCCCATCGATTGCTGTTTTGACAATTTTTGAAAATCACCGTGTTATTGAAACAATTTTTGAAAATCACTGTGTTATTGAAAAACACCTCTGTGGACGAATTTGGGATCGCTGACCAAAATCTACTATTCAAGAAATTCACTATTCACGGAATTTACTTGAATAGTAACTCGCCAAAATTTTTTGACAAAATTAACAATCTGGCTCTGATACCAGTTGCTGGAAAAATAACGTCATATTTTCTCTTGTTAGATATGTGGGAGCAAAAAATAAATGCGGAATAAAAAACACACAAAGTTTACGTGGTTCAGCAAAAATAAGGCTACGTCTATCGGGCTGCTGCAGATCTTTTATTAAAGATCAACACTAAATCTGAAAAACACTCAGAAAATTATACAACAATTTTCTCTCACTAGTATTTTTATTCTAATAGCACCATGTGTTGTATTTTTCTCTCTACAATATTTGGGTGTATTTTGCTGAATGAATTGCAACTCTATTTATAGAGTTTTTATCTCTACAATATTTGGGTGTATTTTGCTGGATGAATTGCAACTCTATTTATAGAGTTTCTTCACGCGTTATTTCCAAAAAAAAAAATCTTCAGATTTTCTTTACGCGTTTGCCAATTTTTCTTCACGCAGATTTTATTGGCCAATTTTTCTGCGGTAATTTTCAAGTGGGTCGACTAGCTTTTTTATTTTCAAACTTTTGCCTTTTTCTTTCTTGACAATTTGCTTATTTTTCTTTACCTAACAAAATTTTGTCGGGTGATATTTTCTTCTGTGGGACTTTCCAACTTTGACTAACATAAATGGGCATGGAATCTTTGAATGGCTCTCAGGTTCTTTTTTTGGGAATAGTGTTGTAAAATTGAGTTATGGAGTGACAATTCCATGCATCGTGAAGCTGTAATCGAGGGAACATACGTATTAACTATTGACGTATATATAGAAACATCCCTTATGGTTTTAAAAATTACAGAAACCTCCCATCAAGTTAGGTTAAACATTACAGACAAGTCCTGCCGTAAAATAATTGACGGTTGTTACATAAGCCATCCTTAATTTTTAATGAAAAAATATATTGTCCATGGTCAACTTTGATCTCTATTTTGACCTAAATTTTTAGAGATGATACTTTTAATGATATTTTTTATTTGTGATTGTAATGAAACCATTATTTTATATTTCGAATTGTTTGTTTCAAATACAATCACTACTTACTCAAATCTTTTAATTTTCATAATAATTTTAATTTTTTTATCGTTTTTTATTAAATCTTGTAAAATGTCAATAGATACCATAAAAAATTCAAAATTTATGTATATACAGCATTTAAAAACTTTTGTGAGAAATAACAGCATTTTGTAATATCTTAATCGAATTTAAAGTCAAATTAAAGAACAATATATTTGATTTCCATTTCCGAATTGACATCAATAAATATTGGTTCACCAAAACATACCGTAAAAACTTGATAATATATAATAATCGTATTTTAAATAAATGATTTAAAATATAAATAATGTATGATTAATAATTTGAGAAACGAGATAAAAATAAATCTTTGAAAACAAACTACCCAAATACAAGTTCAATTAGGGATGAGCATTCAGTCTGAACCGACCGAATTAGTTTTTCAACCAACCGGATTGACTGATTTTTATACTAAATCGAACATACCGAATCGATAAAATATCGATTATCATTAAAGATCATGGCATAGAACATAAGTAATATTATTTAAATTCAACTTCAAACATATAATTGTCTAAAAGATATTTATTAAACTATTTTAAATAGTTCATAAGCTGTGAAGTCTTATTTTAATAATAAGATGTTAAAATATTTGGATAAATTTATTTTAAATATGTTAAAGATGTTGATGTGTTTGATATGTTGGAACCGAAGGTGGTGGTGAATGAGGTTCCTTGGCTACTTTACCGTTTTAAAATGAATTTGCAAATAGTCGAATTTGCGCTGCGGAAGACTTCAAGTCAATCGAACAATAAATAATAAGAAGTAATAAATAAATGCGTAAAGTAAGTAAAGCGATAAACGGCACAAATATTTGTTATAGAAGTTCGGCGATGAATCGCCTACGTCTCCTCTTCCGGCTAGAAAACGTCAAACTGAGGTTCCACTAGAGCAACTTTGATCTTGGCCTTAAGGGCTCCAAGTTAGCCACAACACACTCTTCCCGCGTAACACACTCTTCACGAGTCTTCTTGGCCTTAAGGGCTCCAAGGATAACCACACACAAACTCTTCCCGAGTTACCCACACTCTTCACGAGTCTTCTTGGCCTTAAGGGCTCCAAGGATAGCCACAGACTTGCACCAACTTCACTTGTTGATGTCTTATACAATTACCAACTTGCGTCGGTATTGGAGGGCCTTACAATAAATCAAATAACACCTTCACGGAGTACCAACACGAAGAATCAAAAGCTCTCACACAAGAAATAAATTATAAATTCCAATACAACACAAATGTATGAAGTTTGCAAAGCTAGAATGATTTTGATTGAGCAAAGCTTTCTTGTAGTGTACCCTCTTGTTTCTTGTCTTCAAAATGCTCCAAAACATCAATATTTATAGTGTAGAAGGCCCCCAAGGCTCCTACTAGCCGTTGCTACACATAAGGCTTGAATCACTCATCAATCGCCTCGTGCGATCACCATCGTCGCGCTCCAACGGTCACGAAATTGTGCAGATCGCCTCAAGCGATCGTCTACCAAAATTAATGACGTAGCTTGACATGATCAGAAATTTTCGTCGCCTCAAACGAACTCTTCATCGCCTCAAACGAACCATGCATCGCCTCAGGCGATCACGCCATGCGCGCGATCCTCGGCGTCGCTTCAGTCGATGTGCGTGGCGATGTCTCCCTTGGCTGCCATCGCTTGGGGCGATCCGCCCAGTCCTTGCATATTTTGATTTCCTTCAAACAATCCACTTTTCAACCATCTAAACCTGTACGCTAAGTAGACACATTAGCATAACAAATGCAAGTTTTGTTGATCATCAAAACTCATAAATAATTCAGAGATAAATTAAGCATTAAACTCAACAATGCGTTTAAGGCTCAACAATCCCCACCTTTTTGATGATCACAAACTTGATAAACTTGTAAATGAAATATGCATGAAATATGAGTAAACAAGACTCCCCCTTAACAAATGCATAGCACATACAAGTTTACCAAGTAAAGCATAATACAAAAACTCTCCCCCTCAAAACATGCATGTATTAAGTTTCAAGTTTACCACAAAATTCTCCCCTTTTTTGTGATAATAAAAAATCACAAAGTTCAAATAAGCATATCACAAATATATGTTGACACATAGCAATATTTTAACAATTAGCACATGTTCCTCATCAAGCATGTAATGGCCATAACAAGCATAAGATTAAATCATTTAGAGGAAGACAAACATGCGTTTAAGGCAATTAACAACAATGAATTCTAAATGTGCAAAGTGTGCATATGTTCCATAAAGAATTCAAGCATTCATGCCCAATAAACATTAAATAGCTCAATGCATCATTATAAACAATTGATAAGTTAATGAGAGTAAAACCATTGAGGCCATAGAAACAATAAAGTTATATGAAAATCTTAAGCCATATTTCTATGAACCAAGATCGAGCATCTAAACAATTATAGCATGCTTAATCACATTTAATTACGTTGCACATTTCATATTCAAAGTGGACTCATGGCTCATCAAGATATTTACCATAATGAGATAAGCATAAATCATGCATTAAAACAATTTAAATATGAATATGCTAAGGGGAAATGCATTTTACTACCAATAAATATTGAGCTTCATTATTTATTGGTCACAATTAATTTGTGCCAATGAAATTTTGAAATTGCTCTATATAATTAGCTCCCCCTAAATATTATATCATAATAATGTACTTGAAATTCAATTTCTCAAAGATCACCTTCAAAGTAATTGAATTTCACCTCATAATTATAACATTCAATTCAAGGAATATTGACCAAGCAAAAGAGCTAATTATACTACTATAATGTTCAAAATAAATTTACATTGGATGATACGAATGAGTTCATATCATCGGTCATTTACCTCGTGCTTCCTTTATTGTGGTGCATAAGATGATTTCCTCCCTTGAGGTGCTAGTGACTTCATCCTCTCTCCCTTTGTTGTTCATACAAAACAAATTTTTGATTGGAGGTTCTTTGGTACCCATTTGATTTTTGGGTCCTTGCGGGTTAGCTTTCATCGGTGCTGTTGGAATCCATTTCCACCTCTTGTTTGGTTGGTATTGATTTTTAACAAATCTACATTTGTTTATTATATGACCAACCTTACAGCAATAGGTGCAAGTAGGGGAATTATGCTTAGCTTTAGCCAACAAGTTTGTAAAAGTTTTAGATTTGCTTGAAAAGCCTAGTCCGGCTTTATCGACGCTATATCGTTGCAAGCCAAGCAATTCTTCCAATTTTAAACTACTTTCACTAAACTTGCAAAAAGAATTCTTCAAAGAGCTTAATTCATTTTTCAATGAATTATTTTCCTCATCTCTCTTGGCTAACTCAAGTTTGAGCAATTTGTTACTCATCTTGGTTTTGCCAAGAACGTCAATAAGCTCATTATATGTTTCTAATAACTCATCAAAAGATGGTACCTCATCCTCGCTTTCCTCTTCTTCGTCATTTACATCATCTTTGGCCATGAGACAAAGGTTTGTTGCTTCTTCTTCATCGGAGTCACTATCAATCCATGTGACCATTAGAACCTTCTTCTTCCCTTTATCCTCATTCTTCTTCCTAGGACATTCATTAGCATAATGATCTTTATATTGACAATTATAACATGTTACCTCTTGTTTGAAATCATGTTTGGTGGCACCGGAGGTCTTAGGCTTGTTGTATTTGTTGTAGAATTTCTTGAACTTTCTTGTGAACAAGATCATCTCCTCATCATCTTCATCATCGGATTGTGATCTCCTTCCGACCAAGGCTATCCCCCTTCTTACGGATTTATCTTCCTCCTTTAATCCCTTCCGGGTTGACACTTCAAGCTCATGAGTCACTAAGGTTCCATGGAGTTCATCAAGATGACGCACTATCTCCTTTGTTGGATTCAATGATAGCCGTCCTCTTGGGATCCCATTCTTGTGGTAAGGATCTAAGTGCTCTTCTTCATATTTGCTTTGTAGGATACTTTTCTCCATGTTGGGCAAGCTCATTGATGATTTGAGCGAGCCTTCTAAACATTGAATCAATATTTTCTCCGGACATCTCAAAGGTTTCATACTTGAGTTGCAAGAGATCGATCTTTGTCTCCTTCACTTGATTGGTTCCCTCATGACAAATTTGAAGTTTGTCCCAAATCTCCTTGGTGGTTGAGCACATAGAAATCCGGTTGTACTCATTCATATCTAAAGCACAATGCAAAATATTAATAGCTTTAGCATTTTGAGAGATTAAAATCATATCCTCTCTTGTAAAGTCGTCCATTTCTTTGGGAACATTCATTCCCTCAACTTCCTTTAAAGGAATATGTGGACCTTTTACAATTATCTTCCATAGGTCATAATCTACGGATTGAATGTATAGAGAAATTGTATTTTTCCAATATCCGTAGTTATCTCCCGTGAAGAGCGGCGGTCGATTGGTCGATTGACCTTGAGCAAACTCACTTGCTAGTTTAGCCATTAATTTTTTTTATATTTAAAACAAAAATTAAATGGTTCTGATACCACTTGTTGGAACCGAAGAGGGGGGGAGGGGTGAATGAGGTTCCTTGGCTACTTTAGCAATTTAAAATGACTTTGCAAATAGTCGAATTTGCGCTGCGGAAGACTTCAGGTCAATCGAACAATAAATAATAAGAAGTAATAAATAAATGCGTAAAGTAAGTAAATCGATAAACGACACAAATATTTGTTATAGAAGTTTGGCGATGAATCGCCTACGTCTCCTCTTCCCGGCTAGAAAACGTCCAACCGAGGTTCCACTAGAACAACTTTGATCTTGGCCTTAAGGGCTCCAAGTTAGCCACAACACACTCTTCCCGAGTAACACACTCTTCACGAGTCTTCTTGGCCCTTTCACGAGTCTTCTTGGCCTTAAGGGCTCCAAGGATAGCCACACACAACCTCTTCCCGAGTTACCCACACTCTTCACGAGTCTTCTTGGCCTTAAGGGCTACAAGGATAGTCACACACTTGCACCAACTTCACTTGTTGATGTCTTATACAATTTTCAACTTGCGTCAGTGTTGGAGGACCTTACAATAAATCAAATAACACTTTCACGGCGTACCAACACGAAGAATCAAAAGCTCTCACACAAGAAATAAATTACAAATTCCAATACAACACAAATGTATGAAGTTTGCAATGCTAGAATGATTTTGATTGAGCAAAGCTTTCTTGTAGTGTACCCCCTTGTTTTGTCTTCAAAATGCTCCAAAACATCCATATTTATAGTGTAGAAGGCCCATAAGGCTCCTACTAGCCGTTGCTACACATAAGGCTTGAATCACTCGTCAATCGCATTGGACATCGCCTCGGGCGATCACCATCGCCGCGCTCCAACGGTCACGAAATTGTGCAGATCGCCTCAGGAGAAGTGTTGATCGCCTCAGGCAATCGTCTACCAAAATTAATGCCGTAGCTTGACATGATCAGAAATTTTCATCGCCTCAAACGAACTCTCCATCGCCTCAAACGAACCATATATCGCCTCAGGCGATCTCTCCATGCGCGCGGTCCTCGGCGTCGCTTCAGTCGATGTGCGTGGCGATGTCTCCCTTGGCTGTCATCGCCTGGGGCGATCCACCCAGTCCTTGCATATTTTGATTTCCTTCAAACAATCCACTTTTCAGTCATTTAAACTTGTACACTAAGTAGACACATTAGTATAACAAATGTAAGTTTTGTTGATCATCAAAACTCATAAATAATTCGGAGATAAATTAAACATTAAACTCAACAATGCGTTTAAGGCTCAACAATATTACAATATCTTTTTATGATCATGATTACCAAAAAAAAGATATAATAATATGAGAATAATACAATTAGTTAATTTTGAAAGAATTTTATAGATAAGTTGTTTTAAAATATTTTCATTATATGAAACAAATTTATAGTTTAAAAATATTTAATAAATAATTTTTTGATATATATAAAAAGAATGACACCAAATGGAATATAGCTGTCATGCCTAGTATATATAAGTGATGTTTCTGTAATATTTTGATAATTTTATATTACATATACTATATGAGGTGTATATGTAACGTTTTGAAAATCTATTACATATACAAAAGGGCAAAAACGTCATTTTGCAAATTCTGTTAATTTTTCCTGACAGCGTTGCACCATATGAGAGGTCTATGCAATTTTCCAAAGTCGATGAGAGGTTTTTGTAATTAGGCTAAAGTCGATGAGATGCAAATATAATTATCCATTTATTTTATAATTATTATTATTATTTTCAAACTTTTACCCATAGATGCCCGATATGACTCGGATCGGAATCGAGACTATATAGACAAGGGCGGAGCCACGTTAACACAAGATGGAACTTGCCCTCCCTTGCAAAATTAAAATAAAATTAATTTTTTTCAACTATTTTTTTATGTAAGGGAGAGGTTTTTTAAAGATTTTTGGGACACTGCACGGACTCGAATCCGAGTTGTCTCAAAGAGGGACATGAGCATTTACCATCCGGCTAAGACCAGCAACCCAAAATTAAATTAAATTTTGTTACCCTAAATAATTTTTTTTATAAGTGCATATTACCTTAAAAAAATTACAAATTGCTCCTCAAAAATTATATTTTGTTCCACTAAAATTGTACTACATCCCCTTAAAAAAAATTCCCTCCATTATTTATATTAATATTTTTTGTCCCCTAAACAAAGCGTCCGCCACTGTATATAGATGTCCCGAGATGACTCGGGTCGGAACCGAGACTATGTGTAACCCACCATTCGCTTCTAAATCATTAAAAATACCAATTTATACTTTTAATGTTATTCTCATTTATAGGTTCAATGTATGTGATATCTCCCACAAACAATGTATATTGAGAGTATATTTATCAAGCTATATCTATAATTGAATATGACACATTCAATTGGCCAGGCTGCCCTCGAGGGCACTGCAAATTGAGTTTATCAAAATCAATGGTTCGGATATCCACCAAGGCAGCAAGGACATAAGCTAATACAGACACTTGTGTGACAGGACATATCTTCAAGAAAGGGAAAAATCCATCTTTTAATACATGACGGACCCTAACACCTTCGACATTAAACATATCCAGATACTAACAAAAGCTATTTTCAGAATGTACGTGACATCTCCTAAATTAAATAACCATTTAAAGAGAATAAAGTGAGAGTCTTGCCTGTAAAAAAATCAAGAATTAAATCCCAATAACCGACTGTGAACATGGAGAGAAACAAAGTTCTGCTTTGTATGTAGAAACTAAAAATAAAAAATGTAACCAAAAGAAAAGGAAAGTGAGTCCAAGAAATGACGGAATATATTACCTTGTACAGAAAAGTCTCTATTCTGTTCATTAGAAGAGTAACCGACTCCAACATTTAGTACAAAAAAGAGGGAAGATCAAAATACCAATCGCCTCGCAGAAACAGCTGTTTACAGATACAGGCCTTCACAGGTGCCATCCTTGTTTTTTTTATCAACACATACTCAAACTTCCATTTTACATGTATAGACACTTTCCAACCAACAAATATAGGATTTTTCTTATAGCATGATGCTACCTTACATCAAAGACGCCTCGATTAGTGATCAAATCTTCCCCACAGAACACTCTCTGCTGCTTCCGCATAACCAGTTGTGACACGAGATTAACTTTCAGTTGTATCGAAATCCAGTAAGCCAATTTACCATAACCATGAAAGACGTCAAAGAATGTCAACAATGTGCATACCACCAGAGACTCCAGTGGAGTATAAGTTACGAAGTGAATTCATCCTTGGAAGACATCAATTCATCAGAATTTTTATTACAAGGACAAATGACCGGTTCTGATTGTACGTTGTTGGCGGACTATGCCTGAACTTAGATGTCTAAGGGGCAAGCTTAGATGAGTTGTACTCCTGATGAAACTAGACTGTAGCTTTGGCTCGAACCACCTTCTTATGGAAACACCATTGATTCGGATCTTTCCATACGACTCATTTCCTTGGTAAGCAATACCAAGTCTCCTCAAAACTCCTGCAAGTGATTGACTTATCCTGCATGCAAAAAAAAGAAAGTAATTCTAAATGTTTTGAGACGTATCAACATTTCATCGATTTTCTAATACTAATCACAATATTACAAATGACAAACTAACACCTAAACCAACCGTCAAGGATAAATAAAATTCCCAAGTCACTTTCACAAGGTACAGCTTAATTTTTCTTCACAATTGTCATCCAGTTTCTTCCTTCCAATGTTCGATGCTCTCAATTAGACTAACTTAAATAACTAAACTAAAAGGAAACAAATATAGCATTGCATCATGATAAAGTCCAAATTGACAAAGGAATCTTCTGAAGTCTCAGGGAACTTACTCAAAGTAGGGCTATAAACGACGTGACCTTGGAGTTCACGTGATCAAGCTCAATCAGTTAGCTAATTTTTGTAAACATGGTTCAAACTTGAAAGTAATAGCATTGTGGACAGTAAGCAGAGGAAAACAAGATTAAGTTTTATTGAATTTCACTGCCTATTTAATTATTTAATCTTCAATTTACCATATATTATATGATATTAGTCAATTTAAAACTAAATAATATGTAAACTCCAGATCACTGAAATTCGAACTCAATCGATTGGCTTGCGAGCAGGCAAGTCCATTTCTATGCCAGAACCAGTTATATTTTTGTATGCAAGTCAAATTTTGAAATTCCTCATCTTAGGTTTGGTTCTTATCATCCACTAATATAAGAAAACAACAGAATATCCACCGCGTCATTACATACGGGCGGAAATTTTTTGTTTCAAATTAACAAAGAAGATTCTCTCACCTTCCGGCAATATTGATTGTTTCCTCACCAGCCGGAGTCTTAATTTGTGCATTCTTCACGGGCAGTAAAAAGGTTACATTAGGCAGCTTTGCACCTGAAAAAAATGCAGAGATAAGAGTCTGACAGAGTTAAAATAAGCCAACACCAATAAGTGTAAGGGGTACCAGCAGCCAAACGATACTTGAGCCCTTTCAGAACCGTCAAGAGATATACCTGACCATTGTTCGCATCGATCAGTTTAAATCTATAATTCGCAATAGTACTACTTCTTAAAGGAAATAAAAGGTGAGTGCTAAAGAAAAATTAGTGTACAAAACAAATGGACCTCATTTATATGTTGGTGAAGAATTTGCATGCGTGAGTAGGAACGAGGACAAATACAAAGAGGAAGGGAGGTTCAGTGGAGATAAATTGGAGTTTTAAAGTCAATACGTCTCCCTTGTGTTGTGCGGAACAAAAGATTAATGAAGAAAACAAGATTTTGGTAATGTTGGAGTTGTTGAGAAACCTAGAGGAAGAGGTTCCTCCCCAAACAGGAGTCAATTTCATATAGCTTAAATCTCACAGTTGAAAGAACTAGCACTCATGGTTGATAGCAGAAACATATTGCTACTAAGAGAAAGATGCGTACCTCAGATATATACACTTTGAAATTTCTCGCATCGATGACAATTGGGCTTTCTTTTATAGAGACAAAAGGTACAATTCCAAGTGAAGCAGCTTCCTAAATTTCAAAGATGAGTAAATTTCTCTTGCAATGTTCAAGGATATGCGTTTTTAAAAAACCTACAAAGATTTCGTTAAATATAAAAAAAAAAAGGTTGTATGCTGACCTCTAATAAAGATATAGCACGTGGATCAAATTCCCCAAACCCATTAATGATGGAATAGATGCTCGCTCCTTCTGATGTACCTGTATGAACTCCAAGATCCTCAATGAGCCTATTTCTTACAGATACATCATGAGGAAGCTGAAGGCACCCCAAAACTTGAGAAAGCTCATCCGATGTAGGCGTGACACCGGCTGCGATTGTTTCCCTGTACACCATCAAGGCCAAGGATGTCCTGCGAATATATGACTGATCTCATAAGACACTTCTTAAAAATTGCTACATTCAACATTTCAGAGTAAATCTAAAAAACGTCGCTGACTTATGCAACTGACATTGTCTATGCGGAAGGCGAGATATGTTTCAGCAAATATTAAAAGTAGATACAATTTTCAGCCCTCAAAATGAGAGGGACAGGAACTCAAATCAGGTCAAAATCTCATCACGGTTTCTGAAAGAACTCGTTTGCATTTTAACTTTCAGAACAAGATGGGAAGAACAATATTGCAGTACAGATAAATTTAACAGATTAAACATAGGCAAAACGAAACTTTTGCCGACAAAGCAAAATTGATGCTAAAAAATAATTAAGATTTTACATTTTTGATCCAATCATTTCTAATGTCCGCAAACAGCATGAACAGTTCATATCAGAATGTATCTATAATCACCAAAAATATCATTCTCCAAACGTTAATTTTCACAAATGATCTGGTGATATATGCAGAAAAACAGTTGAATTGACCTGGCAGACCAGGAAAAAGGGAAAAAAAATAAAGAGAGAGAACCTTCTATGATTGAAATATAGAATTAGTATTTTATTACAAGGAAGATCTAGTAATAAGAAGGTGCTCCAAATTTATGACATGTGTCTGATCAAGGAATTTTATAGAACAAGGTTGATTTCTCAAATAAAATTTGTCCAACCGGTAAATACAAGAGTACAGTGATTCACAAAGCACAGCATCAACATAATCTTATTTGCACTGTATTATGACTAAAAAACACTTTGTCACCATTTTTTACTGAATGTGTGGGCAAGAATCAAAATGAGTGATTTCATTGTTATTTTTTAGTTTCAGCAAAGTAAAACAAAAAAGTGCTTCATATAAACGATATAAAATGATTACCATTTACTGTCAATCTGAAGTCGTCCAGAGGAGAAAGATACAACAGGCTCACCAAATTTACAAGCTTTTTGGAATCTTGATAAGCACATAGCTTCAGAAAATGGACAGAGTCAGAAACTTGATGGAGCCAACGAATTCCCTGACAATCATTAATATATTCTCACACAAACATAGAGAAAACCAACTAATCTTACCCAGGATGCACCGGCACATTACAAGGTTAGGGGCAACACCATCCATTTTTGCTTCAGAAATAAGCTTGAGGCCAGCTTCTAAATCATCCTTGCTGGAAAGAGATCAAACCAGTATATGGGATATGCATAATTGTTGTTTGAGAAGGAAATAACAAGATCATACTACTTGTACACAAAGGCAGGCTATTACTTGTGACTTGCCACTAAAAGAATCGTGTATGTGATGGTATTGGGACATAAGCCCATGCCCTTCATTTCAAATAAAGTTTGGATAGCCATTTCTAGTTGATCAGCATCACCTGCAAAGGTATAAGAACAGGTGATTTCTCCCACGCTAATACCATAACGATGAGTTTTTTTAACAATTTCAAACTTTGTGACGCAATGATGAAAATTTTCCTAGATCAATAGTAAATTAAGAACATTTGGTCGGTAAGTCAAGTGGAGAAAAGTTCTTTTTTTCTGGTTAAAATGGCTACTTGCAATAGCAGATATAGTAAGAGAATTTGTCATAACAGTTGATGCATCCTCTTGATGTTCAAGTATCAAATACGCTGGATGCATTACTGGAATCATGCTGTGCACACACAGACTCGCTGTCCATGGACATCCCCTATGTCCTTGATATTTGTTTGGACGAGTCGCGTCACTTTTCCAGAAATACACTTAATGAATCTCAAGAAGATAAGCAAAAGCTCCCTCGAAGGAATGATTACCTATGTACCATATAATTCAAATTTGACCATGTGACAAAGCGGATATTATCAAGCATAGCAAGTTTGTCTGTTAATATACATTGCAGTTATCTTTTGGGTTATTCAACTTTGAAGTACCCGGAGAATAGTGCATATGGTACTCATCACCATTTTTTGAAATAGAGATGGGTGTAAAATTAATGATATGCTTGCTCCTCATTGCCAGCAGTTCAAGTACAGTAGAATTTATCTCCATTTATTATTTATTAACACACATTTCCTAAAATCAAATGCCTGAGGCGTCAGTAAATAATGAGATAAGACTTCCTAGAATTTGATTGGTCATCTCCTCACTTGATTTCCACAGGTTGAATTCAACATGAGATGATTTTTCACTAGGAAACTGCACAACGAGTTTCTTTGCCATTGAAAATATATCACACATCCCTTTAATGGACCAAGTTCACTTGTTTTAATAGACTTGTTTTAATTCTTCATTGTGTTATAATAGTTGTTTTAATACTTCTTGTTATATAAGTAGAATAATAATTATATTTAAGTTTATACTTTTGTAACTTAGAAGTGATTGACACGTAGTATTTTATTATATTTTCTACTATTATTATTATATTATTTTAATGCTACAATTTAAGAAGATTATAATTTTGTAACTTAAAATTGATTTAACATGGAAAATAAAGAGGTGGGAGCTTCAATAATTATTATTAGCATTATTTTTTTGACACTTGGAACATTTTATTACTTAAAATATCTAACTAATTATGTTATTTGAATATCAATTGGCAGTAAAGATAAATACCATCTTTAGTTTTAATTATTATTGTAATTCTAATTCTAATTTTTTCTAATCTATGTAAGAGTTTTCTTTTTTCTTTTGTAGTTCATTATATCAAAAGGTATTATATGTTAATCAATATTTTTAAATTATATTATTATCATCATTATTAATGTTAATTTTAATGTACATTCATCAATAAAATCAAAGAAATACATTGTCGTGGTATACTTTCCCTGTAATCTATATTAAAGAGAGAATTGATTGATAATTACTTTCGAAAGTTACAAAAATGAATAGAATTAAATAGAGAGGCTTTGGAGCTTAAATATTTAGAAGCAACTTAATGGGATAAATTTAACATGAATTAGATTTTTCCTTTCATGCCCCTAGTTAATATAGATGTTTTTACATTTATATCCCTAATTAATTTTTATTTGTATTGAATATTATAGAATAAAAGGGCAAAGTTGTTAATTCACATTGAAAACTTTGCCCTTTGATTCAAACTTTTATAAGAATATCCCTGTAATCTATATTAAAGAGAGAATTGATTGATAATTACTTTCGAAAGTTACAAAAATGAATAGAATTAAATAGAGAGGCTTTGGAGCTTAAATATTTAGAAGCAACTTAATGGGATAAATTTAACATGAATTAGATTTTTCCTTTCATGCCCCTAGTTAATATAGATGTTTTTACATTTATATCCCTAATTAATTTTTATTTGTATTGAATATTATAGAATAAAAGGGCAAAGTTGTTAATTCACATTGAAAACTTTGCCCTTTGATTCACACTTTTATAAGAATATAGATTAATTTTTATTTGTATTGAATATTATAGAATAAAAGGGCAAAGTTGTTAATTCACATTGAAAACTTTGCCCTTTGATTCACACTTTTATAAGAATATAGATTATAAGAATATAGATTAATTTTTATTTGTATTGAATATTATAGAATAAAAGGGCAAAGTTGTTAATTCACATTGAAAACTTTGCCCTTTGATTCACACTTTTATAAGAATATAGATTTGATTCACACTTTTATAAGAATATAGATAAGTTCTATGTGTCACACTGCTATGTGGTAAATATTAGTCCCAAAAATGCAGATAAAGTGTCCAAAAGGCAGGCAAAAGCAGTCTGTGATCCATAACTTCAACCTAGCCAATCCATGTTGTTTGACAACTAAGGTCATCAGTACGTTTTATTTAATGTCTCTCAATGAAATATATTATCAATAAATCTAGCTTCAGGGCCATCGTCATCACTTCTATTATATTTTTCACCTAAGAACCATGAATGAGATTTATTGTTAAAAGATGTATAAAGCTAACATAAGTGATATGTAATCCAAGTTAGAGTCAAACCTCTAGAAACTAAATGACATAGCCATAGAGATTTAGGGTGAATTGCTGTGTGTGTGGTGGTTGGGGGGTGGGGGGGTGGCTTAACTTACACAAGGCATTTATTAAGGCATTCATCATTGAAACTGTTGTCTTCAGGTTCAAGCTCTTGATGACCTTGTAAAGCTCCAGTGCCTTCTGCCAATCTCTGGCCTAAAACAGATTCAGCAGATGGATTAGTCATACACTCCAACATTTCAGATGGTAAGAACTTGCCTTCAATACTATGAATACAACGCGTAAAATCAACAAATCATTCCCATGATGCACATCGCTGACATTGAGAAAGTGAAGTTTATAAATACCAAAACAAGGTTAGTAATAATTGTGCCTTTGATTAGGTAATAGTATATCGGTTAAACAAGGCACACAAAGTTTTAAAACTTGAAGACAAAAAAGCAAAGCGATGTCCTCATGCAGACTCATGGTGTATCCAAAAGGTAAACTAGAGTAATCTAGCTCAATCTATATGGCACCAAAGTTTCTTCCACCTCCTTGAATACCATCTCATTAAAATGTTTAAGCTCTTAAATATGAGATACACAAGTAACTAGAAATAAACACATTTGCTATTAATATATCCGACACGCCCCATAATGTAATCTTTTCATGAAAGGTGTTGAAATTCTGAAAAGGCTTGTTATTGTGTATGATTGTCTAACAGAACTTGATTGATCTTTAGTTCTTAAGTAAAGAAAGACCGACATTCTGATTATCAAAAACTATTCGTGAAATCAAAGAAGTAAAAATTTATTTCAAGATGCCATATATCAACTACTTCAAAATAATCATTGACTACTTGTTAGAGGGAAGCACAACCCAATGGCTTTGACGAAAATCAGCAATATAAATAAGGTAAATCACAAGCATATGAGTAGCCCATACGTTGCTACAAGCACCCATCAAGGAACTATATGATATAATTCCAACAGGCATTCTCTTAGCCCTAGCTTCTTCAAGAATTTCAAATGCGGCATCCGCTTTTCCAGCATGCCCCGCGACATCTATCAGTGCGCTGATAAACATCTGGTTGAAGAAAGGTAAAGTAAGACTGACGTTATCCAAAACAAAGGAACACAACATATTCATGTGTATGTGCCTGCATGCAGGTATGAGGGTATCTGAAGCTAGACTCTATCATGAAACTCATAAAGGTAGACCTGCAAATAAGACTGCCAACATAAACCAAAACAACAAAAATACAAAATCACCATTAGAGCATTCCAGAAATTAACCTAGTCAACCACCTTAGAAAATTGCAATAGGATTGGCATTTGTAAGCAAGTATGATAATATCATATACTCTGGCAGAGCATATATTGAACGTAAAATATATAGGGCAACAGATGTTGATTTTTTGTAGTTGGTGAAAATGAATTTTGACAGGTTGATAAACATCAAGTTTCTGAATATTCATGCACTAGATAGAACATCAAGTTGCAACGACTAAGAATACCACAAAGACATCTAAAAAATTTGACTCTGGCTAGGAATCACATGATTTGATAATACTTTAATTATATGAATATCGGTAAAAAAATTAAAGAAAACTTCTTGGAAAGAGCGAATGAAAGGGTGATGACTTAGAGTAATGCTACAATGCTAAGTATTTAACTCCTAACAGTTTGAGGGTTGAATGACATTTAAATTAAAATAGAAAGAAACTTGAAACTTTCGATGGATTAAAAAGCTTTGATTTCCTAATATTTTACTAAAAATGAAAGTTAGGAAGAACGACGGGGATTGAAATGTCTAGAGTGAAATAATAATTTTAGAGGGCAATTTCAAGATTTTTAAGGAAACAATACTATATTTCTTTAAAGTTGCAAGTAATTAAAAACAACGGTTTAGAGTTGCAAGAGAAATATAGTTTCTGGCTCGGCTTCAGTCAATTGCATCTTTTGTCAGACGGAGGAGGAATCTACTCAACATTTGTTATTTCAATGTTCAGGATCTTATTCTTTGTGGATGAAATGCTACAATTGGTTAGAAATAACTTCTGCTCTACCAGACAACAGAGTGGGTCACTTCCTTCAGCACAAGGGACTTTGGTATCACAGAAATGGACTTAAAGGCTGTATGACTATCTGGGAACAGTTATTTGGACGATGTGGTTACACCGCAACAATTTGATTTTCAAGGTCACGGAGAAAGGAGAAGACGAGTTATTAGAATTTTTTTTTAGATCGTGGTTCTGGATTCGTTATAGCAGTAATTTCAATTTTCCGTAGTCTCTGGTAGATTGGAGGAACGAAGCTGTTATTTGTCTTTCCGCTTTGTAGATTTTTAGACTTCGATCATTACACTTTGTTGAACTCTCTTTGAGTACCAAAAATACTATTTTCCGAAAAAAAAATAGTTCAAAAGTAGGGGAGACGCGAGCCCCCACCCCCATCCCTCCATTGAAACTGAGATTTGCTGATTTCATCACACCACTAAGATTTAGACCAATAAACCAGAAACTAAGTTATGCCCAAAAGCGTAATAACTAAAACGAGTTTCGGAGAGAGAAACTACAAAATATAAACGGGCTACCTCATCAGGGGCAATATCGTTTTTAATCATGTCAGCATACACATTGCAAGCAAACTCCCAATCACCATGATGGCTACAACTATTTACAGCAATGGTGTAAAGTTCTGCACTGCCCTTGATACCGTACTCATGGATCATATTGTACACTTCTCTCGCCCGATCAACCTAAAATAGTTTTCATAAGCCCAGTTAAGTTACAATGTGGTACGACAAAATGGGACCAATAATCAACTCGATTTTTTCAAGAAACCTAGACAAAACCCACCTGATTGGAATGAGCACAGGCCTTCATCAGAGCACCAACGGTAACATGATCAGGGTCTATGGGTTGTATCTCTGCTCTCATTTCTGCTAAAACATCAAATGCACGGTCCACAGCTCCTGATTGACCACATGCAGTGATAAGCGCATTGAAAACAACTCTGTCTGGCTTCCCATTCTACGTATACAAGATATTGTAGGTTAGACTTACAGTAGCCCAATGTACAAATCACTGAAATATGATTTGCATGCTAAAATAAGAAAACAGCTGTAAGCATGCTACAAATGGAAAAAGGAATTGAATCCCATCATGTTATCACCTTTGATCTTAGTATTCCATAGGCACCAAAAGCCTTAGCAACTTGCCCTGCTTTGGCACAACCATCAATCAGAGCACTGTATGTGTGAACATTTGGTTCCACTCCAGCATTCACCATTTCATGAAAAACCTGAAACGTAAGAAATCTTGAATTCGGAGGAAAAAAATATACAGAATACACTGTGTCACTACACCTTCAGTAATTCATAAACAGGTTGATGATATTGTATACAGCACATAATAAAGCAGAGGAATCAAATTTAGTTATATTTTTTACTGATGAAGATCGAGGTTTCTTCCTACCCGAAAAAATATTTTCTCATACTACTCTAATGCAAAACGATAAATAAGCCGCCAGAGGGCTGGTTCATAAATCATTGAAATAGGAGCTTAGAGACTGAGGAGTTCCATCTTGCACAGGTTTCTATACCTTGAACATTGTATCCACCTTTCCACATTTGGCATAGGTTGATATTAAAGTAGTGTAAAGTTTGCAATCGGATTTCAATCCAGCTTCCTGAACAAGTTGCATGACTTCAAAGGCACCTACATATCTAACAATAAGGTGAGCAAATCTAAAGAATGGCTTCAGGTTTCAGTGGCATGTGGGAAGAACTGTTTTCATGTTTAAGGAAAAGCAAATACCCTCAGAGTCCTGTGAGCCTGCGCAAACAGACATGAGCAAATTAAATGTACTCAAGGTTGGATTTGGGATAAGCCTGATGAAGCGGAACGCTTCTTTAACAGCCTTCTTTCTTTTACAGGCATCAAAAAATCTGACATGATAAACCTGGAAGCATGACATTTGATAAGTCATCACACTGAGGCTGGCCTAACTGAAGGAAATAAGGGAAGCAGACTCACCTTATCCATATCCAACAAACCTTTTTCTTCCAAATCTTCAAGCAATTCTATGCAGTTATTTAACCTGGAATCCAGAAATTATGAACACGCTGACAAGATATCAATATATGAAAATATTGATCACAATTCACATGCATAAGGAAGGCCACTGATTGCTAAACATGTCAAGTATCAAACGAAAATATGTTCTAGCAGTTATCTTCCACATCACCAAAGTATTCTTTCTTTACTATGGATTTTAGTTGCTCGCACTGCTTATTATGTCAGGAAGATAACAATTCAAAACAAAATAAGAGACATACAAAATATTACTACCATACAGGAATTACCTGCCTTCTCTTAGAAGTTGGTTGTAAACACGTAACTGCCATGAGGGGTTATGCTCGTCTTTCGTATGATTCCCCTTGGAACTGGAGGATGGGAACAATTTTTTCTGGATATCTTGACGAAAAATGTTCTTGTGCTTGTTTTCTAATCCTTTCCCTTTTCTTGAATCCTTCTGATGACAAAAAAAGGCTTCACTACAACCAAGAGGCAGTTTTCCTTCAATTTTCCCTGTAAAGACTACAGATCTTATATTATTATTAAATAAGCATAAAGAATAACCTTTAATATAGAAAACTTGAAGTAACAAAGACACGTCTATTTGAAACCTGTAGGTAAAACAATATCTGGTGCAGTAAGACTTGATCCTTCCACCAAAGAACTATTTGTGAATGATAAAGAGGTGTTGTTCTTGCAAATTGTCGCACAAGATGACAATGGTTCCAGAGAATCCAACTTTTCGAATGAGGCCCCATCAGTTGTAGGAAGCTCTTTCCGAGGGGCTTCTCTTAAAACAAGGTTATAGCGACTTATATCACCCTCTTTGAGGATTTCAAGGTTTGCTCCAAGTTTATCAGATTCTGCCTGTTGGTCAACTGCTGAAGAAGCAGCGGATCCCAAATCTGACTCACTTACTGCAGATGAAAATTCTGTATCAGCTGGCCCATCTACATGTACCTCACGAAATTCAGTGCCGAAAGATGGAGCAATGGTGGGTAAATATGATAAGTCCGTAATCTCAGATGTCCTGCCGGTTACAAAGTCGTGGATGCTTGAAGAAACCGCATTACATTGAGATGTAGATTGTTTTGTGATGAGAGTGTCTCTGCTAACTGTATCCGAAAACTCAATCTCAGAAGCCACCTCTTTATCTGCATGGTTGCTTTCTCTAGTTTCTTTTACCAGACCTTTGGTACCACCAATGTATGTTTCCTTCCTTAGATCTACGGAGTGTGCATCTATAAGAATCCAGCTTATGATGCTTCTTATTTGTTTAGATAACACAAGAATTAGCTTTCCTGACATCTAAAAATGTCGAGAAGAGTATCACAAGCTAGATTTTGCAAATTTAATATGCCTAATAACAAAGATTATTCTGTTATGTCTGTGGCCAGATAAATCATGGAAAAACCTTGCAATCACAGATTGATGTTAAAATAGATTTTAAAACATGATGGTGCAACATTTCCATTAAGAATCTTCTCATGAGAGAAGTTAGTGCTATGGCATTCTACTACAACTGAGCTGTGCGATTTCCTTCTTACGCTTCGAGATTCTTAGGAAACTAGAGAACCCAATTATTATCACATCAAAGTATCTAACCAGTCGATTAACAGGCCTCACTTTCTCGAACAAGTCTTCAATATCACACTTGATTTTCGAAAGTGAAAAAAGAAAGTAAATTACTAGAACATAATTGAAAGTGTGTTTCCATCATATTTTCCTTTTAAAGGAAATCAATCTTAAATCTTCAAAATACTTTCATGCTGTTGGATAAAATGAAATGAAAAATACATATAATATCAAATACGATGTAAAAACATATATGTAGAACTATTGCTTTCACATACCTCATTTTCTGTTACTAAAATTACTGTACAACAAATTAAAATAAATCTATAAACAAAACTAATAAAAAACAATAATTAAGCTTTTTGCAGTTGAGTTGCCTCAAGGCTAGTAAAATTAGAACATCAGCAGAGGGTCACCGCTCGATGGTTGGCTAAACCTCAGCTGATAAGACAATATCTCCTCGCTGATAAAGACAGCCTACACTCCAAACACCATCGAGGTGTACTGAATGGTAGAAAAAGCTAAAAAAGTATCAACTTGCACTCCAACTCAACCAAGAACAAACCTCGGCCAAAAACCCGGTTGGGTAGGGACCAAGAACCCAGTTTGGTAGAGACAAAATTCTAATTTAATTTATAAAATATTAGTTACATAATCAAGGCCTATGAAACTCACAGTTTCAAAAGAATAGACTTTGCAGTACATTAGCAGCTCACTTATCCACTACCGTAAACAAGAGAAACTTGCCGAGATGGATTCAATCCATGAATTTTAAATGAAATAGATATGAAATTGAACGGTTCCAAATTGTCCCTAACTTAGTTTCAAGTCCTTCAATTTCTTATAGAATACAAACCTTAATTTTCATTCGTTATTCAATTTTCCAACATATTCCAACCAAACAAAGGAAAATAATTCCTCGCTTTCTCCAATGAATCCAAGACCCAAATATAGCCTTTAAGAAGTTGGCGCAACAAGAAATTCAATTATAACATTCCAAAGACTGTTATTTCAATAATTAAATCGGAAAGAGTGTAACTACATTGAACTGACAATTGCACACACAAAAGAACCGATAATAAAACTAATTAATCAAGTATTCAGAAGCAATCTTCCGGTCTTTCTTTGATTATCAAGCAACACATAATTAAAAAGAGGAAAAAAATTCGGCAAAATATTCTCATGCTGAGTACCTAAATCATGGACACCAGAATAATACAGATGCAATGCATTCAGTATACAGAGCATAATTTCCACAGGAACTCTATGCAACAGTAGAAAAAGCATAAAATTAGCGTTTACCTGCATGACATCAAACTGTTTCTTCGAATAAGTGAAAAACACGACAGCAAGGGCGGAAAATGTGGCGACGGCGCGAAAGACGAGAGTCTGCTGCGAGTCTAGCGAAACTCTAACCACGTATTTGTAGTAATGGGAGTTAGATTTTAACCTTAATTTTTTACATTTTCTCCGATAACTAAGTAGGTCTTCCGGCCGTCGGAGATTCTGATCACAGCCGAGGAATTCACTTCGGAGGAGTCCAACGCGCTGCTCCGGCGAGCATGGAGGATTCCTTGGAGCGCGTGTAATCAAAGACAATGCTCGGGGTTTCATAATTAAGCTCGAATCCATGAACTTGACAGATGGAAATTGGACGCAGACACGCAGTCGAGTGTATGAAATTTTGCGGGAAGATGATAAAGTAATGTGAGAGGTCCTGAATTAACTGGAGGATCGATGTCGCTGACGCATTACCAAATCCTCCCCGGTTCCTAAATTTACAGTTCTCTGCCGCAGCTCGAAAATTGGACCGTGCTTGGTTGATTGGATGATACATCATATCAATGGATGGGAATCATTAACATGAATTCGAATATTCTCCTTCATTGATTATTATTGTCAAAGATAATGCTCATATGAATAATGATCAATCAATAGAGATAGGAGGTTCACCTCTTTTTCTTCTCCAATATTCAAAATAACGATAATGGTGTCAGTAAATATCCTCTGAGATGACCTGAAAGCACGAAACAACAGTGAGAAGGGGCCGAAAGTTTTTCCGGCGGGTCCCCTCTGACGCTCAAGTCAGGCGAGAGAATATGATAAAATATATACTTGTAAAGTAAGTGAAAGAAATTATGAATCATCCGAGTTGATACCCCAAACCTGGTATTTATAGGCAGAGATTCAAGAGTTATCATGCAACAATGACTCATTTCATGTTTATCCAAATCTTACCCAGATATGTTAAGATCTTGTGAATACAATCAAATCCCTGATATTGCTCCGCAGATCTAGAACTTACCTAGTTTAGGGGACTCGGTTTCCTTGTTGTGCACACGTATCAAGCAGGGAATGAGAAGAGCTCAGCCAATGAGGTCGGATCCCAAAAGAGGTCGCCAGACAATTTGGCGACAGGTGAGGTGAAACACGTCTGACAAACATGTCGGTCATAACAAAGAGCCCTTACAACAGGCGAGGTCTTTTGAGGAAGGTCAAGTAATATACGGCGGATCAGGTCGGCTCATCAGGTTGTGTCTTCATATTTAGGGGGTATCAGATAATGCTCATATGAATAATAATCAATCAATGAGACTTTATATGCTATCCTATGAGACAGTATCTCATTGGCTATTTGAATGACCCAAATTTACTTTGAGTAATGGATCACATTCCTCAAATTAAATTTAAACCACTCATTCCCTACATGTCTAACACCTCATGGGAAAGGGTAAAAAAATCCCCGATCAATAATCCTATGTGCGACTTGTCACTTCAAGTCTTAAAATTTCAACATTGCTATCTGTTTTGCGACATTACATATTATTTGTGGCATTTGTTTTACCAAGTATAGTTCTAACGAGAGTTTGTTATTGGCATCGATTTATTGTCTAGAGTATGGACAGTTCTTACGATGATCTAGATATTGTTTGATACACTTAATAAAGATTACATGAGTCATAATATTTAAATACCCGTTACTAACTTATCACATTACATTCATAGTAACAAAAATATCTTTGATATTAATTATTCACGTCTCAAATCATCAAGTAACTTATAGATTATATAAAATGGTAGGCTGAGAATGATTGGGAAATTATGGACAGAATAGGAGTTGGTCCACTCGATGAAGATGTGCTTGAATGATTTATGTACACACACTTTGGTTACGGCTAGTGCCTCTTTGCTCTGATCTTTCAGATTTTTTTCTTATATATTTGATTACTTGGACTCATGTTAGTAAGGTAAATATTTTTTTTTTATAGGTCGAGGGGCTGAAGATTTTTTTGCATACTGTGAAACTCAAACTCGATTAAGTACGTTTAATTTTTTATATATATATATATATATATGTATAATCTTTTAATATGGGCATTAAGGGCCACCCATAGTCAAATATTTTGAAAATTGATGGACTCACACATCCGCACCCACCCTCACAATCAGCATCATGTGACTTAGTTTTAATCTCCACACTAGTATGGGTAACAAATGCATGTTGGTGGAAGAATGAGAAGCAAACGTCTGTTAGTGGAGGAGTAAACAGTAACATCCTTATACCTCGAGAAAGCCATCTAACATTCAGGGTTTTTTTTAAAAAAAGTTCAAAAAAAGATTTCAAAAATACTTCAAAACTAAAAAGCTTACAAAAATATCCAAAAAGTGAATGAAAATGGCTTAAACTTTTAGTGGTCGTGTCACGCCCTGAGACCGGGGTTCATAACACCGGCATTGATTTTCAATAACAATTAAAAATTAATAAGCCTCGTAATATCTTAATAACCAAAAGCCAGTCTATATTCCATAAAAGAATAACCATTGTCTTTACATTTGAATAAAAACGTGAAATTTAAATACTTAAACAACTGAGCGAATTAAAATCGTACTTAATGATAAACTCTTGGGAACTAAATCTTAAGATAACGCAGCGGACAAATCACCAACCCCAGAATTGGTGTTCTTCTTCAGCTTCAACTTCTTCCTCAGCTTTATCTGGGGATGTAGAGTAAGGGGTGAGTGTTTTGGTAAATACTCAGCAAGCGGGGGCCAATCGATATGACAGTAATATATTTTTCATAATTTTCCAAAAACGTATATCTTAATCAAACATATATTGATATGAATGCATCTTAACATAATTGCTCCGTCGAGCCATAATCATAACATATCAATCGTTCATAATTTTCATATACTTAAGCACATTAAATTTCTAGTTTCCTCTTGGTACTGATATCAGTCTCTAGAATTATCCCTCCTAGAGAGGAGGTCATGCATCAGCTTACCCACGAATAAAGGGTCTGGACATTCCAGAAACAACGGTTAACCACCGTATAAGGTCATGTAAACGGTTATATCCCACCGCATCAGGTCATAAAGGAATCCACTTCCAATCAGATTTCAAAGTTTAAAGTGCTTTAAAAATTACTACTTGCATAGTTTTAAAATAAATTCATATCGATTGAGATTTAAAAGCATACATACAATCATTTTTAGAAAACGAAACGAATACTAGCAAAAACCCACTTACAGCGATTTAGATGTTTGAATGATTAAGGGTGCGAAAACGACACGAATTCCTTCCTTCCCAAGCCTTGAAGTGGTCGAATTATTTGTAGAATTGAGGCTATAGTTTTTGGCTATAAGTTGCTGAAAGGAAGAGATTTTCGAAATAATGGTGATGGAGGAGAAATGTTATGCTAGGTCAATATTCTATGGTGAACTCCTATTTATAATTTCAACTAAAAATCATGAGATAAAGGTGGAAGAATTTCGAAATTAATGGTATACAATCTGTGCAGATTTTTGTTGCTAAAACATGCAGATTTTTGGTGAGTAATATGGTATAAAAATCGGTGCATAATTGATGCTAATATGGTATTGATTTTTGAGAGCATAAAAGGTGAATATTTTGATGGAATCAAGGCTTGTAATTTTCGAAAATAATGATACAGATTTTCGAACAATTGAGGCTGAGATTCTTGAATTTATGGTATAAAAATCTTTCCCAAAACTCTTGATTCAATAGGGGAATTTTTGATTTTTAGGTGTTAATAAAATAGGATGAAAATCTTTGAATTAATGATATCAACACTTGCATAGATTGTGATAATAGCTAGAGAACCTAGGAATATTTAATTCTACAAGGAAATAAAATAATAAAGTTTAAGTCATCTTATACCATTTAATAATAATAAAATAAATAAGGTTTTAACTTGAGCCATGAAATATTTTAATTTAATGAATAACTCAAATTTCTGGGTCTTTACATCCCTCCCTCCTTATTGGAAGTTTCGTCCTCGAAACTCGAGTCAACTTGATCATGGAAAAGGTAGGGGTATTTTTCCCGCATCAATTCTTCTACTTCCCATGTCACTTCTCTTTCCATATGGTTTGACCATTGGACTTTGACATAAGAAATTGTCCTTCGTCGCAATACATGGTCCTTTGAATCCACGATCCGAATCGGAACTTCTTCGTATTTTAGAGTTTCGTCCAAGTTCCCTTGAGTGACTAATGGTTCTGCTTCAAGTACATGGCTTGGGTCAGCAATGTATTTCCTTAGTTGTGATACGTGGAAGACATTGTGAATTCTTGACAGGTTTGGTGGCAGTGTTACTCTATATGCTAGCGTTCCCACCTTCTCTAGAACTTCAAATGGTCCCACATATCTTGGATTCAACTTTCCCCTTTTGTCAAATCGAATTACTCCTTTCATTGGTGAAATCTTTACATAGACTTTTTCACCAATCTCAATATCCACTGGTCTCCTTTTCAAATCAGCCCAACTTTTCTGTCGGTCCTGGGCTGTCTTAAGCCGATCCCTGATGATAGCTATCTTGTCAATAGTGGCTTGCACTAACTCAGGTCCTGTGATAGCTCTTTCTCCTACTTCATCCCAGTATAACGGTGATCGACATTTGCGCCCATAGAGTGCTTCGTATGGCGCCATCCCAATGCTACTATGATAGCTGTTATTGTAAGCAAACTCGACTAGAGGCAAAAGCTCGCTCCAATTTGCAGTAAAATCCAATACACAAGCTCTTAGCATATCTTCGAGGGTTTGGATAGTCCTCTCTGTCTGGCCATCGGTCTGTGGGTGATAGGCCGTGCTAAGAGTTACTTTACTTCCCATGGCTTGCTGAAAACTTTTCCAGAAACGTGATACGAATCTAGGATCTCTGTCCGATAGGAAGCTCACTGGGACTCCATGCAGTCTCACTATATTGTCCATATATAGAGTTGCCAACTTGTCCAAGTTATAGTTCATACGGACAGGTAGAAAATGTGCCGATTTAGTTAGTCTATCAACAATTACCAATATTCTGTCATGGCTCTGTCTTGACTTTGGTAGTCCTACGACGAAATCCATGGAGATGTGCTCCCATTTCCATTCAGGGATTTCAGAGGTTGAAGAAGTCCTCCGGGTCTTTGATGTTCAGCTTTAACTTGCTGACATACTAAGCATCGGGCGACGAATTCTGCTACGTCTTTCTTCATGGCATTCCACCAGAAACTTTCCTTCAAATCCTTGTACATCTTTGTACTCCCAGGGTGGACTGAAAATTTGGACTTATGCGCTTCAGAAATTACCTCTTGTCTTATGTTGTCCACATTTGGTATGCACAATCGTCCTTTCATCCACAGAATTCCATTACTATCAGTCTCGAAGTCAGTGATTTTTCCATCTTTGACTTGCTCTTTTAACTTTGTCAGACTAGGATCCTGAACTTGACTCAATTTGATGGTCTCTCGAAGACAAGGTTGAGCTGAGACCGAAGCTAAGATCATTTTCCCTTTGCCTTTCCGGCTCAATGCGTCTGTTACTTTGTTTGCCTTGCAGGGATGGTAATTAATGGTGAGATCGTAGTCCTTCAAGAGTTCAATCCATCTTCTCTGCCTCATGTTCAGTTCTTTATGAGTAAACAAGTATTTAAGGCTTTGATGGTCCGTGAAAACTTCACACTTGGCGCCATAAAGGTAGTGCCTCCAAATTTTTAAGGCGAAAACC